>MTQE01000390.1:10276756-10293429 GCA_014337955.1 Aspidoscelis marmoratus
CTATGTCTACTGCATTTCCTTGATCAACCCATTCAGTGATTTTGTCATAGCTAGGCCAGATGATCTCTTGCATAGATTTAGTGGCATTCCTGCTACCATTTCAACATAGCATTGCCTTTCAGTTTAAAGTACATTTGGTTTTGATTGAGCCAATCAGCAACAGTCTAATTTGGTAGAAAGATATCAAAAATATGAGTAGTGTGGAGCGGATGAAGCAACATCATGTGATAACCAAGGGTACAACTTGGGATAATTGGTCTCAGACTAGGTACAAAATTGAATAAATTGACTAGGGCTCAAGGCAGTAAAGTTGACCTTTCTGCCATTAATTTGGAGCGGACATGCAGTGATCATGACCATATACCATAGTAGTGAAGACACACATCAGTTGTAAAGGAAAAACAAGACTGTCCGGACTGTAATATCTGACTATAAGGTTGACATTGGACACAGAAACTCATGCTGTTCTTTATAGTCCTGAACATAAAGGAAAAGGAGAACACTGTAGTGGACACATGGAGCAAAGGGAAAGTGGACCCTGTGGATTGTTTTAGTATGTTCATTTTAATTTGATTTTTGATGTTGTAATCTACCCTGAGACCTTTGGGTATAGGGCGGGATAAAAACACAATAAACTCTTCAGAAGTGTTCACCTAGATGACACACAGATAGAGGCATCCAGCCATGGACCTCTGCATCACTCAATCCAACAGGAAAATGGAAGCATATTTCTTAAGATAATAAGAGATAATGAGAGGTAGTGGCACAGATTTGGGTGCTGCACCCTAATCCTTGCTGCACAGTCTTCTGTATGTATCACACCAAATGGATTAATTTTCTGAATGTGCATATTTCCATATCTAGGACCTTGTACTGTTAAGACTGATCCTAACACATGATCAAGAAGCACCAGTATTCTGGATTTCTGCCGGGGCTGTCATTTCATAGCGCCTGAAGTTAGATGAATTTATGGCTGATTTCTTTCCAGTTTAAAATCAGTAACCTGCTGCAAGGAGGCACCCAAGGTGTACCCTTCAAACAATTAACTGTTAAGGATAATGGCGTTCATCATGTTGTAAACATGACTTCTGGAGGGCATCACATTCACTGTCCTTGTATAACAGTGTAGTCTTAATGTGGAATCATTTATCTTTTTTCTTGAGTTTTGAAAAGTTGATTTAAAGTGTATTAAGTAAAACTTACTTTCTGTCCTGTGTGTTTGTCAGAATTCAGTAGATAAATTACTATTTGATATTTGCCTTTGCTAGAAGATCTATATGTCTAAGCCCAATACTGCTGCAGTGAGTTGACTATTGCCCAACGGGTATTTCCAGTAAATCCACTTTTTTTATTACTTGAAACTAATAGGTCTTGTTTGGCTAATGCTAACAACATCATAGCTGAATAACATTTCAGTTCACACAGAGTAATCATGGTGATTGATTCTGGCTCATGTCTGTAGCTGTCTAAAAAACTGGAGATCTGATCTTCTAGAATTTGTTTAGGAAAAGGAGGCTGCAATATGAAAATCCTTAAGCATAATTAACTTTTTATATTAGCCAGTGCAAACATTTTATAATCATATTATATGTTTATAAAACATGGTGTTGAAGCAGGAGCTTATTTTAACTTAAGTGTACTCAAAGTTTCGTGAACTCTGTTTCCACTGTATGAGCTTTTATGCAATGGAGCACTAGGAGGAAAGTAATCTTGAAACAAAGTACTGTAAAGATAGGAGAAGAGTACAGCTCTTGTTTCATCTGACCATGTTAAGCAGATATCACTACTTATCCCAAGTAGCCATACCCATTTTCAATAAAAAGTCTATTGGTGTGTTTCCAGATCTTTTCCTTTCATTGTAGTTCCAACATCACACAAAATATAGAGGTTTACAGCTTTTTGGTCTTGTTCTCAAGAGGGAAAGAGCAAAGTGACAGTGTTTATAAGCATGAATGGAACATCGCATGAAACGAGGGGGGGGGGACTTATTAGCACTACCATAGTTAGTTTTGTTGTTACCTGCTTATTAGTTGACTGTCACGTATAGCTAATTTAGAAATTATGAGAATACTTTTGAAGTATGAAATTCTTAGCAAAAATGACCTCAGATGCTGTCAGCTAGGAAAACCCAACAATAATTTGTGGACATACCTAGCACATGGTGATACACGATTGACATTGTCAGTAAAAAGACTATTATATTGGATCCATGTAAAGTGGCTGGTCTGTATAAGAGTGTAAAACAAGGGCCAGCTCATTTATAAATAACTGGTAAATAAGCCAAGTAGTGCTCTAACTGAAGTACAGTATTGTTCTTAGTAAACATTTGTTTTCAAGCATTTACAGACTCTGTTCTTCCTTCTTTCTTACCCTTTTGCACGATATCCAAACATTTGAGAATTTATTGCAATTAAAATGACCTAGTTGTCTTCAAGTTCTTATTGCTTTCAAAATAGAACTTATTGTTCTTTGGCCAATAATGTATTGTCAAAATGTTGATGAAATATATTTGGAAGTATTGATGTAAGATATAAGTATTTTTTACAGTCTATTTCTCTGGTTTTTTTCCAGCGTGGATCTGATGAGCTTTTTCGATCTAGTATCGCTTACGGGCCTTTTACCATGAGCAATTCTACTTCTGCTACAGGTATGATTTTAAAATGTGTTTCTATTGTTTGTTCATTTAAAACATTTTAATTCTGCTTCCCTTTAAAATATAATCTTGAAGTGGTTTTTAAATAATACAAATCATAATTATTATATAAAAGCATGATTAAAATCAAGAGAGGGGAGACAAATATTTTTGGTACTTTGAAGCCTGGACCCCTTTTCTCCTCCCTCACAAAAAAAGCATGTTCAGGCTTTCTTCTTTCTTTTTTTGCAGATGAGTCCAGACTTATTTATTTGTATTTTTATCCCACCCTATATTCTGGTATGGAACATATCTATGTGCTTCAAATATTTTACAGAATAACCTAAAGAACTTAACTGCTGTGGTTGCATCCACCAAGGTTTTGCCTTCACATTGTGCTGTGTACCATTGGCATTTTCATATATCATGTGGATAGACTGTGCTTCTTTTTCTGTGTTTTGTCTCCATTAAGAGTTTGAGTACCGTATTTTCCGGCGTATAAGACAACTGGTCGTATAAGACGACCCCCAACTTTCCAGTTAAAATATAGAGTTTGGGTATACTCACCATATAAGAAGACAACACCCGGCGTATAAGACGACCCCCGACTTTTGAGAAGATTTTCCTGGGTTAAAAAGTAGTCTTATATGCCAGAAAATACAGTACTTTCTCCATCCGTGGGGTCAGTAGATCTCTTGCTATGAAGCCCCTTATGTTGGAGGCTTAGATGGCACTGGCCATGCTTGCACTTGTGGCCTGTTTGCATTTCTTAGTAGTCTGGATGGTGCGGTCAATCTCTCCAAAGAATCAGCACATTATGGAGTAGTCTTGGTCTTCCTTTAGATCATCCAAGAACAAGAATACATCCATCATTGTAGCAGCATAAGTAGCTCTTGGAATAGGGAAAAGATTCCAGGATTGTCCTCTGGTCTCAGAGTTTTGATGGGAAAACATCCTATATGGTGCTGTGAAAAATCCTTTGTACCATTTTTGATTTCTTCCCTTTTTGCATATTTGTCACATTTAATTGTTTCAGATTTTCAAACAAAATTTAATATTAATGAAAAACAACCCAAGTAAATTCAAAATTCAGCTTTCAAGTGATTATTTCATTTATTGAAGGAAAAAAGTTATCACCTAAATCACTCAGGTGAAAAAACAATTGCCCATCCACCCCCAAACCTAATACCTGGTTGTGCAACTTTTAGCAGCAACTGCAACCAAATATTTCTGATATCATTGTGGAGGAATTTTGGTAGACTCTTTCTCAGAATTGTTTTAAATCAGCCACATCGGAGGGCTGTTGAGCGTGAAGTGCTCAATTAAGATCCTGCCACAGCATATCTATGGGGCTTAAGTCAGGATTGTGAGTAGGCCACTCTAAAAACTTAATTTTGTTTTTTAGCCATTCAGAGGTAGACTTACTCTTATGTTTCAGAACACCCCTTTGCAGCATAACCTAACTGCACTTGGGCATCAGATAACAGACTATCAACCATATCATCTCCTTTGTGATTTTATGGTGGAAAGCAGAATGGTTCTGTCAATTATGGCAAATTTGCTGGACTCACTGAAGCAGCAAAGCATCTTTACACCATTACGCTAGCATCACTTTGTTTGACTGTTGATATGATGATCTTATTGTAGAAAGTTCCACCTTCAACTCATTAGGGACAGTTTTCCTAAAAGTCTTTCAACATTGTGGTTTTTGGCAAATGTCTGATGAGCCTTCTTATTGGTTAGCAGTAGTTTTCATCTTGTAACATTCTTATGGGTGCCATTTTTGCCCAATGCCTTTCTATTAATGGGTTAAAGATTGCTGACCTTATCTGAGGTGAACAAGGCCTGCAATTCATTATATGTACATCTGGGTTCTTTTGCCAATTCCTCAATGAGTTGTCAATGGTAGGCTGGCCACCTTTCAGTCACCACTGTTCCAGGCTTTCTCCATTTGAAAATAATGGCTGTTATTATGCTTTGCTGGAAATCTAAAGCCTTATAAATGGTTTTGTAATACTTTCCAGACTGATATAGTTCAGTAACTTTTTCATCTCTTCTGGAATTTCTTTTGATTGTAGCATAGTGTGCTGCTTCTTGAGGTTTTTTTTTGCGGGGGGTTGCATGGTTGATACTATGGAAGCAGAGATCCCATGAAAATATTGCGCTTAACAAAAATAATGTGCAATGGGGGGGGGAAATGATTTCAGCTGTAAGTAATATTTATGCAAGCAATGGATTATAATCTCTCCAATTAGTCATAGCGACAGAATGATAAGTAATACAGGAACATTAAAGTAATTTATGTTGTAGTCGCCCCCCACCCCCCAGTTCTCAAACAGTTATATTGGCTCTATTATGGAAGAGTGTGACATGTTAGGTATGAAGGAACTGTAGATAATAGTATTCAATATGATTAAGAAGTCAGGCAATTTTAGTAAGACAGCTTCTGAGACTCTAACAAAATTACTTAGTTCAGTTGAGCACTGGCATGAAGGCACATGTTTAGAGGACAACTAGTCAGTTTGGGCTGGTAGTGATTGATATGCAGACCACTTATGGAGAATGCAGCAGCAGCTATTGTCATCTGATCTGCTTGGCAATTTCCCACATCAGGTGATGGGGCAGTAGTGAAGACTTCAGTTATGGTGGATGTGTAAACAGATGATGAGCACCTACTTTTTCCTAACATAATCAATGACTAGTACTACTGCATGTGAGCTAATTAAGGCAACTAGAGTATTTATTTATTCTTATATTTATATGCCACCCTCCACCAAATGGTCCCGGGGCAGGTCACAACATACATAAAAACATAACATCAATACAATCAACAGAACATTCTTAATTTTTTAAAACATGATTAAAATATCGCCTCCCCATCTCATCAGGACAGCAGTAGGAAGGAGCTAAACATCAAAGGTCTGAATGGAGAGAGAAGTGTTATCCAGGCACTGAAACTCATACAGTTTTGGCACCTGGCTTATCTTTGATGGGAGGTCATTCCAGAGTGTGAGGGGCCATTACAGAAAAGGCTGTTTCACATGCCAAAATCAAGCCTTCAAGGATAATGGAACAACATTTATTTTTGGCAAAGGTGAAATGATTTCCGAATACTGTAACTTCTTCAGTTATCATTGCGGTAGCTGGTATGCTTTTTGCAGCAACTTAGTTGAATAAATACTCAAATCTCCTGTTAAGCTCCTCTTGGATGTTTTTGTATAATACTGGGAAGAGGTTTTTTTTTTTCTTTTGTATCCTGAGGCAGTTAGTTACAGTGTATAAAATCCTCTGTGAAAAAAGTTTGGTAACACAACCAACTATTTGAATTCTGGTAACAGTTGACTCAGTGGCTGTGAGGAATGCTTAATTTCTACTGTTGGAATAAACTGTAGCAAATCAAAGTAATCTAAAAGGGAATGGCCACTTCCTCAGGGTTGCCATAGGGCTGGAGACCAATGAATAAATAAATGAATAAGTAAACAGATGCTCACAAATAGACACAAAGCCTATACTGCTTTCACAACAAATGTTTGTATGAAATTATGCTGAAGTGGTTCTTTGCATTTTAGCTAATGGGAATGACAGCAAAAAATTTAAAGGAGACAGATCTCCCTGTTCCCCTTCTCGAGTTCTTCATCTTCGTAAAATTCCAAACGATGTCACTGAAGCAGAAGTGATTTCTTTAGGTCTACCTTTTGGCAAAGTAACCAATCTCTTGATGTTGAAAGGAAAAAGCCAGGTATGTATGAGTTTTTTTGTTTTTGATTCCCACTGTTCAAACTAAAAGAAAACAAAGTATATTTAAAACATGTCCAAGGGCAGCCTAGATTAAACTAAGTGGATGATAAAAATGTCAGGTAAGAAATTGATTCCACCAAAGTTTAAGTAGTGGAGATGATCTCACAAACTGGATGTTAAAACAGAAGACATGGCCCAGTGAATCAAAGCAGCTCTTTTTATTAAAAAAAAAAAATTAAGTGGGCAACCTGATCTCTATGACATCAGATCCATTTTCTAGATAAATACACCTGTTTTACCAAAAGAATAGGTAGTCCTGTATAAAATATGCAGTAGGATAATCCTAGATGGGCTGTGGCTCAATCAAACAAGGCTCATCTTACATTCCTATATTCTTCCATACTAAATCGTAAAAATATAAAATGAAAGTATCAAGAACAGTAGCAGTGTTGTAAAACAAAATCAAAGGGAAATATCCCACTAATCAAGAAATGCAGAATTTTGCAGTGATGTTTTACATTACATGTAGTTTCCCCCTCTCTCTGGCTCATAAGCTGATTTGCTTGTCATTTGTAGTACCAGACAAGCCTCACAAAATCAGAAATTATGTTAATTATACTTAGAACAGGATATTTGAGGAGTGGTCAGTTATCAGTTCACTGTACCTCTTTAGAGCCATATCACTGTAGCTAATCAAGTTCCTTTGGGGGAAAGTTACCAAATATCCTAATCAAAACTGAATTTAGCCCCTAAATTGTAATATGGAACTGGGAATCCCAGAGACATTGGTGTCTGTGAGTTCTAGTCAGGTTGCCAAATCCACAGTTTGGTATTGAGAAAGTCTAAAAGTGCCACCCTTTCTAGAATGGATTAGTTAGTCAGGGATCAATTCAGTCAAAGCATCTGCCTTAGTAAGGTTTAGTCTCAATTTACTAGCCTTCATTCTGTCACTTCTTCCAAGCAATGATTCAGTGTCTGAGGAACCTCTTCTGTTATTTAGAGAAACCAGGATGTCACCAATATAAAGGTGAGACCTCGCCTCAACTCTCTGGATGACTCCTCCACGTAGCTTCATATAAATATTAAATAACATGAGAACCAAGTCAGACCTTTATAGGATGTCCTAGCTTAAACATCTCTGGATGCTCCTTTCCGTAGGATAGCAAAAAAATGATTCCAATTCCTAGCCAGAAGAGTTGCACTAAAAAGCATACTGTGATCTTTGATTGCCACATAGCGGTCAAAGAGACAGAAAAGAGTTGTGTTCCCCTGTCTCTCCCTCAGTACAGGCCATCAGACACATTGTTTTATGCTATGACATTATTTGAAACCAGATGGGATAGAGCTGCAGTTCCCAAAACTACTCCATACCTCTATCAGTGTGGGGGTGTTCCTTACT
Source organism: Aspidoscelis marmoratus (assembly GCA_014337955.1). Classification (NCBI taxonomy): domain Eukaryota; kingdom Metazoa; phylum Chordata; class Lepidosauria; order Squamata; family Teiidae; genus Aspidoscelis; species Aspidoscelis marmoratus. The sequence goes on from MTQE01000390.1 coordinate 10,284,526, forward strand.
TACCAGTAGCAGTTGGGTCACACATTTATAAGTGCATTTTTCTTTATAAATTGATGGCATACCACCAATATCTAAATGTCGAAGTTTTCAGATGCTGCAGTACATTTCACATTCATGTTGTAAAAATTAAGGAACTGCTTCTTTTAAGTAAATGTATTTTCTTTCTGAAATAATTATAAACTTACTTTTTAATAAACGGATGTCTTAAAAATATATAAAAGATTAAACAAAAGAGGTTGTGTGTTTGTTCTTTCAAAGCAGATTGTTTTACTAATAATATATTCCTGTATTTGTGATAATTGCAGGCTTTCCTAGAAATGGCGTCAGAAGAAGCTGCCGTTACTATGGTGAATTACTATACTCCTGTTACTCCTCACCTCCGCAGTCAGCCTGTTTATATTCAGTATTCCAATCACAGAGAACTTAAGACTGACAATCTACCCAATCAGGCTGTAAGTCTACAATACTTTTGAGAAAAATGCATGCCATTCACTGAAACTATTCAAGGGTGAAACTTTTTTCATCTAGTTATGTTCAGATTATTTGGTTGATTTTAAGCAGAAACCAGTTGAACTTCAACTATATTATGCCCCCTGCACATAAAAGTGGGGTTATTGAGGACAGTTTTATGGCGGTAGAATGTCTCTTTTCTGTTCTAAGTACAAGATACTGTATTCTTAAAACTTCACTCTGTTTTGGTTTTGTATTTCACTTCAGAATCAAAATTTTATGGTCTTTTCTAAGAATGTCTCTTCTGCTGCTTCAGAACTCCTGGCTTCTAGATCGTTTGCAAAGCAATTTAGAACTTAATTTTGTTCCTTACACTGTGCGAAAGCATATGTTTGCAACCAGTTTTAGAAACAAAAGGCAAAGTCACAATAAACTTTCATTTCTGAATGTTTTGGAGATGTAGAAAAGGTAATCAGGTTGGAGCCTGAACATCTAATTTGGAATGTTCATTAGTCAAGGATGATTAGCATATAACTCCTGAGATATGAACTGCATTTTCTATTTCATTAACCATTTTGCTGGGGTTGGTGGGCTTTGGAACACAAGAATATCTGGAGGGCATCACAGTGGCTAACGTAGGCAGCTTCTCAGCATCTCCTCAAGTAGGATCCATGGATTGGCATTAATATTGTTGCACAGATGCTAAGTTAATCTTAACACTCTATCATATGTGCAGAATTTTACCATCTTATTTTAAAACCAATGTTCTATGTGGGTTCACTTCTTCATACATGAAAATGCATCTGATTGTGGGTGTTTCCGCATGAGCACGGCAGCCCTTATTGAGCACCTGATAGGTTGGTGTATGGTACACATATGGTACATATCTTCCTTACTGCGAGCACCATTAAGGCCGCTCCTTCTGCATGGGTATCACAGAGATCTGAATCCAGTGGGGTCCATGGGCCCTCTAAACCAGAATAGCTGCACCCCCCGAAAAAGGGGTCTACAATCTGTGCTTATGTGCCAAAATTCAGGTTACCCAGAGAACTTCCACACGGCAGTATGGGGCTGGGCTCAAAACACAAACCATACATAACCACTGTGTCATCCACATATCTTCTGCATCGGTTACTCATTGGATTACAAAGCCTCTCCCAGATGTGTGCACTTTGAGTGACAGCTGTGCTGTGCATGGCACTGTAGGCGGCACATCCAGAATGGAATCCCTCTTTGAATGCAATCTATGATGTCCGCACACCCTACATGTTTAGAATCCATGGACATCCGTCCCAGTGTGATCCGTGCATATGTGGGGGACTGTGTTTTGATCCAAAACGATGTCATCTGGATTTCCCAGGCATGAATTTCAACAATCCAGATCTACTTAATCCGGATTAAAATTGGTAAATGCCGAAATGGCCCATGAGTCTTTGGAACATCGACAAGGGACCAAATTATTCTGCCAGTCCCCATCAGTAAATATGTTTGTATGTTTTAATAATTTTAGATCTGGATATAGAGTGCCCTTTATCTGCCTGGCACAATTTGCATGGAGAGTGCTAGTCACTAGGAAATGAGATCTGTTTAATTCCTTTATAGTGTGCCAAGAATTTTTTTGTTTTGTTTTAATTCACTCCCTGTTCCCTATATTAGGAATATGGGACTGTCACCCCTGGGTATACCCTTCAGTCAGGTTGATGACATAATATTTCCCGAATGTTCCTTTAAAAATGGACTAAACCTTTTCCTCAGTAGTATATAAGGGAGTGTATGGGTTGCCACACTTAAACAGGCTTGGGAGATAAGCTCAGCAGTGTGCCTGAGTGTTGTGGGCTAAAACAATAAAGTAAAAGAATCACACATAGAAGTGTTCTTTAAAAGAAAAACAAGAAGATAAAAAAATTGTAGAATTGTTTCAAGACTTGCATATAAAAAGCTGTGACATGAACAATAAAATAGATATAAGACTTTAATAAGAAAAATCACTTTTTGCCATACCTGTAGAATAACTGTCTGACTTCCACTCAGATCCTCCTGATTCCCTTTCCTGCCTGAATCCTGGCAGTTTTACATGCCTGATCCTGTTTCTTTTTAGAGTACTGTAATCAATCAACTAACTCTGATCCATCATTGACAATAAAGTCTCACTCAAAACCTCAACAACTCTTTCCTTTCAAACTATGTGCAAAAGTCCTCCCCACAATGCTAAACAGGTCTTAAAGGAACATGTGTCTGAAATATAAATCTGAACAGTAACATTAAATTTCAATACAGGGAACAACATTTTATGGAAATCTGCTTTTTAAATTTTTGAGTTTACTCAAGCATGGACAATACCACAATTAGGCTACAGAATTCAAGTCGAATAGGATAGAGTAGCTCATGTAAGCCTTTAGATACTGAACTCTCAAGTGTGACCTTTTATGATGGGAGTCCTTAGTAATCACGTTGCTGCCCCTGTTTGCTATGATCCTTGCAGCAACTGTCTTTTAGAGAGTTAGACAACCTGATGTTTTTGGACAACATGAAGATTTTTAAGCAAGGCAGTCTATGCTATTAGCGTATTCTTGTACATACTTTTGGCAGAAATAATTCTAAAATAATGCTCTTTTCATGGGAGGTTTATAGAGAGGCTTTTTTGGTGCATTGCTGCGTGCATTTTACTTTGATGATTTTCTACCTAATATGTATATAGCAGAAGAAAATATTTGGCACTGCCTCTCTGACTTTGTTACATGTGCAGGCTATGCTGGTGTTCAATACACTAGTTTACCATTCTCTTCCACTCCTTTGTTCAGAGAGCTCAAGCTGCCCTGCAGGCAGTGAATGCCGTGCAGTCTGGAGGCCTGGCCCTTACAGGGCCTCCAGCTACTGAGGGTGGACTACCTCCTGGTCAGAGTTCAGTTCTTCGAATAATAGTTGAAAATCTCTTCTACCCGGTAACCTTAGAAGTGCTCTATCAGGTAAGAGCTCCAGTTCCAGATGATTTGCTTTTTACATCAAGATAAAAATAATCAAATCTTTATTCTGATGAAGCCTCCTCTTTTCTCTAATAGAGAAATCTTTGTAAGTTTCTTTGGTCTTATGTTTTGGTCAGTAAGCTTGATATGGTCATATGACTAATCAATATAATTGATATTGAAGGAGTGATTTTTTCGATGGTCTTTCTTTGACTAGAGCAAAAAAGTGAGAATTATTTGCTAAAGATGCACTTGTAAAGAGGAAAAAGAATTGGCTTTTCTACCCCGCTTTTCTCACCCATTTAAGGGGACTCAAAGCTTTTCTGTTCTTCTCCCCACAGCATACACCCTATGAGGTAGGTGGGGCTGTGAGAGCTCAGAAGAGAGCTGTGACTAGCCCATGGTCACCCAGGTGGCTTCATGGGGGAGGGCGGAATAAAACCCGATGCTCCCAGATAAGAGTCCGGATCCCTAGCCACTAGACCAAACTGGCTCACAAAGAGTAGGTTGCATATGTGTTTGGAACTTAGTATACTGTTAGCACCACTACCTTGTACAAATCTTTTGCAGTAGCTGCTAAAGAGTGGAATAGGCTTGCTCCCTTGCAAAATATTGTGGATCGGCTGGGTTTTTATTTCTAAGTGTTGAATACAAGGCAAAATCAAAACTAACAAGAAGGCTTTAAAAAACAGAAGGTGTGACACATTCGTTTTAGCACTAAAACTGTGCATTGCATTCAACCTTACGTGAACTCTTTATGTCCCAAATTGGTTTTAATAATGTGTAATGTGCATGTTTTAGGGGTATATCACTACCAACTCTTTGCTTTAAAAGCGTGTTAGCTTTGGTACCTCAGCTGACTGTGGTATTCAAGGAATGGGCCAGATCCCTTTATTTTTTCCAGGTTTGCTTAAGTGTAGCTTTAAGTAAAGATGACTTTTTTCCTTTTAGATAGTAGCTTTATATGCATTTAATTCATCTATAGTATAAATTATTTATTTCATTTGAAGATGTTTTCAGGCGTTTAGTTTGGTTTAAGCTATATTCATGTAAGGCATTTGTTCCATTTAAGAAATATATAGACAGTCAAATCATGTATTCTGTTTCGTCTTTACAAATCTATAGATGAAGAATCTAACTGCTTAGTAGTGACATAGACCTGTTTTGACGTCAAAGAAACATTTTCACTTAACAATTTTGCTATAATATCCATTTGTAATACAGTAGTAAAGCCTCGTGCGTACAAACTGAGAAATGAGAATTTGGTGTATTTGTGCAGTTTACATCTTATACTTCCATAGAAAGCAACAATTTGAAAATTGACTAGCTGAATTTTTACTTAGATCTTTTCCAAGTTTGGAACAGTCTTGAAGATTATCACTTTCACAAAGAACAATCAGTTTCAAGCTTTGCTTCAGTATGCTGATCCAGTGAATGCACAATATGCCAAAATGGTGAGTTAGTTAATGGTACACCTGATTCTGTGTGTTAATTTGTAACTGTAACCGCTGTTCTGTTGCATTGGCATTCTATTTGACAATCATAGAGTGTGTTGATAGATTGCTAAGTCTACAGCGTGTGCATTGTCTGACAAATTCTTTCCTGTATAACTCCATAATTTTCTTATGCACTCAGCTGATTCATGTTAAGGTAGTTGTACATATTTTAAGATTGTTTTTATTTGATTAACACGTAATTGCAGAGGAGCTTTAATAATGAGTTTTCTATTTTAATATTGTTCCTGGATTTCTGTGTTGCTATGTGCAGTAATGAAAGAGGCATAAATATGATCAATGCCAGTTTATACATTTGAATATATGAGATTCTTGTCCTGAAGTGCTGAAAATGGCAGTATTTTATTAGGGAAATACATGTCTCTTAAGATGCAAAGCTATGTTAGACAGGTGGCTTGGAAAAAGTTTAGTGGCCTAACAGATATTGTATAAACTAGCGCATGGGCAGTGTGAGCAAAATAACTGTTAAGTACTATGCAGCCTTAGATCATACTATAGTATTAGAATTCTATAAACTTCATTCAGCTCTTTTGTCCTTTCACAGGCTCTTGATGGTCAGAATATCTATAATGCTTGCTGCACTCTTCGTATTGATTTCTCCAAGCTAACAAGCCTTAATGTAAAATATAACAATGATAAAAGCAGAGACTTTACTCGTCTGGACCTTCCTTCAGGTGATGGGCAGCCTTCCGTGGATCCCACAATGGCAGCTGCTTTTGGTAAGAACTCTAGTCTCTAATCTTTGTTTAGGGATCACCACCATAACTCTTGACAGAATAGTAAATAGTGTCCTGAAGACTTCCCGGGTGCCTGTTACTCTGGATGGAGCCCTGGGCAAGCTCTCAAATTTCTAATTGTGTCCATGGGCCCAAAGATGGAAGATGCATACAGGTGCACACGCATGTGCGCATACACACACATGCGTGTGTGTGCACATGCGCAGTCGTTAGGGTGAGGCTTCTTAATACAGATGAAGTCAATTGTTAATTGGTTTCCAGCAAGCCCTTTTAATTCATTCTAGGAGGAGGTGTCAATGCTGTCAGAGCAGTCTTCACCACTTCAAGGGTCCAAAGTTTAAGTTTAGGATGCGTAGTTGGGAGAGCTGGCAGGTGTGTTGAAGTGGTATTGCCCTGGAAATTCAGAGGTTGAGCAAACCACATTAAAATGGGGTGATGGACCAAGTCCCTTTGTGGCTTTGTAGCTTGTAACCTAACATATGAACACACTTCATTATTTAACTTTTGTCATCCCTTTGATCTCTGGCATTGGATGGTAACATTCTCCTAGTGAGTCAAAGTGAACGACTGGGCTTAATATCTTAAGAACTTAAGCCTGTGTTATTTAAATGCCTCAGACATACTGCTTTTTCTGCCTGTGTTCTAATTGGTTTCTATAAAGAGTTACAGGATATTAGAAGGATAAGTAAGGTCTCTTCAGAGACCTTTTCCCAGTTAGTTGATATAAGCAGAGAAGGAACCCTCTTACTTATTCAGTTATTAGGAGTCTGTAGAGGGTGTCCTGGCAACAAAAACAAAGATGCTGAGGTTGATGCAGGATTTTAAGTACTTCCTTTTCATACAGGGCAGGTAAAAGATACAGGCCTTTATCAGATAATTGGTTTTGCCAAGCAAGTTGGTTAAAAAAATCTCCAGGCAAAAGTTTTTTTAAAAACGAGCAGAGGGGGCCATAAAGGACTTAATTCATGGAGCATTCTTTTGGAACCAAACTACCGTCTGGTCCGACTTAGTTCTTCTGATTCTGGTGGTAGAAGAGCTAAGGTCACAGATTTAAATTTAGTCTTACACTGACTAATTTAGAAATAATGAGACAATTTTAACAGATCTTTCAGCCATAATAAAGAGTGAACAGATGATCTGTGTTTCTGTTGTCCAGAGTCTAGCTATTGATTAGCAACTTCAAAGCCACCTGACAGATATTTTTCATCCATTAATTTTCATCTAGAAGACCACTTGTAGCAACTATTTCAGTGTCTTGTTTCCAACTGGTTGTAAACCAAAATCTGTCATTTTCCTCTATTTTTGTTCCCAACTGATTTCCATCTTATATATCATTTTATTACTCTCCTCTGTCTCAGAAAATAAAAAAAATACAAATTCATTTGTATAGTTAAACCTATTTTAAATATTCCATGTAATCTTCTTTTTCCATCCTATTGCAGTCTCTGTGTAGCTCTTATCTGTTTTATCATATATCTGTCCTCCTTTACTATTTGTGTATCAGTTAATAATTGTGTTATAAATTTTTCCTTTGTCAGTTTATTTTATCTTTGCCTACCTAATCTTTAGATACGGTTATGTAAATTGTACAGCTAACAGTGCTCTCATAATGGGTTCACTTAATGCACCATTTGCCAATCTGCGCCCCCCTCCCCCCGCCCGGTCTAACAAGGGTACATGTTAGAGCAGCTTCCTCAAAACAGACCAATGAGATTGCTGAGATCATGTGGAGGAGATTCTGCTGTGCCTACCACCAATCACTGAATGCCATCTTGCAGTGCTCCACAGCAGGACCTTCTCTGTGGTGGAGCCTATACTCTGGAATGCTTTTCTCCCAGATGTTTGTGGGATGCCTACTTACTATTTTAGGTGCTTGTTGAAAATCTGTTTGTTCAGGCATTCCAGATGTGAATGTTTGCTGCATATCCCCATTGAGTTTTAGTGCACTGTTGTTTCAGTTATTTAAAACTTTGTTTTTAATTTCTTTGTAAACCATTTTGAAATTGTTCATATGAAAAAACAGAATATAAATGTTTTAAACAAATGAGCTTCAACTGTCTAATTCCGTCCAGCATGCGGCGAATGGGATAACAGATTGTCTAAAGTTGCAGTGAGTGAACATAATCTGCTAGTGAGGAGTGCTAGGCGAACATAAAGATCTTTTGAGGATCTGAAATTATTTTAAATTTTCCTCATGTGTAGTCTCTTGCAGTCTCTTTGTTCCTCTTTCTTTAGGCACTCCGGGAATCATTTCCTCCCCATATGCAGGGGCTGCTGGCTTTGCTCCTGCCATTGGTTTTCCTCAAGCAGGCAAGTCCTTTTTGATGCATTTCAATCTATTGTGGGGGATTTATTATTATAATGCACTTTTGGAACATGTGTTAATGTGAGGAATTAAGATAGTGCTCTTTTACTTCTGTTTGCTTTTTAACCAGAACTCAGTGTATCCAAATAAATTTAATCCTTGAAGAAATGGGATGATACAGTTTGATTTTATTTGGCATATAAAAATTGGTTGGAGATATTTCTTTAGTGCTTAACCCAGTGAGGATTTCAGGCCCTTTTCATCTGTGAATTTATTTTTTGACATAAGATGTAAAAGCTGAATTTCCATATGTATCTTCTAACACGTGACCTTTGGAACTGTTTTAATTCTTTCAGGCTTGTCCGTTCCAGCTGTTCCCAGTGCACTTGGCCCTCTTGCAATCACCACCTCTGCTATGACCGGGCGAATGGCTATTCCAGGAGTTACAGGACTGCCTGGAAATTGTGTTTTGCTTGTTAGCAATCTCAATCCTGATGTAAGACTAATACAGTGATGGGCAACCTTTTGAGCTTGGTGTGTCAAAATTTGCCAAAAAACCAAGCATAACTTGGGTGGCGTGTCACTTTGAGAAAAAAACAACAATTTTGCTATATTTATAATTTAGATAACAAAAATGTATTCTTTAACTTGTGTCGGGTGCCGTGAACTCTGTTATGTGAGCAATGACTGGAATGGTTTTCGTAAATAGCCACATTCATTTTTTAAAAGTAGAGCAATTGCTATGGAGCTCATCAAAACATATGTTAAATTATGTCACAAAATCATTGTCTTCCTCAAAGATATCAAGAGATAAAACAAGGAAGAACAATTGCTTGAAGTATCCCTTAAATATTAATGAAACATTAGGTATGGTAAAGATGCTTCGGTTCTTGTTTGTAAAAAATAAGAAAAATAAGCTAGTTAAATAACAATAT
>MTQE01000390.1:10295087-10314795 GCA_014337955.1 Aspidoscelis marmoratus
TCAACAACATGGATAAGCGACAGAACTTTTGTCAGGCACTGTATACTTGGTTTATTCTGCTTCAGAGCTCCAGCTGAAAACGAATGTTGACGTACCTGGAGCTGTTGTATATGTGTCTGTTTCAAAGTTTGGGCTCTTTCTGATGTCAAACCCCGGCCCAGGCCTGGAAGAGAGAATTTTATTCCCCCAAATCAGGAGAAAGTGGATGGGGCCGCTCTAATGGTGTGATTGTTGTGAGTGGTAGTATGTGTGACTGACAGACTGTGAGACACACACACACAGAGAGAGAGAGAGAGAGAGAGAGAGAAGCGGGAAAATGGCAACTTCCCCGGCACTCACTGCACGTGCTCAAAAGAGCCCCGTTTTGCACGTGCTCCGTAGCAGCGGCACAAGGGCTGCTTGAATCAATAAAGAGGAATCTCAGTGCTGCAGTCTCTCGCATCCTCTGGGTGCACAGCATAGCAGCATCACTTTCTCCCTCCCCTGCCTAACCAGCATCTCTCCCGAGCAAGGCAAGGCATGGCATGGCAGCCCAGGTTCAGACTGCTCAGCCCATCCGCCTGCAGCCCCTCCCCATCAGGGCAGCAGCCAGGCTACTAAATAAGCTTTTTGCTTGTTGCCCTCCTTTTTTCTCCCGGACCAGCAGCAATCGATCGTAGCTCGATCCGTTTCAGACAAGGCTGGAAAAGAGAAGCCAGCACTAGCTTTTGCTGCTGCGCTGCTGCTGCCCGGCCTAGGATGCTGGGAGTTGTAGTCCCCTCCTCCCTCCCCCTCCTCGTCCTCCTCCTCTGCCAAATGAACCACCCATGGAACACGCTCCTGAACGCGGAGCAGCAGCCTAAGCTCAACAGGTCCAACCGGGCTGAGAGGTCTCTGCCTCCTCTCACACACCCACCAGGCCCACAGGCAGGCAGCTGAGAGGAGGAGGCAGAGGCGGAGCCTGCCTGTCGTCGCAAGCAGGGTCGCTCCGAGTGTGGATAATGAAGATGAGTGGTAGCGGCGGCTTCGGCATTATCCACATTCAGAGCGACCCTGCTTGCGACGACAGGCAGGTGGCGGCGGCGGCATAGTTCTCTGTATGCGGCCGCATGCGGCCACATGTCATCAAAAATGGCTACGCATGTCAGTGCTGGACATGTGTGTCATAGGTTCGCCATCACCGGACTAATATATGAAGTGGAAGTTGATGGGCCGATACCTTGCTGCAAATTTAATCTGAATGAATTTGAATTTATTTTTACGGTCAAAGACCAGAATCAGCAAATATTTAAAAATACATAAAATACGTAAAATTTACATAAAAATTATTTAAAATCACAATGTAATGATAAAATCAAGTGAAAAATAAAAACTAGTCTATATACCCAAAAGATAATACATAAAAACAGATGGTTTACAGCAGCGGTTCTCAACCTTCCTAATGCAGTGACCCCTTAATGGAGTTCCTCATGTTGTGGAGACCCCCAACCACAGGGGTAGAGCAGCTGGGAAATGGGAGGGAAGGGCAGTGGGAGACTTGTCGCGACCCCTCTGAAAGGGTAGTTCGACCCCCAAAGGGGTCCCAACCCCCAGGTTGAGAACCACTGGTTTACAATGAGAAGCAATAAAACAATAAAAAATTTAAAATACATATGGTCAGGACTAATTTTTCAAGGTCACTCAAGTGCAGGGTTTCATTTTCTGACTTCTCCCTTGTTGTTATTACTATGGCCAGGAATGTTGCAGCCGCTAGGGTCATGTCAGGATTGGTGTCACTTAACAACAACTTGATATATTCTGAACTGGATCTCCCTGGATATGGGGTTAGCTTAGGCTTTATTAATTCTTGGCAAGCAGTGTTATAAAGATTACAGAACAGAAGAACATGTTCCACTGTTTCTATGTCATTATTTTTACATGTCATGTGATTTCATGCAGGCAATCACACCAGATGGACTCTTTATTCTATTTGGTGAGTCACTTTGTGTATAAAATAAACATAATTGCAATTTTAGAAGCTGATTTTTGTAAAGATGTAATATAAATTACCTTGAGTTATGTATTTGTGATTTCTGTGAATCTTTTGCCTATGGTAGCTATTTGTGTACTTCGAATGAGTGAAACATTAGAGCAGAGATTCTAGACATGCTGTATTCTTATACACCCCAAAAATCTGTTTTGGAAGAGTTTGAAATCCTCCAGAGCAGATTTGAGGATTGTGGCTGTTCAATTGCAGGTCATCAGACGATTTGGAGTGAGGTGTCATCAATATCCAGATGACACTCAGCTCTCTGTACCATCTGAATCAGGAGTGCTTGACATATGCTTGGAGGCGGTAATGGGTTGTATGGGAGTCATTAAATTGAAGCTGAATCCAGACAGGGTGCAGGTCCTACATGTCACAGGGTCTTGTTTGTAAAGTTTGGAGGCACCCTGTCCTTGATGGGGTTGCAATGCCCTGGAAGGGACAGGTGCAGAAGCTGGGGGTAGTCTATGACGCTAATGCTTGAAGCCAAGAGTGCCCACTCCCAACTATGGCTGGTATGACAGCTAAGCCACTCCTGGACAAAGATAGCTTGGTCACAATTATTCATGCTCTGGAAACTTCCAGACTGGTCTATTGTAATGCACTGTACATGGGGCTACCCCTGAAGACTGTTTGGAAGCTGCAGCTGGTGAAAAACGCAGGCTGGAACAGCTGGGTGGACGCACATCACACCAGTCTTAAAAGAGCTGCAGTGGCTGCCCAACTGCTACTGAGCCCAATTCAAGGTTTTAACCTTAACTTATAAGGCCCTCAATGACTTGGGCTTCAAATATCTAAAGGAACACCTTCTTCCATATCAATCTGCCTGTAGGGCACCTGAGATAGGACCTTTTCAGCGGTGGCTCCCAGATTATGGAATGGTCTCCCCCTGTGGTGCGTCGGGCACCTTCGCTTCACATGTTCAGGAGAGCCCTAGTTGTGGGCTAAATAAGGAACAGCTTCTCCTCTCACACACTTTCAGGCACTGCTACTATCTTAAAATGTTCATTTTATATTTGGTTATTAATGTAATCCACCCTGAGAACTTTGGGCATAAAGTGGGATAAAACTCGATGCCCAAGTATGGCTCAAGTATGTATTAGACTGCAGTAAATAATTTGTTCAGCATTGTTTAGCTTAAATCTGGATCTGTATTCTTGCATTGAAAGATGTATGGATTCAGCTTTTTAACGAGAAGGCTTGTACAGTGCAACGTTCTGTTTCTCAGCAAATATAATAATAATGTAGATTTTCCTCCCCCTCAACTTTTCTACTTTTGTGTTGGCTGTACTTTTGTAAAAAAAAAAAAAAATTAAATCACTTTTAATGTGTCGTGTCTAAAACATGTTGATGAATAACATTTCTTTTTTTTTGCAGGTGTTTATGGTGATGTCCATCGTGTAAAAATCATGTTTAATAAGAAGGAAAATGCCTTAGTTCAAATGGCAGATGCAACTCAAGCCCAACTAGGTATTAATATTGTAAATATAGCCTTCTTTCACAAAAATATTGATCGTTAGACCATAGTTACTGAAAGTGGCACAGTTTTCTATGATAAGCTGTTCCAATCAGCTCACATTAAGTTTTAATTCAGTCATATCACCATGTTTAATTCAGTTGAGTCACTTCACTGGGTGAAGAAAGTGATGTTTGCTTATTCATCTTTACATTTTCTACACTGTTTTAGAGTATCCCCTATCTTCTATGCATTCTGGGTAACGGGTGACTATTGAAAGAAAAGGAAGCAGTGAAATTACCTACCTTGTACCTGGCATTACAAAGGACTGCTGAATCAAAAGTATTCAGTTTGCTTAAATGTTTCAGGCAAAAAAACCCTTGCTCACTTACTTCTACTTCAGGATACAGTTTTATTGTTATGTTTAACGTGAAATAAACATAAATCTTGTTTTATTAACTTGCACCAGAATAGAAATATTACTTGGGTCCTCAACAATTGAGAAGTCAAGTTGAAACTTTTGTTTATTTTTATCATAAATTAATGGCTAAAATTGGAAGTATAAATACGGTAGTTTTGCCATATATTTATTCCAGGTCTTGATTTTCTTTCTTAAATATTTAGCCATGAATCATTTAAATGGACAAAAACTTTATGGAAAGGTGCTACGCATTACACTCTCAAGGCATCAGACAGTACAACTTCCTCGTGAGGGTCAGGAGGACCAGGGTTTGACTAAAGACTATAGTAATAGCCCTTTGCATCGCTTTAAGAAGCCTGGCTCAAAGAACTTCCAAAATATCTTCCCACCATCTGCCACTCTGCATCTCTCCAACATTCCGTAAGTAACTAGATATGATCAAGACTGTCTCCTCCTTGCAACAATGAAATTGTCACAGTAATAAATTTGTTTTCCATGGGGCATCGAGTAGCAATGAGCTGCTACAGATGAGCTCAGTTAACAACTCAGTGGGTACCCTGCTTCATAGCTGTGCACATATTTTATGGATTTCAAGACATCGTGGGTGCTTCTGTACAAGTTACAGCCATCAGTAATATAAAAGAGCTGAGTCTGAAAATAGCTTTCTTTGTATTTTTGCTCTGCAGTGTAAATTGTTGCTAGAAAACATTCATTCATTGTGCACAACATTTTTAGATTTTGAAGTTCTGAAATACCATTCAACTAAATATAAGAAACCCTCATGATCTATAAAGTAAATCCACTTGAGTCTTGTTTCCATTTGGTACAAGATGGATAGTAAAGTATTTTGCCACAATAACACAGAGTTTCATGTATGAAGTCAGTCTGTGAGGTACTAGTAAGAATATAAGAGGAGCTCTGCGGGATTGGGCCACAGCCCATTTCATCCAGGAATCGTATCTCACACAGTGGCCCACCATTTACTTCGGTGCATTCTCAAGCAGAAGACAAAGGCAATCCCTTTGCTTGCTCTCAGCTCTTTGTTGTCACCTTTAGAGGCATTGTGCGTGTCTCTTTCTCTTTTTAATACTTGGCAGGTAGCTAAAGTGAGAAAACTAATTATCTATTGCAGGCCTTCTGTCACAGTCGATGATCTGAAGAATCTCTTTGCTGGTACTGGATGTATGGTAAAAGCCTTCAAATTCTTTCCGTAAGTTTTCATTATAGCTTAATAAGATCTTGCAAGGAACACATTAGTTTATGGATGAAAAATAACAATCAGATTGTTACAGAGCAGGATTTGTGAAGGGAAATGTAGTGGTTTGAACTTGGATAATTGAAAGTTGTTTTTGAATACGGTTTTCTATAAAGAAAATGGCAGAACCTAGATAGTTTTGGTTTAGCGCAGATCATCTTTCACTAAGCAAAGGCAGACTGACATTGAAGGAGGAGAGTTCATCTGGCTGCTAAGTGAGCTTCTTGACATCGTTCCTGTCTTGAAATGAAGGCATGATAAAGAAACACCTTTATCCAAGCCCTAACCAAAAAGTTCTTGAGTTTGGAGTTTCCTTTGATCGTGTTTCACTGATTATCCAGAATGTGTTTGGATTGAGATTTTGGAAAATAAAGACTTGTCAGGATATTGTTAAACTTAACTGTTTTCTTTTTAATTTAGGAAGGACCGCAAAATGGCTCTCATCCAGTTGGGCTCTGTAGAAGAAGCAATCCAGGCTCTAATTGAGCTTCATAATCATGATCTTGGAGAAAACCATCACCTCAGAGTTTCGTTTTCTAAATCTACAATCTAACGCTTCTGCCGTCTTTTTTTAAGACTCTGCCCACAATTACCAGAATAATGTTCCTCAGAGACTGGAGTAGCCAAAACAAACGCTGCATCCTTAAACAATGAAAATTGTGTGGTTCACATTCATGTGTATTTCTTTACACAGCGATGAATCAAGGGATGATCTTTCCATTTCTTCTTTTGTTGAAATGGCTAATAGTCACAATATTTTCTTCTGTAATATTTAATAACATATTTTCAGTAGAAGCCCCTCCTTTAAAAAGAAAAGATTTCAGGAATATCACTTCAGTTTTTATTCCAAAATAATATTACACAACATTTCTGTGCTCTGTTAAACTATGCTGTCAAATGGATGTTTTCAAAGTAGAATGAGCGTACAACTGAACACTAATCGTGTAGAGATTTTTTTGAAGGTATGAGGGGATTTTTTGACAAGTCATCTAATATCTTAATCACTACCTTTTGAACATACTGGGTGAAAGGCAGTGCCTTTTTTGGGAATAAAATAAATTGTATAATTAACACAGATTATCTTCATGTGATCATGGTGACACTTTTAAATGGTTCCTAGTTTTTATAACAATGAAATGATGTGTAATAAGATTTTGGAGAAAATGGAAGAAGAAATATGTCCTGATTTCAAGTTTTGTACATTTCTTTCAGAAAAAAAAATGTTTACACTCTTAAGGAAAAAATTCAGGTCTGTCATATGGTTTGACAAATTTTTAGAAAGGTTATTTTTGGTAAGGTCTTGTTTAAAAATATAAAATTAAACCTCAAGGGTTTTTTGTACCACTATAATCTCTAATACTTAAATCAGATTTACTGTGTATTTACTTAATTTCTTATGTGCCTTATTATGTGCTTAATAATGATACAATAGTTTAGAGTTTTATCTGAAGTATCTTTAAACTGTCTTGTGGCTTGGTGAGGTTATTTCCTTTTGTCCTAGTTTTTAAATGCTTGGTGATTTTAAAAATGTTTTAATAAGTAATAGTCAAATCAGATTTTTGGTGCTTTGGTACAGGGATGGAGAGGTGGGGACTGAAGAGAACTCAGTGCACATCCTTATAGGCTCTTCACAATATTTTGAGGGGCTGCAGTTGAGTTAGAGCACTGTTGGGCTTTAAAGAATGTTCTTTAGTTTCTGGATAATATCTAACTTTTGAGCCACTGGCTCTTGGAGAATATTTTGTCTCAGGATTCCTTTTCACCCAACTGTACTGAGCATGTACAAAATGTGGACTGGCTTTCCTTCAGAAATATCATGACTTCAATACTGAATGTTCACTCCTCCTAGGAGAGCAAGATGAGATGCAATCTTACTTTTTTTGTGAATATAGGTATACACAAGTTATTTCTATTGATTGTAATACAATGTTTTTAGCAGTGTCACGATGTTATGTCTACTGAAATCTTTCATTGTCTGTACGGTTTTCTTCTCAAGTACAAGGATTGTTAATCCTTACATTGTGTTGAAGAAAGACAGAGAGGCTTAAGAAATGAAATGGAGTGTGTAAAGGATTTGTAGCGCTCATTCTGTCTTTGGATTTTTAGAACGTTATATTATGTGAATACCAACTGTTGTTTGGCAAAACAAAAATGTAAAACAAACAAACCAGGCTTTAAATCTCAGTCACTTGGTAACTTGTCTCTGAGCTTTGTGGTAACATTGTTGTAGCCTAAGACAGAGAGGTGCTGATTTCAACTTTCAGATGGCTGTGTTCATTGAAAGTTACTGGAAAGTACATTTAACAAGTACATTTTGTCAGTGGATAAATATGAAACTATGCTAATGTCCAGTAATAACTGACTACATCTTCACAATGTACCTCAGTTCCACAGCTGTTTGAAAAACATTTTTAAAAAGAAGCTTTGAATACAAAGATACCATCTAAGTGTGGCAGTGAGATTGAATTGGCGCCTAATCCCAGTGTGGAACTTGAGCCCAAATTTCATTGATTTGTGCTTCAAGTAAGCATATGTATAAATTAGATATCTTCTTGGATTAACCAATCAATGAATATGCCTTCTTTTTAGCATAACTTGCCAAGTTACCTTTGAAGAGTAGTCGTCACATGTTTAATGCTGCTACAAAAAGAGGGTGTTATTGGAGTTGATGAATGTATCTGAAGCAGGAGAAAACCTGAAAACGAGCATTGGCCTGTATAATATCAAGGTTGGATTGTGTGTGTGTGTGTGTGTGTGTGTGTGTGTGTGTGTGTGTATGTGCGTGTGTGTTGTGTGAATATTCTTTGTTTGCTGATACACACTGCAAGCATTTAATTTATTGATTTAACTAATCTAAAAAAACAAGAAAGCAACTTCGTAGTTTGTAATGGAGAAATGAATGGTCAATATAACATGAAAAACAGCTTCACCTAGTCCCTAGAAAAACATTCTTTTCAGACAGCTTGCAAGTCGTCTTTTCTTGACTACTTTTGCATGGTAGGGCACAGTTGAGCTGTAGGCAAAGCTATTTAAAATTTTATTTTACATGTGCTTCTTATATTTTGTGTGGTCTTGTCATAATTATCTTCTGTACAAAATTGGTTGTAGTGCACGTGTATTCCACATTTGGGGATTGATTTTGTCTTGTAAGGTTAATTTTCCATAAGGTGCAAATATGAGAAATGGCAGTACTTATTCGATTTGTATTGAAAATGGCAATTCCTTGTTCAGCAATAGTAAGGTTGATTTCCTCTCTCCATTTAAAACAATTTTAATAACAATCCGCAATCCGTTATCCAGTGCTTTGCAAGGCAGCTCCTTTAACTAGAGCTAAAAGGAATGCAGGTTTTACATTTTCTTATCTTTTTATTCTGTTATAGTAAAAGAAAAAAAACTGGCATCAGCATCTCTCCTGTTTAGACCTGTTTAAAATTAAGATGCCCTAATAGATACACTTTTTGTATAGCATCCTTCAATACAGAAATCCCCTTGGCAAGAACCCTGGTATAGAATCACCAGTTTTCCAGGCAACTAGATTTTTGATAGCGTTCATTTTATGAATTGAACCTTTTCTGTTCTGTTGCTCCCTGAAGATAAAATAATATCAGTTTTAAAGTGTGTGGCACTTGCAGTTGCTTTGGGAAAGAATGCTGCTCATACCTTCTGCATGACAGACGTTGCCATCTGTGGAATCGGTGGCATGTGTTCTAGTCCATTAAGTCTTCAAATATATTGGCTTTTAATCACATTTAAATAGATTTTTAATATATTTGCATCTTAGGCAGCCTCAGCAAAGGAGTGCCTTTGAGCTCACTGTCTGAAGGGAATAGTTTCCTAACTGAGGATTTGCAGTTATGCTGAAAAGCTTCTAGTCATTGTAAAAGAAATGTCTTGTGCTGATTCAAAGGAGTGTGTAACCAAAGTGACTTCAAAACTGAAGTGTGGACCAAGACTTCTCTATGTTGTGAGTCAACAGTATTGACACTGATTTCATTTAAGTAGTCGTATACAGTTGCCTATCATTCGTAGTTCTAGAAGCTAAGCCATAGTGTTACTTACACTGCAAGACAAAATTTCTGCTGGATTTGCATGCAGAGTTATATAGGGTGGGACTCCCTGTGGCAGGTCAGACATGACCAGCATTTTATCCTATCCCACAGCCAATTAATGCCTGGTGCAGCAGGTAAGTTTTCAACAGTAGTGCATTAGTGGCTCCCCAGGCTGAGCATTGGAAAGGACTGCACATTATGCACCAAGGGAGCATGCTGTAGAGATGATATTGCCCTACTAGGAAGAACAAATTGTATTGTCTTGAAGGCATAGCTTGAAGCTCTCCAGGAGTCCTTGTGCCTTGGGCCCGTTGCTTGTTAGTCATTCTGGAGAGGGGGAAATTCTAATCTGTGATGGGGGTTCTGATTGCACCATTTAATCGACTGAAGTCTAGTCTGGCATTTTTGCGAGCCACAGAATGTCGAAGATATGTTCATATTATAGCCTTGCCCGAATTGTGTTGCCTTTCTTGTCTCCCAGTTGCACTACTACTGTGCTTGAAGAGTATCTTGAGGGCTCTTTGTGCCTCTGTATCCACATGTAGCCTTGAGTTGCCCATGTGGCACCTCCTTTTCCCATACTGAGAGATTGTGTACAGTGGAAGCTTACAGTACATCAGTTTTAAAACGAACAAACCCATCTTTTTACCGTCACTACATGGTTAAAAGCAACCAAGAAAGACATTTAGATGTGGTTTTTCTCCTGGATATATCAAACTTAAGATGAGCCCTTTCAGACTTCATCCTGATAACATAGTATGTACTGATATTTTTAAAGGAGAGGGCTGAGTAATTTACTGTATTAAAGCCATTTTTATTTGCCTTGACTTTTTTGTGGACTGGTAACTTGGAACAAAACTGCCAGATTTACACAGTTATGTTGAAAACTGTTCAAGTTGCACAGAGATTTTCTTGAAGCAAACTAGCTCTATTGTCTTTGCAAAAATATGTCTGTGATACACAAGACTGTTCTTAATTCTTACACAGATCTTAACGATTAGGGATTATTTGAAGAAATTTAGAACTTCTAAAATTTAATTTCAGGGTTTTTACAAAGGTTAAAACAATATGGGACCAAAGTTTATGTGCCTTCAGTAGATGTGTAATTTTTTTGCTATCTCTTTCAGTGTTTAGAATCAATACTCGTGTCTTCAAGGAAATGTGTATTTATATAGTAAAAGAAAAAACCAAATGACCCACAAACTGTCCTTATGTGCAGTCAGTTACTAACTGTTTCATTTGGATTTGTTCTCCCCCCTCCTTATTTTGACCATTCTAACATAAGTCATGCGCCATGGAGGAATCCAAGTTTTAACTCCAGTCAGGTAGTTTGTGGTTGCTCCGCCAGCTTGTAACTGGGGAAATCCTACAACAGTCTAGGTCATTGTACCCATAAATCCTCTGTTATTAAACAGGTGCACGCTTTGGCAGAACTTTCAATTCTTGGATCTGTGTGCAGTATTAGGGATGATAGTGAAAAATGTAACCAGCTGTGAACTTAGAGTCATCTCTTTAGCCATGGTGTAATTATTTCCCAAATTCACTTTGCAGTTTTTGAAAAGAATTCATCCCAAGCTGAAAATACAGTTGCTTAACGAAGCAAATAGTTGCATTAAAGTGTCACCTCATTGCAATTACCAAAGATAGTCCGCTCTTTTACTAAGACATCTTGCCAGTTCTCTTTTTTCTGCAGCTATATTTTCCTGAAAGACTCGGTGTAAAGTGGCCTTTTCTGTGAATGCTCTCGGCAAATGGACTACTTAATGGAAAAATTAAATTAAAAAATGTGAACCAAATGTTATAGCGCAAGACAAGGGGCTAATGTATACTTAGTACTGTATTAAGAGAAGAAAGGTGCACGATTACGAGAGTCAAACATTCCCTAATTTTTCATGTGTTCATAAATCCCTTTTTAAGTTTGTAAAAATATTCATCTAACACAAGAAAATGCTGTAAATATTTGTAACAACATTTTTTACCTGGCAAAAAAAAAAAAGGTTTTTGGGAACAAGTATAAAATGTTTTTTATATTTAAAAAACATCAATTGTCTTGTATATTTTAATAAGCAACAGTACCAGCTTTCATTTGTTAAGCAGCTTGTGGCATTGGAGGATTTAAAAAGGATTCCATGTTGTTGAGATGACTTGATGTTATAAATGCAAAGAAGTTGAAATATTAAAGAAACCTATTTTCTAACTGAGTAGTGCATGGTTAATTTGAACTTCTGTACACTGCCGTATACTCCATTTCTTTTTAAGTTTTGTGTATTTGCTAATTATTACTTGAGTATCTATACTTAACTCTTTTTCTAACAACTCTAGTTGTAGCATGCCTCTTAATAAATGTCATGACATCTGTACTCTCAAATTTTTCTGCGTTCTTGTCTATTACTTTGGGTTTCTCTTCTAATTGTAAAGCTAATGTCTGTCTTTTTATTTATGTTCCTTTCTTCTATTGGTCATCTGCACTTGCTCACTCTAGATTGTGTTTGAAGTTGCTGACATCACATTTTTGAAGAACATCCATTTGATGTAGACAGTATCACAAAGAAAGGTTGGCTGTCTTGTCAGTACACTAGCAGGCAAGTGCAAATTGAGTGTTGATTAAGCCAACTTCAAATACTCACCCAAGTCCTCATAAAAGTCTTCTGCTTCAGCTCGTATTTCCACATAAGTCTACTTCACACATAGTAGAGGGGACATTGCAACACTTAGCTTCTGTGGTATATTGTCATCATTCCATTCTGTCTGTCCTGGTGTTTCTATGGAGTAGGATGCTGAAGAGGAATGCTTTTCAGCCACTCTTCTCTATAATAATATAAACCTCATGATCAAAGGTGACTTTCCCTTCCTTTTTAACTACAAAACTTATCAAGGACCGATACTAATACCTCACTGAAGTGTTATTCACCTGCAGTTTGGATAAACATCTGTTAATTTTTGTAGTTCCCCTTCTTTAGTCAGGCATGCTGATTCTGTCCAAGAACTTCACAATGTATCATGCTGCTTGCTTTTCATCATCCAATTTTCCTACCCCACCCTTTTGAAATTGGATTTCACTGCTCAAATGGCTTATGCAAATACATTGTTTAGGGCCTGTGGGGATATTGGACTCACTGAATTGAACTGTTTGACTTAAAACTGGCCAGCTGGTTTACTGAATGTTCACAAACACCCCAATCACACCCTGGTGTCCCCCTTCATGCCATGGCCTCCCACCACACTACTCCCCTTTGCCCCCTTCTCCCATCAAGGAGAATCAGTCCTATGATGCCTTGCATTAAATGTAGGAGCACATGGTGTTTTGGCAGGGCCTGTTGTCCCTTGCTAGTGGAAGACCTAGTAGACCTTTGGAGTGTGTAAATGGCAGCTGGGCATGGGCTGCCAGGAAAGCGTGGCACAACAGAGAAGGTAAGGCTGTAGATGGATCCTGCCCTGTGAAGGAGGGGGGCATATTGCATGTGCAGTAAGATGGGGGAACACTAGGTGCACGAAGGGAGAGGAAGACTGATCTAACTCCTCTCCCCAGTTCCCTTCAACACCAAGCCGAGCCCCTCAAACCTGAGGAGGATTCTGTTTGATGCCACCCTGGTTCCAAACTGGTTCTACTTAAAAAGTATACTTTAAAAGTACAACTTTCTTCATATAAATTCTAGTCCAGTGATTTCAGTAAATGTAGAAATAAGATTGGGACACTGGACCGCTCCAAAATGGAGAGTGGAAACGTGTAAAGCGCGGCCACCGACAACCTAAAATCTACTTATTTATATGACATACCTTTCTATTTCACGACACACAGTGAGTCAGAATCCAAAAGAAGTAAGCCTATTCAGAAGAATAGTATGTAGCTCACATAACTTCAACAATCGTGTATATCCCATTTCTGCTGAATCCCCTCCACACACACACTATACAATGCATTACTTTTTCCAAGCTGCCTCTCATTCTAGCATAGGCAGAATGCAGAAGAAAGCATCACTTACTGGCAGAAAATAAGGAGTAGATGGTTCGTTGTGTAACTAATGTAGCAGCAGCCTGCAATTCAAGCTTATTAGGGTAGCAACACAACTGAAAACCTTCATTGCACCTGAAGAAGAATCCGGTATACAATGGACAAGAGAAAAGAATTGCACCTTTGCAGTCGCCATATGCTCCACTTGAAGTTCTTCTCGAAGAAACTGAATCCCAGTTCCTATAGCAGGTAAGCCAACAGGTTTCATGGCATTAGAAGAAACAGGGGTACTGATGACAATATGCTCTGTATTCCTGAATCACCTTTCCCTGTAGCTTCCAAACAGCATGGTGAACAAAATAAGAACCTGAAACATATCCTATTTGAGTGGATTAGAGAAAACCACTGAGTTAGAGATATGCATGGTTTTTTCCCCTCTTCACTTTGCATCGAAGTGAATGGGACAACTTTGCATTTATGCGAATGGAGCAACTTTGAATGTGATAGGCTTTAAATTCGCTTTGGATCACTGCTCCCCCAGTCCGACTTCTGAACCCACTCCGAATCTGCTCCAAAGCTTCGAGTGAAGGTACAAAAGCTTTCACTTTGCAAGCGAATGTTAGTCTCTGAATAGAACCAATATTCAATTTGAATGCAAAGTTTTTGAACTTTTGCAATCCTTACAAATTGTGAAGGTGAGAAACATTTTCCGCCCATCCCTATACTGAGTTCATAAAAGAAAAGTACAAGCCAAAAATAAAACAGAAACAAAGTCAGTGGATGATGGCCACCAAAGGCACAACTGAAAAATAATATTTTAAAAAATGTTTTTAAAAATATCAGTGAAGAAACCACCCATATTTCAGCTGGCCAGAAGTTCCAGTGAGCAGAAGCTGCGACCAAAAAGACTCTTCCTGGCACTGTTTCCAGACACCTGAAGATGGTCAGGGAGTTTGACATCTAAAGAGTGAGTCAAAGGCCTGGGGGTGAGAGTGTTATGATTGGATAGGAAAGGCTGGATTATTTGACATATCTAGGAGCTGAACCTTGCAGAGCCTCACAAGTCAAATACTTTGACCCCAAATAATACAACTGGTAACCAGTGCAGCAACTCAACCCCTATGAGGTTTTGACAAGCCTCTTAAAATAGCACTGGGGTCCCTTCCAGGCTAGTGGATAAAAATCAGCCATATTCACTGATTTGGTAACCACGATTTCAGTTAGCCACAGTTACCGGATCAGCCCCCCCCCCATGCCCACATGCACCATAAGCAAAAAGCACCCAGAACCAGAAGGCCTATTTCCACCTCCAGAAGGCCTGTTTTGGCCTCCATAGAGCATTGGAACAGGTGTGTGACGCCACCTAAGCCCTTCACAAAATGTAAGGGGGGCATGCGGCAGGCGGGTGTGTGGCGTCCAGTGGTGTCGCATGCCTATTCCAACACTCTCTGGAAGTCAAAATAGGCCTTCCGGAGACCAGAAAAGCACTTTCGGTTCTGGGGTTGCACAACCAGAAGGCCTGTTCACGATTATCCATGGTTTCAGGTAACCATGGTAGGAGCTGGAATGTATCCCCAGCAGATATGGGGGTCTGACCGTATGCTGTATAAAAATTCACAGCTTACCCGGATGCAAAGTCACAACACGTAGTCCCCACATCATGTGGGATGGGGCAGCCAAGGGGAGCTGAGCTGCAGGCTCAACTCTCATTGGCTGTTTCTCGCTGTCCTGTCAGTATGATGGGAAACTTCGAATTTACCTGATACTGTGAAGTGAGCGTTGGTCGTTCCACGGCAGGTAAATCCGCAGTAGCGGCCGCATAATGCGCCGCCGCCACAAAGTATAGGGCGTCAGGAGTGACACCCCACACACTGACTGTGCTTCACAATGTGCAGTATCCCCCATTCTGGACACACCCCTGATGTGTCATCATAAACTCTGTTGCCAAGCAACACTGAAATATCGCTCAGCTGTTCAAATTTACAAGTAACTTGCACCAGCCTTTTCTAATGTTGCAAGCACTGATGGTTCTCACAGGTAAATTGGATCCATTTCGGCCTTTAACCTAAATCCTGAGGATTTGTGAGTATTGAACATGTGCGGATTCGTAAGTAATGGTACACCACCCAGTACTTGCTTTGAAATATTTGGACTGGCAAAGCTACACTCTGGAGCCCTGAAGAATCCCCAGCGCTTTTAAATGTCTTCGCAGCTAGTCTAGGTTTCATCCACCCAATGGCCTCTTCATGCTTTGGATGACAATGTGTCAGGCCCACCAAGAGCAGATTGCTTTTTTCCTTCTTCCATGTCCCGCTTCATTTTGGTGCTGCATTTTTTAGATTGCAAACTAGAGAGAGCAACTGGCCTATCAGTGTTATTTGTCAGCTATTTTGGGCACATTTTTAGGATGACAAATGCAGTATTAATACAACAAAGAGCAATTAAAGTTTCCAGATCTGAGTCAGGAGGCTTCTTGGCGAGCAATTTCACAACGCTGGATAAAGATGTGCTTTAAGGTTCTTGTACAGAGAGAAAAAGAGAATATAAGGTCCATTCTCACCTTCTGCATCACAACCCAGAGCAGATTTAACCGTGTGAACATGCTAAGGATCTCATTTTTAACTCAAGCGCCACCCATTAGGTACTAGCATGTGCTGCTATGTGCCACTTGAATAAACATGGCATGATTTGGTTAAAATGTCCCTCACATACTTCCTGGCTCCAAAGCATGTACTTGATCTCAGATAAATCAGTCTGATGACAGCAGAAGAATGGAGACACTGCAGTCTGATTGCCCCAGAAACTGCTGTAGCATAAGAAAAGTGAGAAAGTGAACAGGCCCTGAGACTGCTATCCATGAGATTTACTGCATGACTAGATAATCCTATTATCTTACTCCTTCCCCAACTCCAGTTATGTTGATGTCTTGCCTTGATTCAGCGCCTTAGAAGAGGAGCATTGGATTCTTGCTGGAGAATTCTGTTTCCAAGTGCTTGAAACACAAACATTAAAACTAGTTGAGCTATAAGAAAAGCTTCACAGTGGTGCAATAATTGCATAGGGTTCCCACTTCTAGCTGCAACGATTTAGCAATAGCATCCTGTTTTGACAAACTATGCCTTAGGCAACATTGACAAAGATGCTGCTTTAACTGTACGACTTATGGTCTTGGTTCTGTGGGACCTTAGGGCAAAGCAGCGGCAAGGAAAAGTAAATTCCTCAAAGATAGTGATTTCCATTAGTGTTCCAGGATCCACTGGTGTTGCATAAGAAGAGGAAAACAATAGTTTAAGCATGAGGTTACCAGTGCATAGACAGCACTAGCTAGGCTATCTGCCCAGTTATGGGTGTAGTATATGCCCACATGTATGCAGAAGGCTTGTTTTCTCATGCCAGACTCAGCTCCAAAGCTGTCCAGTTCTACCTCAAAGACAGATCTCAAAAGATACCGTCTTACAGTTGTTCATGGGTGCACCTGTATCCCACAGCTGTTCAACTTTCGTTTCTTCATTCAGCTCTCTAGTAGTTACACCCAGGAAACAGAAATGTATACAAAATTGTGCAATGGGACAAAATTGTGCAATGAGACACAAGGGGAAATTTGGACGTGGAAGAAAAGAGTCCACACATTGGCAAGTGTTCCCCTAGTTGTACTGTGAAATATTAAAAAGCATAGAATTTTAGCCTCTTATATTTATAAAGACCTTTGCACTTCTGCATCACGGGCCGCCTTGCAATCTTTAGAAATAGTTTTAGGAAAAACTTAAAAGTCTACATCAGAAATATGGCAGATGGTAGACTGAGAGATGGAAAAGTCAAGGAATGCAGATGGAATCATATCACATACAAGTAAGAAATCTGTATGTAAGAAACGGTCCTTAGACTAATCAATAATTTTTTAATTTTTTTTAAAAAATTGATATAAGTAAGAAGAGCCATCTATCTAGCCCTCTGCTTACACTTCAAGGCAGCAGACACTGCTGTTAACCCAGCAATGGTTCCAGCCATGTTGTGCATGCATGCCCGTGGGTTTTTTTTTAAATGTTAAAATTAGATACACTTTGTTTTCTTTAGAACAGCAAACCACTCACACAGTCCCTCCATTCCCAATCTTGTGCTTCATGGCCTGCTAATTTCTTCTGCTTGCGTTCTTCTACACTGCTGTGGATGGATGTCACTCTTAAAAGTGAATCGAATGTTACGACATTCGTACATTGACATTCGTATTCGTATGAATGTTTCGGAACATTCATGATCCTGGGGTGGTTGGAAAGTGGCTGTGCTGGTCACATCTGCAATGAATCCAGAGTGCATTCAACATGGATTGAGAGCAGATTCAAAGTGGATTCAGGGCAAATTTGGTGCTTTCAGAGTGGATATGTTAGGGGAGACGAATCGGATATGTATCGGACATTCGTATGAATTTGTATGAATACATTTGCATCGGATAGAATCCTACCAAATTCAAAGGGGATCTATTAGAACAAATATGAATTTTCTTACATCCAGTTCAACACAAATCGAATGCAAAAAAAAAAAGTTGTGTACCTCCCTACGGTTGATTTTTCTGCACTTAGCCTTCCCCGTGGCCCAACTTTCACAACCGTACATTACTACTCCTTTTCCAGTCTTGAAACAACCACTTGTTCCATGTTCACTTCTAACTTTGGGTGTTTTTCCACCACAGCCCTTAGATCTGGATCTAAGAAGAACCGGATCTAAGGAATGGGTACGTTCTAGTAGATCCAGATTAAGGGAAGCACCCAATGTGTTTCCACAGGAGGTGTAGCACCCATTAGCAATGGGTGCTAACTCCCCTGCCGTGGAAACACCTTTGCACCCATGTGGGGAATCCAGATTGACCCACAAGGGGTCTGCCTGTCACCCCAGGCGTTTGGGGGAACAGGGGGTGCAATCTCTGAAGTCCCTCCAAGTCCCTCCGAAATCCCTCCGAAGTTGCCTTCGAAGGTTAGCAAAGGCTCCGAAGTCCCTCTGAAGGCAACTTCGGAGATTAGCAAAGGCTCAGAAGACAAACCCCTTGTGAGAGCCTGCATATGAATTAGCCCTTTGTGAGCAGGGATGAGTCAGCATCATTAAATATGTACCTCTTTCTGTGCCTGAAGGTAACAGTCCGCTTTGATCTCCCTTTCTAATGGGAGGTTTGTCTTTGGAGCCTTTGCTAATCTCCGAAGGCAACTTCGAAGTAACTTCGAAATGATTTTAAAATGATTTCGAAACCTAGGTTTTGGGCTCCCCCCGAAGGGTGCCACCTCCCCCTAGCCTCCTCTAGACCCCATTGCCAAACTAATGTGGAAACAGGTTCCCTTTAATCTGGATTTTCTGGCTGAAGACCCCATTGTAGACCCCATTAATGGGGTCTACAGAAAATCTGGATTAAAGGCTGAGATGTACCCATAGGATCCGGATTTCCCCAGCGGCAGTGGAAACAAATGTGTCCCAAATGGGTGCTGTGGTGGAAATGGGGTCATCTGGCTCACACCCAAATGAGTCCTTAATGGGTGCAAAAGTGGGTGCTTTCTGCCAGTGGAAAAACACTCTTTGACTCCTTGATTTGCATGCAGGTAAGGTACTCCCATGTCTTTAAAAGCTTCCCACAATTTGCTGAGATCCACACAGTCAAAGGCTCTAGTGTAGTCAATGAAGATGAAGTAGATGTTTTTCTGGAACTCCCTTCCTTTCTCCGTAATCCAGTGAATACTGGCAATTTGATTCTTAGTTCCTCTGCCTCTCTCAAAACCAGCTTGCATTTCTGTTATGTCTTGGTCCATGTCTTGCTGAGGCCTTGCTTGCAAGATCGTGAGCACAACTTTGCTTGCATGTGAAATGAGAGTGTTTGGTTATATCCTTAACTTTCTCCTTTCTCCTTTCCTTTTCCCTTTCCTTCTTCTCTCAGCTATTTGTAAATCCTCATCAGGGTGTCATTGTGCATTCTTTCTCTTCTTTTTCTTGGGGTGTATTTTGAGAATGCCCATAAGCAATTGTGAGCCACTGTGGGGGATGAGTTGGTGGACTAGAGGGGCTGCGGCCTCGTCAAGTGCGGTTCCTCTTATGTTCTTATTCACATTGGAGATTCTCGCTGCTTCTGTGTCAGAGTCCGTGAAGATACGAATAAGGTGGGGTGAGAGGAAGACTTGGCCGTTAACCTAAAAATAACCAGCAACGCCTTCCTATCAGTAGAATACCACTGGTCTGTTTCAAATAAGATTGTGTAGAAACAATGACATAGAAAACAGGAAATAAGATATCGAGGCAAAGAAAACTATGGACCTAAACCACCAAGATAATTAAAACAAGCAACAAAATGTCATTTCTTCAGAGATAGTCCTAGCTGGGGGCTTAAATATACTTGCATTCATTGTAAGCTCTTATTAAATATCTTTTTGTAAATCTTTTCAGGAATCCTAGAGTATATTTTTATAGTAAAGAGGGAAAGTCTCAGGTGAAAGATGTTTCTTATATTCAGTGAACATTACAAGCTAAACTCTGATTTGTTGTGTGGGGTAAGAGGCTAAAAAGAAGAAGAAGAAGAAGAAGAAGAAGAAGAAGAAG
>MTQE01000390.1:10314890-10325501 GCA_014337955.1 Aspidoscelis marmoratus
GAAGAGTTAGCTTTTCTACCACACTTTTCTCACCCATTTAAGGGGACTCATAGCGACTGACAAATCTTTCTGTTCTTCTCCCCACAACAGACACCCTGTGAGGTAAGTGAAGCTGTGAGAGCTCAGAAGAGAGCTGTGACTAGCCCAAGGTCACCCAGCTAGCTCCCATGGAGGAATGTGGAATCAAGCCCGGTATTCTCAGATAAGAGTCCAGCTCCTTTTTTTTATTTTTTTTTAATTTTCCAAATGTACATATACAAATACAAACATTCAAAACAATACAGAATACAAACAAAATATGACAATCAATACTAAAACAAAAAACCCTTACTCTTACTACTTGTATCAAGTCTCATTTACCCCAGACTTATAAGAAACTTATTTATTATTTCCTTCAATTTGTTATTTACTTCCGGTTTGGCAATATAGCTATATAAGTCTTTCCAACTGTCTTCCACTAAGATATTAACGTTCCCTCCCAACACTCTCATTCTTCTTTGTCTGATCATATCATATTTAAATTGGTCAGATATGTAATGATACCATGTGTCAATTGTACATTTATCGATATTTTTCCAAGATACAGCTATAGTTGATAGTGCTGCCATAAACAATTGATCTAACATATACCTCTTTCATGTATGCTTTGGCCTTTATACAAAGAGTCCAGCTCCTTAACCACTAGACTATACCGGCTCACTATCTATTAGGAGGACCAATAATTTAAACTCTTGTTTGAGTAAAGCACATATCTTCCTTTGCAGTCATGGTACCAATGTTGTTGATGACGATACACCATTTGCAGCGGTGCTGTTATGAAGAAGCATTCTGCTGCTTCTGAACTGATATTGAAGTAGGACACAGGACACAGGGAAGCCTGGCAAGGGAAAACGAGGGATTTGCATGCATATTCTAGCCTTGTTTGGTTCGGGCTGCACTCTACAGCTGCCAATTTATTTTCCAGTAGTAGCAGCAAATGTCTAGGGCTGCTGAATTAAGATCTGCCAGTCAGGGCTGCTGAATTTATAAATTGTGGAGGGAAAATCTGCCAGTCAGGGCTACTGAATTAAGATCTGCCAGTCAGGGCTACTGAATTCATAAACTGTGGAGGGAAAGATCTGCCAGTCAGGGCTGCTGAATTAAGATCTGCCAGTCAGGGCTACTGAATTCATAAACTGTGGAGGGAAAGATCTGCCAGTCAAGGGCTGCTGAATTAATATCTGCCAGTAAAGGCTACTGAATTCATAAACTGTGGAGGGAAAGATCTGCCAGTCAGGGCTACTGAATTAAGATCTGCCAGTCAGGGCTACTGAATTCATAAACTGTGGAGGGAAAGATCTGCCAGTCAGGGCTACTGAATTCATAAACTGTGGAGGGAAAGATCTGCCAATCAGGGCTGCTGAATTCAGATCTGCCAGTCAGGGCTGCTGAATTCAGATCTGCTAGTAGGGGCTTTTGAATTCCCAGTCTGCAGTATGTGCCCCCTAGGGTCAGAGATATATAAGAGAGAGGCCATTAAACACAAAAAGCAGGTTAAAAAGTGTTACAAGTTACTTTATCCTGGCTAATCGACAGCCTTGGCCTTGAGATGGCGAAGGACAGGCATGCAAAGCAGGCGCGCGTCGCCATGCGCAGCATTCCTCGGGGGCTTTCTGTCCATGGTGCTTATCGCGGTGAGATCCAAAGGACAGGAGAATCCACCAAGGAGCGAGGAGGAGGGAGAGAGGGAAGCCTGAGGATCGGGCACATCATACGCCTCGCAAGGAAGGAAGGAAGGAAGGAAGGAAGAAGAAGAGTTGGCTTTTCTACCCCGCTTTTCTCACCCATTTAAGGGGACTCACAGGGGTTGACATAGCTTCTGTTCTTCTCCCCACAACAGAACACCCTGTGCGGTAGGTGGGGCTGTGAGAGCTCAAGGGAGAGCTGTGACTAGCCCAGGGTCACCCAGCTGGTTTTGTGGAGGAGGATGGAATCGAACCTGGCATTCCCAGATAAGAGTCCAGCTCCTTAACCACTAGACCAAACTGGCTCACAAGGAAGAAAGGAAGGAAGGAAGGAAGGAAGGAAGGAAGGAAGGAAGGAAGGAAGGTAGGTAGGTAGGTAGGTAGGTAGGTAGGTAGGTAGATCAGCTCGAGGACAACCGCTCAGGAAGTCCACAGAAGCCCGCTTGGGTTGGAGAGGTGGAGGCGCCTTGCAGAGCAGGGGGCAGGCAAGGGGCTCCTGGCGGGACTGAGTCGCTCCAGCCCCGGACAGCGCGGCCGGAGAGCGGAGACGGAGCCGCCGATTCGGGGGCCTCGGGGAGCGCGGCGGGGCGGGCAGGGCGCGGCGTGCGTGCGAGGAGCGATAGGCCTCCCCACCCAAGCCCTTCCTGGGCACACGCCGGAGGCGGCCCAGGGCCAGGAGGAAGGCGGCGCCATGAGCCCTCCGGAGCGGCGGGGGAGCCCCGCGTGGCGGCCGCCTCGACCCTCCGGGGCTTCCTCGAGTCCCCCGCCCGGGTCCGCCCTGCTGGGGCTGCCCACGCTGGCCATGCTGCTCTTGCTCTTGCAGCCTTCCGGAGCGGGGAAGACAGCGGGTAAGTGTGCCTCCAGAGCTGGCAGGTGGGCAGGACAGGAGGCCCCCTCGGGCTCAGCAATTCTCCCTGTACGAGGAGAAAAGCACCGTGCCTCTGGTCATGGGCAGAGTTACAGGCAGTCGAGCCCTCCAGGATGCTGTTGAACTTTTCCCGGGCAGTGAGCGACACGCCATCGAGGATACATCCTGCGCGGAGTCTCCTTGTTAGATACAGAAGTAGTTTGCCATTGTTTTTTTTGGGGGGGGTAGGGATCGAACCGCGAACCCCATCTTTTCCAGGCGGCTGCTGTACCGCTGGAGCCTCCTGTGGTCACACCTATGGCGTAATCCAGTTTCAGCAAGTTGGCAAGATGCTTTCTTAAATGAGTCCGAAAGTCCACCTTCGGGATAGATAAGACGGAAAGGAAACAGCTTCTCACTTTGCTGATGTGTTCTGCCGCTCTGGACTGAAGCTGGATTCAACCTTAGGTGTGACCACAGCCCTAAAAGAACAATGGAAAGAAACCATTCGCATATAAACTGTGATCTGGCTTCAGTCCACTTTCAAGAGAGAGACAGCATCAGCGAAGCAATAAGCTGTTTTCTTTCCGTGTTATCTAACTCATAAAATCCACTTTGTGGTAGATAATGTGGAAAGAAAATGACAAGGCACTTTGCTGCCCTGTTTTCTCATTTTAAAATTTGTGGACTGAAGCTGGATTAACACCCTCTGCAGATCCTGTTTTCTGGTGGCTGAGAGAAGGCGTTAAGTCCTCATTGATCTGAAATATTTGAGGTCACCACCATTGAAGAAGAAGAAGAGTTGGCTTTTCTACCCCGCTTTTCTCACCCATTTAAGGGGACTCAAAGCGGCTGACAAAGCTTTTCTATTCTTCTCCCCACAACAGACGCCCTGTGAGGTGGGTGGGGCTGTGAGAGCTCAGAAGGGAGCTGTGACTAGCCCAAGGTCATCCAGCTGGCTTCGTGGAGGAGGGCAGAATGGAACCCGGTATTCCCAGATTAGAGTCCGGCTCCCTAACCACTAGACCAAACTGGCTCACAAATCAGGCAGATCAGGACGGAAAGGTGGCACTAAGAAACCTAGAACATAATTTTAAACAGTCGAATAATCCATCTCTTCTGCTAGCCGAATATGTCAATGTGACTAGAGCCTAAATAGTATTTCACAAGAAACCAAACGTTTGCAATTTCCGAATCTCACAGGTCTGATCTGACAATCTGCCATTACAGTATTTATTATTCCTTTTTTCTCTTGAGGAAGCTACCTTCCCCACTCTCATGATACAGTACATTGTGATTTATATTCCTTTCAGGTTCTTCCTGTGGGTAGTTGAATTCTTCAGTCAGTTTGGTCTCAGGACCTCCTCAGACAGGGCAGAGTAAATTCTTGAAAAGGCCCTTCCCACCTCTCAGACTTTGCTGACTTACAAGGGAACTTGTCATTTGTAGCTCTCCGGTCATCAGCTTTCACCACAAGAAATTATGAATTTATCCAAAATAACTGCCAGTCTTGGTTCTGAGTGGTCTGGGATTCTTCCTTGTGTTATTATGCACTACGATATATGCTCTTTTCAAAGGCAATGATCAGACACAGTCAAAAAAAGCATCTCTGGGGCATCTCTGGATGGCTTAGCAAAGGCTCCGATGTGGGGTTGTTCACACAGCAGTCTGCCCCTTCCCCTCTCTTGAGCGTTCTGTGGTGGAAAAAGAAGGCGGCCTGGGAACGTGAGGGCCACACGCTGCTGCCTCTGAGGCACCCCTGAGGGACGCCCTTTTGTTGGGTCCAAATACAGCCAAACAGTTATGAACTATGTTGTTTTTTCTAAGCACTGCTTGCTGTTAAATTTGAGTTTCCTTGACTTCCTGTCTTTCTTCCGGAGTCTGACAGAATACTTGATTAGCGAGACCAGCCATGCATGCGTCATAGACCAAATTTGGCCCTCCTTCCGGAACTGGGGGACTTGTCTTAATGCAAGGCCCTTACGGTGCTAAATGCTTTAAATGGCTGTAAATATTATTCCCCATTTAGTACAGTTGGAATGCTGTGTTTTTTTTAAATGAATTTTGTCAAGTATCTTATATTTGTACATTTATAAGTTATAAACCTTGAGAAAATTATGATAAATGAACAGCAAAATCAGTCCACCTTAGAGTGCTTATTGCTTTTTCAGTTTATTCTTTTACTATTGGGGAAAAAAAGACAAAAAATATTTTTAGAGGTGTGAGGGAAGTCGACCCTTGCTTTTGCCTTGAGTCAACAGTGCACAATTGAAAGCTACAGTAGGCTTTCAACCACAATGCTACTAGGCCAGTTTGGTCTAGTGGTTAGGGAGCCGGACTCTTATCTGGGAATACCGGGTTCAATTCCACCCTCCCCCATGAAGCCAGCTGGGTGACCTTGGGCTAGTCACAGCTCTCCTCTGAGCTCTCACAGCACCACCTACCTCACAAGGTGTCTGGTGTGGGGAAAAGAACAGAAGGTTTGTCAGCTGCTTTTGAGTCCCCTTAAATGGGTGAGAAAAGCAGGGTAGGAAAGCCAACTCTTCTTCTTCTTCTTCTTCTTCTTCTTCTTGCCTGTACCATCCCATGATCCCGCTCTGTTGGGATACTGACTGATTCCCTTAGGGAAGCCTAGAGTAATAAAAATGAAATGATTTTAGTGATTTACTAATTACAGAACAAAAAATTCCTCAGACAATTGTTACCAATATTCTCTAAGAACCTTCTGCACTTGATAGTATTACTTACCAGCAAGTACACTAAGGATGTCATTTCTGCCCATGGGTGTGGAATATAGGAGGCCTGGCCCACTGCTGGTACATTCCATCCACACGGGATGGAGTGCAATACTGATTGCGGGTCCCTAATCTGGATTACTGGTAGCCTTCAACAGCAAGGACCACCAACATACCAGATTGCCTTAGTCTGAAACATGGAGGTGCGCAGAAGACATGCCTCCATGTTCTGGACTACTGGGGAATCCATTTTGGTGGTGCACCAAAGAAATGGATTCCCTGGAGTCTTCAAGGCTAGCAACTTTCACCTCTAGCTCTTGGCACCCCTGGAGGCCAGCCTTGGCACTTTCCAGATTATGCCTTGCCATTAGGGGTGTCCGCGAATGCAGTTTTCAACACTCAATTCATTTCAAATCAAATATTCAAATATCCAAATTCGTATGAATAAAGAAAAATAGATGTCTGGACATTCGAACTGATACAGATACATTTGTATCTATTTGTTTGAATATTCTATACGCATCCGATTATACAAAGCTGATACACATCTGTACACATCCCATTTTTATCCCGTATGCATGCCGTTTGCATCCTGTACGTATCCATACGGATATGCACAAGATGCATATGGATACTTACACATTCAAATGTCCTAATTATTTGTACAAAGAATTCAAAATATTTGTATTCATACAAATACAAAAAAAACGAATGTCTGGACATTTGATTTGTGTATGCATGTCTGAATTTGTCCAAATAATGAATGCTATGAATATTTTTGCACATCCCTACTTGTCATAGTTCAGACAAGTAGTACGTGTTGATCCAAACACACTGGTTCAGCTCTGGGTGATGCAGTGCAGAAAAGCACAAAGAGATCAGAAGGGGAGAAAATAATTCAGTATACGCACGCATACAATAATATATAACAGGATAGAATATTGGGAACTGGCCTTTATAACCTCTAGGGCTTTAGTATTTACTCAATTTATTTATGATTGTTCAATCAAAAGCCTGTGAGTGGGACTTACATTATTGTTGCAAGACAACTCTTGCGACAATAACAACGGGTGTTTTTCCACCGCAGCCCTTAGATCCGGATCTAAGAAGATCTGGATCTAAGGAATGGGTACATTTCTTAACCTAGATCTAGTAGACCTAGATTAAGGGAAGCACCCAATGTGTTTCCACAGGAGGTGTAGCACCCATTTGCAATGGGAGCTAACCCCCTGCCGTG
This sequence comes from Aspidoscelis marmoratus, assembly GCA_014337955.1. NCBI lineage: Eukaryota > Metazoa > Chordata > Lepidosauria > Squamata > Teiidae > Aspidoscelis > Aspidoscelis marmoratus. The sequence goes on from MTQE01000390.1 coordinate 10,321,434, forward strand.
GAAACAGCTTTGCACCCATGTGGGGAATCCGGATCGACCCCCAAGGGGTCGGTCCGTCACCCCAGGTGTCTCTGGGGAGAGGGGGGTGTGATCTCCAAAGTCCCAGCTTTGGAGGGACTTCGGAGTCATTTCGAAATCATTTTGAAATGACTCCGAAGTCCCTCCGAAGAAATCACCAAGGACTTCAGAGAGGCTCCGGAACTGTCAGCGTGGTCCGTGCACTATTAGCGCAGACCACACGGACTCCCCTCCAAAGTCCCTCTGAAGAGATTGGCAGAGACTTCGAAGTCACTCCGGAGTCCCTTCGGAGTGCCTCCGAAGTCTGCGCTGATCTCTTTGGAGAGACCGGCGGTGAGACTCCGAAGTCTCTGCCGAGCTCTTCGGAAGGACTTCGGAGTCACTTCAGAATGATTTCGAAATGACTCCAAAATCACTCCGAAGCTGGGACTTCAGGGCTCCCCCCCCCCCCGCCATGGGTTCATCCCCTGCCTGTTTCTCATAGAAACAGGCTCCCTTTAATCCAGATTTTCTGGCAGAAGACCCCATTGTAGACCCCATTAATGGGGGTCTACAGAAAATCCGGGCAGAAAGTACCCATTTGATCCTGATTTCCCCCACGGCAATGGAAACAATCGGGTCCCAAATGGGTGCCTTGGTGGAAGTGGGATCATCTGGCTCACACCCAAGTGGGTCCTTAATGGGTGCAAAAATGGGTACTTTTTGACAGTGGAAAAACACCCAATAAGAACTTGTAATCTCAAATGTTAGAAGGCAGTTACAATTTAAAAATGATCTGAAATCTCGAGTTATATCGTCAAAGGGAAAAAAGAAATACACAGCATTTGTTGCTCATGTGGCTACAGGTAGCCAATAAAGTTGCAGAGATTAAAAAGAAATAGTCTTTATTTTTACTAACGGCCAACCCCAGCAGTCTTTGCTGGCCCTTCTTTGTTCAAATGAATGGCAACTGGTCTTTTCTCCTGCAGAGATACTATTCAGTTTAAGAAAGCCCTTCCTTCCAGGGCTCATCAAAGGACAATTGTTATTTCAGTTGTTATCAGAGCCAAACTAGATAATAAGCAGCTGCAGCAGACGGCTTGCTGATATTGGCATCACGGCCTTTCAGGAGGAATCAACTTAACTGCTTCACACCTTGTTGTGGTCCGGTTAAGAAGTGATTATCCAGACCAGCTTGGAGATAAAGTCCTCACTAGTTACAGATGTCACTGTGTGGAATCTGCATGGGATTCCTACCTTTTTCATAGTGTATTGAGAAGGCAGAAATTCAGAAGGTATAGAAGAAGAAGAAGAAGAAGAAGAAGAAGAAGAAGAAGAAGAAGAAGAAGAAGAAGAAGAAGAAGAAGAAGAAGAAGAAGAAAGAAAAAGAAGTTGGCTTTTCTACCCTGCTTTTCTCACCCATTATTTATTTATTTATTTATTTATTTATTTATTTATTTATTTATTTATTTATTTATTTATTTATTTATTTATTTATTTATTTATTTATTTATTTTTCTATCCCGCCCTATACCCGAAGGTCTCAGGGCGGGTAACAACTTTAAAATCCACCATATCAAACAAAATAATATATATATTAAAACAATAAAAACCATCACAGCATTTTAAATCCAACATGTTAAAAACAAAACAATAACAATCAAAACAGTTGGTGTATACAGTGGGGGAAACATGACTGACATTTAGCCAAAGGCCTGAGCAAAGAGGTGTGTCTTCACCGCCCTCGTGAACATAAACAGAGAAGGAGCCCGACGCGCCTCAAGGGGGAGACTATTCCACAGCCTAGGGGCCATTACCGAGTAGGCCCACTCCCGGGTTCCCACCAGCCTCACTACTGTAGGTGGTGAGACAACCAGGAGGGCCTCCCCTGTAGATCTTAGGACATGGGCAAGTCGGTATTTAAGGGGACTCAAAGCAGCTGACAAAGCTTCCTATTGTATCTGTGGCAACCCCAACACAGCCCCGCAATATCAGGGTGAAAACCCACTATATCTTATTTGAATAAAGCCTGACTCTGGGCGTGGGTTTTCCCAAAATTGCTTTATATCCTACCTACCGTATTTGGATTTTGCCACTGGGAGCTTCCATCTTGAATGTGGTTACTGTCCATGTGCACGCCCTGAAAAAGGGGTCTGTGCATGTACAGTGGTGCCAATCCACACATCGAAATACCAGGATGTGCTCGTCACTGTATCACTCAAGGACAGATCCAACCCTGCACTGTTAAGGCAACAAGCTATTATTCCAGAGGACCTTTACTCTGGAGTATTGCATGTTAGTGTGATTTTCAGGTAGTGATTGGAAGCAGCCATTATTAAGTAGGTATTCCTCCTTTAACTTCTGCTACAGATGGGTATATGAAAATTGTGTCACAACATTTGCTGCAAACAACCATTTTCTTTGGTTGTTTACCCTTAAATGTGATCTCCTGAGAAAGTAAAAACTTCCCAAATAACTAGCAGTCTGGTGCATTACTGGTTAATTTCCCTAGCCTAATCTACAATATTTTAATTTTACAGATATTATAGGTGATTCATCTGCTGATGTGTGTACAACGTGCCATGTAAATGCCACTTGTCAGCAAGAAAATGGCAAAAAATTCTGCAAGTGTAATTATGGACTTAGTGGTAATGGGCGGACATTCTGTGAAGGTAGGCAAACATTTGATGTGTGACAATTTTGTAGGAGTGTGCTTAGGATAACAGCAAAAATATACGATAAAATCCCAGCCCCAAGTGTTAGAAGTAATTAGATATGCTTCAGGTTCTTTCAACCTAGTGCCATTTGGAGATTTTCAGGCTGCAGTTTCCATCAATCCCACACAACCTGATCAGTGGCTGTACATTGTGGGAACTGTGGTCCAAAACATCTGGAAAGCACCCAACTGGTGAAGGTTGATTTCTGGCACTGACACAACTTTCCTGAACAAGCCTGCGTAGAACACAGTCATCTGACTTAGAACAACAAGAAGAGTTTGTTGGAATATTTGTTAAAACTGGAAACACTTGTTTAGCTCTGTGTCTCACCAGGAACATTCTGGTAAACTAGGTTATGTTCTATTCCTGTAACACAGACATAACTAAGTTTCTGTTTACTGTGGGAACAGCATGTTTATCCCAGCTAGACCTTCGCTTTCTTGAGAGGAAATTCCATTCCGGATAATCCAAATTTGTATATGTGGGGGCTAAGCTTGGTGACATCATGCAATCTTACAAGGCTTTGCAATATGATTCAATGGTCCATCGTTATGCTAGCAAAGGCATCAGGCAGACACCTGAACAGACATAGGAGGGACAGCCCATTGCTGAGGCAATAGGAGAGAATGAAATACTGCATTCTACCCTGCCAAGAATACACAACAAGAGAATCAGTGTATCATGAGACTCTATGCCTGCCACCTTATTAATGTTGTTTGATCAAAGCCTAAAAGCAGAGAAAAATCAAGTATTTATTTACAAAATCTTCATGCCACTTCTTATAAAAAACAATGGAGTGCTTTGTGCAAATTAAAGGCTCTCACAATATATATATATATATATCATGTCTCCAGCCAGCAAAGTGTGGAGTACAAACACACGAGTACACCCAGAGTAGTAGCAGCAGCAACAGTCAGCAATAATAGTCAGCCATAGCAAAGTCCAAGTCAAGGTACCTTGGGGGCTCAAGAGTTAAACGTGTGGTCAAAAGAGTTCCAGGGTTGCAGGTATCAGAAGGTCAGAGCGGTCAGTAGTGAATCAAGAAGCAAGGTCACGAATCCTGGAGCTGCAGGTTTACGAGCATTTGTCTGCAATAAAGCTTATCAGAATGTGCTGCCTTAAATAGGCAAATCAGAGTCACTGGTCCTTTGCCGCAGGTGATGGGTGCCGTTTCTTTCCTCACTCAGAGGGTCATCGGTCTATTGAATTTGCTGCCAGAAGAGGTGGTAACAGCCCTTAACGAAGGGCTAGACAAATTTATGGAGGACAGATGTATCAGTGGCTACTAGAATGGATGTCTTAGTACGGTGATGGCGAACCTATGACACGCGTGTCAGCAGTGACACGCGTAGCC
>MTQE01000390.1:10335934-10361056 GCA_014337955.1 Aspidoscelis marmoratus
CTCCACTCTTAAGTTGCTGGAGAGAGGGGGCTTGCAGGCAGGTGGAATTGTCACCATTCAAGTCTAAGTGAAATCCATCCCAGCCCTGGGACAAAGTGCTTGAGCTGAATCTGCTGTTTTGGATCTAAGTAACAAAGTGCCCTATGTTCCCATTGCCTAAATGGTCTGCTGCAGTAATGGCTTCCTGCTTGCTTCACTTTATGCCACTGTCCTATCAGTCCCAATCTGATTGCAATCCTTTATTTAAAATTTTGCTTTAAAAATATTTTTATATTGCTTCCCATCCAAAGATCTTGAAGTTGCTCACAGCCTCAAAGCAAAACACCTTGATGTGCAACTGTCAAACTTTAGAATGGATTAAAACCCATATAAAATACTATAAATAGGTGAGAAGGAACCATCCACACTGGGAAGGCCTGGGTGCCTTACAGATAATCACTTTTCAATTCAGTGCTTATCCAGAAGTACCCCAGGGAATCAAGTGGCATTTACCCAAAAGCAGATGACTATCAGATTGTAAGATTAGCTCCCTAAAAACAGAAATAGTTGTAGGCTGGAGACTGGAAATTCTGGACAGTTTGAGGCTTTAGTTAGAACCCTTACTTTGATCTGAATGAGATGCATTTTGATGCTGCAAACCAAAACATGGTTTGGTTAGCAAAGAAGGGAGCTTACCATTGAGGCTGTTCCATGACCCCACTATCCTCATGGAAGTGCCCCATAGATGAATACAGATGTTGCAAATAACTAGGATGTATTCTAGGGATGTGCCCAAATATTGGCAACTTTTGAAATTTGATTGAATTTGGCTGAATGTGGACATTTGAACAGAAATTGAATATTACAATATTCAAAAGTTAACATTCAAATGAATACAAATGCTTCCGAAAATTTGTGCAAATAGTTAGATTGGGGGTGTGGAAAAACGGAGCGCCAATCACATCCGCAATAGATCCAGATTGCATTCCACGTGGATCAACAGCGTATTAAAAGTGGATTCAGATCGGATTTGACATTTTCAGAGTGAGGATATGTTACGGATATGTATTGGATACGTATCCGATATGTATTCATTCATATCAGATACATATTCATTTGTATCAGAAACGTATCAGATATATATTCATTTGTATCCGATCTGTAACAAATGCTTGTACGAATATGTACAAATAGATTCGTATCGAATAGAATTTTACTACATTCAAATGCAACCTATTCATACGAATAAGCATTTGTGAACATTTGACTAGTTTCAAATTGAATGCCAAAAAAACATTCGTGCACATCCCTAGTGCATTCACCAGGTGGCAAAATCCTGGGTTTACTTTTGTGTAGTGTTGTTGGGTCTTGATCTTAATTGTTCATCTTCAAGAAAAGTTTCTCTTTTCATTTGCAATACTCACAATTTTTGGAGGGAACAGTGTCGATAATTAACCTCTAAAGTTGTTTTCCTTTCTGTTTCCCTGCAGTTGTGGACTGCGGATCTCCACCTGACCTACCAAATACATATTTACTTCCGGTGAAAGAAACAACTTACGGAAGTAAAGTTGTTTATATTTGCCAGCCTGGAAAATATAACTGGACAGCAGTTTGCAGTTCCAGTGGACTGTGGGAACAAACCAATATGGTATGCACAGGTAAAGAAAACAATATATAATACATTTTTAAATTTTTGATTTTGGTCCATTGTATGCTTGCAGGTTTTCTATCACATTTATTTCAGTAGTTACAGAGATTGTTAGATGCTACAGTAATTATGGTAACATTTAGAAGAAAATCAGGCATGATAACGTTCTCTGGAGATCAATGTCAGTATTTATATAGTTAAAATAATGGGTTAGTTAGTTATAAGGGTTGGTTCTCTTGACTGGATTCATGCATTATTCATCTACAGAGATGAACACTATCATAAGTGTACATGGCATGAAAAGAGGCAATTTCTTGTTCCCATCTATAATGTAATATTTCCAAGCATCTGTGTTATATAAGGCAGGCTGTACATAAATTTCCTCTGAATCCTTAGTAGGTGGATACTGTTAACTGGTAGGGACAACATGGTGATAGAGCAAACTGCCTTCTGGTTCATGCCCCAGACCCTCTTCAGAAGTAGGCAATGGCAAACCACTTCTGTATCTCTGCCAAGAAAACTCCCCTGAGGCACCCAAGTAGTCAACCAGAGGTTGGCCATGGCAAACTGGCCCCCAACAACAATGGGCTTGTTCTCATTTCACTCACTGAAAAGGTATTAATACTATTCTGGGGAGGTGAAAATCAAGTGGAGAGGAGGATGTCTGCACTTCAAGTGTTGTTGCAGTGGTGAATCAGACCACCAGCACTTGAAGTGTGGATGACCTGGCCTGAGCAGGCCAGATCTGCATGACAACAGTTGCAGCAACATCCAAGATACTGGGTGCTGCAGTAGTGATTGGGACGTGGAACTCTGCTGTGCAGCCACAGATGTGCCACCACAACCACTTGCAGGTTTGCACTCAGAAGAGAGCATAAAACATTACTAACTGGGAGCCCACTAGCTTCTCCCAGTCAAGATGTGGGAAATATTTTGCTTGTCAACAACTAGTGCAGACCAGGGCAGTTTAAGTGAGCTCCAGGGCACTCTGGGATGGTGGGAGTGGTGTGGTATGCAGACATACTGCCCCAGAAATGGCTGGAACCACTCCTGCAAGGTAAGTGCAAAAGACCCCAACCAGTACAATTAACTGGTAGTGGCAGGTAGTCCAGGCCCTGCTGCTGGATTGCACAGTGAGTGTAGGGCAACAACTTGAAAGTTTTTGCTGGTGCAGTGCCAGCAGTTGGTAATGCTGATCTAATGATTTTCTGTGCCTGTAATTTTCTATTACACTAATAGAAATTTTGGAAATTTGATATTTTTTACTTAAGTAAACAACTATTCTTTATCTGATAAAAGATAAATAAATAAGTAAATAACTTATTTACTTATAAGTTAATAATCCCACATAAGTAAATAACTATTCTTTATCTGATAAAAGACTATTTGTAAGTGAACTTTATTGAATAATTCAGTTGGGTGACCTAAAATACACAAACTGAACTAGAAGGGATTGAACATGCAACTGTCAAGCAAATGATTTGATTGACTTTCCCGCAGAAATCAACTGTGGAAAACCCTTCTCGTTTCCAAATACCGAGACAATCTGGGATAACACCACAACTCTAGGAAGCACCGTTTACTATAAGTGTAGAGAAGGGTTTTGGACTGTGTCCGAACGTAATTTTTCAAAGTGTACAGTATCTCATAGATGGGAAAACATCACTTTCAAATGCAAAGGTATGTATATTACCTACTGAAGTTATTTGTGAAACCAAGTGCTGTTTATCTCCAGATAAAGCTCGGTTCCTGCTCTCCACACACCACAAACCATAAAGTGGCCCCAATCATTCCACCTCCACACTTCCAGATGTCCATGTTCCCCCCCTTCTCATCCCACCTCCAGGGAGTCTCTAGATGGGCCAGTGATACCACCAGCCTACCAACATCCCACCTTAGCTGGCAGACAGGCCTGATGCTATGTTGGATCACTGCCAATGTACCTGCATAAAAGTATACAGTAAAGTTGTGTTGAAACTGTCTTCACTGTCACACAAAAAAGTGGGTCATTTGTTCATACTTTCCCTTCATCTTCAATTCTGTCAGTTCCTTCCCTTGACAATGAGTGCTACTCACTGATTGACCAATCCAGTCATATGTCTGGCTTTCTATGGTCATGACTGGTCACTCATAGCAGCTGTTTCCAGATTGTGATTGGCTACCCATGCCTCCATCATTTCCCAGACAATTTAACCAAAATAAGAGTTGCCCTTGATGTTATTATTTCCAGGATAACAGGCACATATAGGGGCGTACCTGACTCCAGTTCTCCCAAGGAGAACTTTAAGCATGTCTGCCCCTAAACTTTTAATTCAGTGGGAATAATAACAGCCTAGATGTTAGCATAGATGGTTAGTGGCCTTCGTAAAGAAATATTATAGCTACAATCTGCTGTGTACCCAATCACTCCCCTCCCAGATGAGATTTAATAGTTAACTATGCATGCTATAGAAACAGTTTACAATAACACTACAATAACAAATTTCTGTTAGATAAGTTTCTGAATTAATCTTGTTTCTGATTTTGCCTAGAAATAAACTGTGGCACACCACCTTTAATAAATAACTCAGTCATTATATGGGATAACCTATCACAGGTGGGAAGTAGGGTAGAATACAAATGTCGAGAAGGTTTCTACAATACAAGCATGAAAAAGCACTCATTCTGCACCAAAAATGGAACATGGGAAATGCTGGATCTACGATGCGAAAGTAAGTACATGGTGAAATTCTTAACACTGCATATGAATTATAACATGGTTTATTTCATTGTAGGGGAACTTCAGGGTAGTCTTTTGACAGATATACTTTGATTAGGGACATAACAGCGGTTCAGTTTAGATGAGGGATGTGAAAGAATATTCAAAACATTCAAAGTTTGTTTGAATTCATTCGAATCCGGACATTCAAATTCAAATCAAATGTCTATACATTCATTTTTTAAACATTTTAATGAATTCAAATGTTTCAAATCAATCATACAAATTATTCAGACATTTGTATGTGTACGGATACATATGCATTACATATGTATCTGTATGCATCTTATTCATATCTGTATGCATGTGTACAGATACATACAGGACAAAAACGGGATAAATATGGGATAAAACAGGATGCGTACCGATGCGTATGGACACGTATGAATGTTGTCAACATTTGTATTCAAACAAGAGTTGAATATTTCTATGAATAGATACAAATATATTTGAATCAGTTAGAATTTCAATAAATTCATTTTTTTCTCCATTTGTACATTCGATTCAAATTGAATCAAATCTGAAAATTGCATTGATGCACACCTCTAGTTTAGATGCAGTCAGACTACGTTGGTCCAGGGGAGTTCAGATGTCCTGAATGTGCCAAGTTGGGTTCGCCCAGTCAGACTGGTTTATGCTGTTTTGATGAACTCTGTACTACCAAGCTGTGCAAATAATAACTTGGTAAAAAGTCAGGATAGATTACTCTGGGCTCTCCAGTTCCAAGCCAGGAAGGTTTCACTGCAACCAAACTGTGCCGTTGAACATGCCTGCTGCTGATTGAGGGTTAGAACAGAATCAAAGGTCCACTCTTAGAAAATTGCTTTCAGTGGTAATGAGCATACAAACTAGACACTTTGTATGATTGGAAGGGTATCTAAAACGAGGGTATCATCATCTATCATGATTTTAAGCTATGTTTTTGTAACATAGAAGGCTACCACTAAATAAAACAGCAGTTTTATATTTCAGCAACTGTACTTTAAGCTTAATTTAGATTCATCTTAATGATATTGATATTCAACTTCTTTTTTAAAAGCGGTTTTAGAGGTGTAATAAGAATCGACTAAAACATGAACAACCCAAAGTGGTCTTTCATAGAGTGTTCTGTTGTGGGGAGAAGAATAGAAAGCTTTGTCAGCTGCATTGAGTCTAGGTCAGTGGTTCTCAACCTTCCTAATGCCGCGACCCCTTAATGGAGTTCCTCATGTTGTGGAGACCCCCAACCATGGGGGCAGAGCAGCTGGAAGGTGGGAGGGAAGGGCAGTGGGAGACTCATCGTGACCCCTCTGAAAGGGTAATTCGACCCCCAAAGGGGTCCCGACCCCCAGGTTGAGAACCACTGGTCTAGGTGCATCTTTCAGGCTGAGGGGGGGAGGAAGTGGGGCACTTCTAAGGCCATCTGCTGGGACTCGAGAGCAGAAGGTTTGTCCTTGTCTCTGCTTGAGATGCCCATGAGCATTTGGTGGGCCACTGTGTGTGACAGGATGCTGGACTAGATGGGCTGTGGCCTGATCCAGCAAGGCTTCTCTTATGTTCTTATGAGTCTCCTTAAAAGGGTAAGAAATGTGGGTAAAAAAGACAACTATCCTCCTCCTCCTCCTCCTTCAGGACACCAAGGCTGTGTTCACAGTTAATTTTAATGCAGTTTCAGTCCACTTTCAGAGCGAGATAACATGTTGGCAAAGTGACAATCTGTTTGCTTTTGGCTTTAACTAACCCAGAAAATCCATCTGAAGGTTAGATAATGTGGAAAGAAAACGACAGAGTCACTTTGCTGATGTGCTCTTCTTCTCTTAAAGTGGACTGACGTTGGATTAAAACTTTGGTGTGAATGCAGCTCAAGGGATGGACTCCTAAGTTGGAAGCTTCTTGCATTTTAGCCAGAACTAAAGAAGGGTGAAGATCCAAATCAAGGATACAAAAGGGTACCACATTACAGTAGGGTACAGTGATATGACAATGGCGTGGATGAATGCTGGGACATATGAAACAGCCAAATATCTACAGCAAAGCTCCCATTCGCCACTTATAGTTAGCTCTGAAAATTTTATGTCTCTGGAAATTCTGAATTTTAGATCATCATTTAGATAAACATATCTTGTATTTAAAAAATGCAAAGTCTAACAAATCACATTTTGTGTAATATTTCTCAAGTGTTGTTGGAAAATGTTTCTGTACACTTTTACTTATTTGTTTGTTTTTCAGAAATCCGAGATTTTGTCAATTTTACAATGAATGAATCTTGTCTCATCTGGAAGAGGCTTAGTGGAAATGTGGCCATAACCGAGACTTACCAAGTGTGTGAGACCATTTAAATATTTTGAGCTAAGACGTTCTCAGCCTTCCTTGGGGATATCCCTGCATGACTCTTCATTATGAATCCTACAACAACAAAACCAGAAAAAATCTGTGTAATACAAAAAGTGATAAACCTTCAGCCAAATGATAAACCCGTCACTCTCTAGCAGATGGCCTGACATACTAGTATGTTTTAAGCAGGTACTTAAAAGTCCCCCAGAGTCTACCTTGGCATCCTGCAGCGTAACCACCAGCAAGATGAGACACACACTCCTAATCCCACCTTTTTAGAATGGCCATCCAGCTGGGAATGAAGCCACAAACACTGTGCCCGCCCCCAGCTCCGGCTCATGAAACTATGCTGATAAGATACTATTGCTGATCCTAAAAGTCACCAGAGATTAATCAAAGTGCATCAACACCACTTCTAAATCTCAAATGACTGCAGAAAAGGAAGGTCTAGACAACTAATGTCTTCCAGGAACATCTAGGATTGAATTGCCACTGTTCTTGCAACTAAACAGACACACAAACCAGCATCTGCCCTCAGATCCAGTCCCCCCCCCTGCAGAATGGATGCATTACTATCCATCACCCATCACCCCTTGATTTGCTTAAATTAGCTAAAGCAGGCAAGGGTCAAGTGGGCATGTGAGTTCAGGGTCAACTGAATTCATAAAACCATACTAGGTAGTGAATTAGCCACTTTACCTAGGAGATTTATCTCAAAAGCACACTGTGAATAGATCATAGCATATTGCCAACATTTTACTAATAAACCTCCAGCACTCTGAGTAATGCAGCTGGCTGGCTACTTAGGATGAAACGGAAAATGGCAGAGAACATTCTTTGTAGTGAATCTTTCTTTCCTTGTCTTCCAGCCTGGAAGTCCATAGAGTGCAGGGCAGGGTCTGTGAAACAGGAAAGGCCACTCAGAAGCAATCATGTCAGCTGCTGCTCAGCTAATCCTCCAATGCCATAGTAAGATGAGGGGCCTCAGAAGGGCAATGAGGTCTGACCGCTAGAAAACCCTCCAGGGTACTCAGAGGTCCTACTCATTCCCTCATTCTTTAGGGATCAGCTCTCTTAAATGATCTTTCTGCTTCATTGCAGAGAATCTGCCACTGTGATCATGAACCTCAAAGTCTCTGACTAGAACAACACATTAATCTTTCCAAACACCGACACAAAGATCAAGTCTGTAGTCTTTGAATTGGCCAGTGAAATAGGTAGTAAATTGATGGTTTCTACAGAGACCTTGAAAACTTAAGCTAGCCCTCTTGAGTAGGGATGTACATGATTGGGTTTTTTGGCATCTGATTCATGACGAATGTTAGAAAATCTGTATTTGTTCAAATAGATCCCATTCGAGTGTATGTCTGAATTATTCATATGAATTTTCTGAAACATTCGTATTCATATGAATGTTAATGTAGGAATGTTGTACCGTTTGATCTGTGTATGAATGTCCAAATTCGTATGAATAACGCATGTTACAAATATTCATGCACATCCCTACTCTTGGGGGAGCCTCATATTCAAGTCCCTCCCAACCACAAGATTATCCTTGTCAAATCAGTCACAGAAGTTGCTGTATAGGAAGGTAGGTTAGCATAGCATCAGCAACAACCCTGGATCTGAAAATGTTCATAGCAAGTAAAATAGAAGCCTCTTATCTTCCACCATGGGCTGCTCCCAAAGTCATCTTCAGTCTATTTTGGGGGGGGGGGAGTCAGGCAGAGCACCATCTAGCATCCTTGCCCACTGGCAAGTATCCTCCTTACAACTTTGTCTCAAATCTATTGCCCGGCAAGGTAGAACTTCTGGAAAACACAGAATCCTTTATAGATATCTCTTCTGGGCAGAGGTTGCTTAGTGTATTTAATCAAATGAAGATGCTATAAAGAGTATGGGTGGGGATGGGGGAATATTCTCAGCTTGCTTTAAGAAGGAGAACGAATGAATTGTTGCTAAATAGCAAGTACAAATGGCTTCTAAAAACAATTGTGATTTGGATGCAGAAATTGTTGTCTTCAGGATGCTAGAGCACAGGCAGTTACGTGGCAATCATAGAAGACTTCCGAATTCAATTTAAGAGATGGCTGTGTCTCCATAAATATGTATCACATTTTTTCAGTGTTTTCCCCAAAATAATTACTCTGCATTCTACTCTTATATTTATGTCTCCTAAATGGTGCATGGAAAATTATAGGTGCATCTCCTATATGTCAGGGTGTCCTAAGTGGCATGAACTACTGTATTTGCTTAAAAAAAAAAGTTAGCAAAATGAATGCAAGTCACCTTCACCTTTAATGAACATTTAATTTACCAGCCTGTTTCTGTGTCCTATAATTTTACTCTGAAAATACACCTACATTTTCAAGCTATACAGATTTGGTATCAGTTTAATTGTACAAGTTCTTCTTCAGATAAACTTCTGCTGTAGACTTTGGCTTTGCAGAGCCAGACTCTTATCTGGAAATATTGGGTTTGATTCCACCCTCCTCCATGAAACCAGCTGGGTGACCTTGGGCTAGTCACAGCTCTCTTCTGGGCTCTCACAGCCCCATGTACCTCACAGCGTGTTCTGTTTTGGGGAGAAGAATAGAAAAGCTTTGTCAGCCACTCTGAATCCCCTTGAATGGGTGAGAAAAGTGGTGTAGAAAAGCCAACTCTTCTTTTTGTCTGCTGAGTTCATGTAGAAGTCAAAGTTGATAATTAGTATATAATTATGTGGCATAGTCTTATTTTTGAGAATGTACTTTTAATTTTCTTACAGCTTACAGTGAAGGAATTGAAGCAAGAATCGAAGAAAACCAACCCTGCAATGAACTTGAACCTTACTACGGCTCAGGAAGCTATAGAGATCTGTTTGCAGATACAGCAGAATGTAAACTACAGTGTAAAGGTCACTACGGAATCCACCAACTTGGCTTTGAAATTTAAAATAATCAATCTAGGAACTGGTAGGTTTTGAGCTTTCAGAAAACAGTGATACTAAAAAGAAATGGGTATTTTAAAATTTGTGGCTTTAAACTCAAGGAGAAACATTATGGAGCTTCTAGCTACAATGTTAGAATGTACTTTTTACTGACAGATTGTATTGTGTATCACTTAAGCAAAGTGCAGCTCTCTGCATATTTATTTGCTTTAGTCATTATATCATACATTTTGGCTCAGAGTGGACGTGCTGTTTGGAAAAAGGCAGGAAGCCTACAGAAAGGAACAGTTAAAAACTTGAAAGAGATAAGTGCAAAAATAAACCTTCAGAAGCTGTTTCAAATTTTGCCTTTCGTTTTCTGGCAATGCAAAGCCCTTTGACTTCATGCCCATTGCGTTCCAATTAATTGTGTGTGAAGCAAAGAGATCCTAGGAATGTGCCAAATGAATTCTACACTGACCCTCTCTCTGTTCTGTAAATTTGTTGTTAAAGTGATCTGGCTTTACTATTTGAGACAGCATTTGACAACAAATTGAACCAGGATAGGTTTGTCGATCAGTTTGTTAAAAGGTTCACATCACGTGAATGACACAGCTCCACTGTACTATACTGATCAAAATTAATGTACAATCAGTGGCTGTTTCCTTTTTTTTTGAGTTTCAACCATTGTGTCGATTCCCATTCTATTGGTTAGTTGCTGTGCGTGCTTCTTGTAGCCAGGGAAAATTGCCCACTATTGGCTACTGTAACCAGGAAGGAGGGGAGAGTCCGAAGGAGGCAAATTTTGATTCCATATAAGTGAATATTTTAGGAGCCATTTTCCCAGTGTTTGGGGATTTTTTAGGTAAATAGAACATTTCTCCCTGTCTCTTTCTCCCTTTTTAGGCTGGTTGCTGGTAGCAGATGCAAGTAGGCTGGGCTTTCTCCCCTTTGTTTCCTTTCTTTCTCACTATTAGGATTAGAGTGGGTGAGGGTTTTTTTGTTTTGTTTTTTGTACTTCTTTTGTTCTAGATAGGGTTAGGATGATGGGGGGGACTAAGGATCTTTCTTTGGGGAGTTTCTTGGGCCTTTGGTAGGCCTAGGCTGGTGTCTGTCCATGATATAATGGAGCACAGGGCCATCTTTTTTGGCCACTGGTCAAGGTGAGGATGCTGGCTCTGTCCACAAAGTAAGTTATACTGCTGTTGTGGGGAAACCTGCAGCCAGAGTTGTGTTTTCCTGAAACAGGTTATAGTAGGATTTAGTAGGGATATAGCAGAGTCATGGTGCCAAAGATATGTATAACAGATTCACCATAGTGCAGACTATATATCCCCCACCTAGACAGGGTCTCAGTCATGATCAGTGGATTCCCCCCACATTCAGATAATCCTTGTTCAAACTTCTTTGGTTCTTTTTATCCTGAGTTTGGTTCCAGCAGATTGAGGACTCTTTCTTTTTCGAGTATAAATCAAGCAAGGTACAGTTTGATGTTTTCATGTCACCACTTCCCACTTGGTAGTCATAGAGAAGAGGAAGACAACAGTCGGCTTCCTGGAGAACGCTGGACGTCATTTTTAAGCACTCATCTCTGCAAAAGTAGGAAAACTAGGAAGGTGATGGAGAGAAGGAAACTTAGGAGACTGAAGAATGGGCAAGGAGCAGCCAAAGCAAGGAACTGAATGTTGTGGTAGAGGCCAGGACTGAGGAAAGAAAGGCTTATAAGGAGGCAGGGAAGGAAAGGGTGATATGAACAGATCCATACACAGACATAGCAACTCACTGTTCTGTCCTGAAGAAGGAGGGGGTGCAATTTTCCCTGCTTGCAGGATGTACATGCCACCTCTTTTCTCATCCAAGACAACAACAATCTTTCATTCAGCTTACCCGTATGGACAACAAAGAGGTGTGTACAATGCTTTCTCTGTTCCACAGCAGTGGAAAGAAGCAGTGTGTTTATATTGTAGTATGATTTATTGCAGAACAGAAAACCACTGTAAATTGCATGTACTGAACAATGAAGATCTTATGCATTATATTGCTTCTTTATGCGAGAGACAATTTGAGGGAATGAGACAGAGTTATGTATAAATGGCTTCAAGTTCTTGGTATATAAATATCATGCAATACAACAAAATGGAAGGTTAGGATTTACTGATTCACTGCCTTTCTTAAACCAAGAGGACGTACAAAATGAAAGCGATAGAAGAATAAAACATACCCACAGAACAGCACTGAAACAGAAGAAAAGCACACTTAAAACAGTTAAAAGTGCATGTATCCCAGAAGGAACCACTCTGTGTAACAGCTGCTCATTTTGATCAAAACTCAAGCAAATGTTCCATTTCCACCAATCCAGCCTAAAGGAGCAGGAATAGTACAGAGGTGCTATAGGATGGCAATACTTGGCTGTTTCAGATTTCCCTTTTTCATTCTTTATTGGGTATGATTTATCAGCTAAATAACACCATCTGAGCAGATTATCTTTCCAATTTAACTTTCCAGACAAAAAAGAGGTCTTCAGAAACATTTCTGTGTATAATGACACCTGTGTTAAATGGCAGAGTGAATTGGGTGGAATACAGACTGAAAAAAACTATGTGGTAAGTGACACACAGTTTCTCAGTGCAGTAACAAATTGCCCTAAACACTGTGACTAAAAAGTTGTGAGCAGTGGGGTCTAAAGACAGACTGAAGTATTGAAGGTGTGACCACTGCCACATACTAATGGCTCATTAAAACAAAGATTCTCTAACCCCCTTTTTCCATGCATACTCAAAGATCCAGATCTTCAATGGGGTCCATTCTGGACAGGGCCATCTCGATTGGTACCAGTCAGGGTCTAATGGGGTCTTAGAAGGGTTCTAAGCCCTAGTGGAAAAAAGTCCTAAGAGTCCTGTACAAAGAGAGCACACACTAAAGTGCAGGCCAGAAGCCAACAGTTCTTTCTGTTGTGTTTTCTGATTCTACAGGGCCAGAATGGTGTCGTTCCTAGTGTATCCTGTCAGTCTGGTCTAGTGGTTAAGGAGCCAGACTCTTACCTGGGAATACTAGGTTTGATTCTGCACTCTCCTATGAAGCCAGCTGGGTGACCTTGGGCTAGTCACAGCTCTCTTCTGAGCTCTCACAGCCCTACCTACCTCACAGGATGTTCTATTGTGGGGAGAAGAATAGAAAGCTTTGTCAGCCAATTGAGTCTCCTTAAATGGGTGAGAAAAGTGGGGTAGAAAAGCCAACTCTTCTTCTTCTGTCACTAATTCCAGTCTTCTATAAGTGTAAACGTAGCCCTAAAGCAGGTGTTTATATGAAAATAAGGAAGTCAGAGAGTATTCTACCTTCACGCTTCCAAAATTAAGAGGCCACACTGTCCAAGGATTGATAGCTTTGCTTTATGCTTCATTACAGATTCACATACATGGTCTACGCTGGTATCAGAAGCATTTCTATTATAAGAAGACTTACAATTTCACCACGAGTTCTGAAACTCCAGAAATATGCTTTAATTTGCCACCAGGTAGTAACTACAGTGTTAACATCTCTACAACGAAGCTGCCTCACAGTGTTCTTGTTAATATGTCAACCCCAATCACCGGTGAGAACCTTCTTTGTATTTTTCCCTTCTTGTAATAAGATTGTTCCTTATGAAGGAGATGTCAGGACAAAAGCCGGGCTTCCTTCTTGCAGTTGGGAAACCCTTCCCTGCATAACATGATCAGCTGATGCACCCTCATGATGAATTAGCAAAACATAGAACACAAAGAGAGATCTAATACCTATACAAGGAAGACTCTTGTCACAACAGAAAATCCATTGGGACAGAAGGGATTCTTGGGATGAGGGTGACTGTGGAGCCTTCCTTTTTTTTTTTTTTTGTGGTGTGGGAACACGCAGGACTCCAGAACCTTCCATACTTTTTCATGCTGCCGGTCTCCAGGGCTGTGGTGTGAAGGTGGACTCCAGAACTCCAAAACCTTCTATACTTTCACATGCTCTGCTGGTCTCCAGAACTGAGGTGCAGAGGTGGACTCTGTGCCCCTTGGCAACTCCAAATGCCCTTCCCATTCTTTTGGAACCTTGGGGTGAAAGGGCAAGAAGGGATCATTGGGGGAGCAGGGCATGGTATGGGTTACCAACACTGGGCACTTCCTTTACTCCCCTTTTCCCATGTCCCTTCTCTGGTGACTGAAAGGGGACCCCATCCCCATAACCTGTTTTTCTTTCTCATCTCTTTCAAGCTGCTTCATCTCCTTCTCTGTCCCTCTTCCCCACACCACCTCTCTTTCCTCCCTCCCTACATCTATATTGAGATGGAGGAGACAATCTTTGTGTAGCTAAAATTCTGAGGGCTTTTTGTCACTGCTCTGTATTTCAAAGGTACTAGAAACTGAGGGCTTGCTTGTGTAAAATCAGGGGACACTCTCTCATGCTGCTTTGGGGAAATCCCTGCCTGGAATCTGGACTTCTTTTACAAAATTATTTTTATTATAAACGTTGCCTTAAATATATTTAAAGCGAAGGCAACCCTCAATGTTCTCCACTGTTCTTGAGTTAAATTGAGTCTTCCTTTCCCCTTCATTTTACACCTAACAACCCACCTATGTCTTCATTACTTAAAAAAGGAAATGGGGAGAGAGAGAGAGATTTGTGTGAATGCAGTCGTGACTGTAAAATGGTTCCTGGTGCCGAAAGCAAACCTCATGTTTTGTGAGTTTCCAGACAGAAAGGTTGTGTGGTTTTGTCTGGTGGCAGATGAAAGAAACCTTTGGGGTGAATTCCCATTCAAGGAATAAAATGCAATACGCAAGACAATCTACAGCGCTATTTACAACGCTACGTAAAATGCGTTAAAAGGAAGCAAAGGAGCATCTGGCAATCGGATTCAACCCCAATTTTGTGTCCCCACACTTAAAATGCTTCCAAAAACAGATTGGGGAAAGCTACTCTTTCCCCTCCTCAGCCTTTTCCCACCCCTCTCTCGCCATTGCCCAGGGTGCACAGCGACGGTGGCAACTCAAGCCCTGTTCGCCTGCTCCACCTTCACACTCACCATCCCCAGCACGGGGTCCCTCCAGAAAAAGCACCCTGGCTGGCTGGCTTGCCCTGCTGCCGCCGCCGCCGCCACTACCGCCACCGCCTGTGTGCACACACACACATTTGCGCACTCCCCTGAGGGAGCTGGGGAAGTGAGTGAGTGTGTTAGCAGTGTTGCCGCCGTGGTGGGCGGGTGAGAGGGAGGGAGGGATTGAGGGATGGACTTCACTTCCTTGCTTCTCCCTGTTCCTGCAGCTTCCCCCCTTTCGACTTTTTAAAGATCAAGGAAGGAGGCTGGGAGGGAAACAGGCATAATTGCGCAGGACCACTTGTGAAGGGCAAGAATCCTCCATGCCTCTTTCCTTGATCTTTAGGCTTGCGTGTGTGTGAGGGGAAACGTGGGTGGGAAAGGAAACATTGTTATAGGGTGTGAAGTGGGTGAATTGTTACAATGAAACCCCATCCATTTCATGACATATTTGCCCAAATACTGCTCTAGTATTCCCACAGCAATAAGGAAGAAGCGTTTTAAAAGCCAAAACCAGAAAAAAAAATCTGAAAAATCAGGTGTTTTATTTATTCCTCAATAAATCCTCAAAATACCCCTGAAACTGATTGGGAATAGGGACGAAGAGGATCCAAACCATTTCCAAACCATTTTAATTGATTTGGGTTGGGGACGACGAGGAACCAAACCGTTTTGAAACAGCTTTAAAGTGGCAATGGGAATTCAGCTTTGCAGTGTTTAGTACTGAGGCTGAAAGCCGAAGAATGAAACACTTAATTTACCTCCTGCCCCTCACCCCCTTTGTCCACCATGAAAAAAGCTTCAAGGGCCTAAGTGAGGAATAGTTTGAAGATGAAAAATAATATTTAATTTTGCTGTGGAAATGCCCTTTGCTTCCCTTTAGGTATCCTTTTAAAAAAGAGAGAGGGAAATTTGCATTTTCAAATGTGGAAAGAGGAAAGAAGAGACTAAAAGTGCCTTTGCTTTTAGTTTTTTTCTATGTAGAGGGTGGGTGAGTCAGGAGGATAAAAGGCATCCTTTTTATTATTGTATCAGTCCTACCAGCTGGTTCCTTTTTATTTAGACACTTAACAGGGGCTTATGCCATTTTTCTAGAGCCAGTAGGGTTTTAACTTTCCAGTTATGATCTTCTAATTTGAAGGAATTTGGCTTCTAGTTTCCTTTTTCATTTCTGAAAGGTAGGTGAAATTCTTCGTAACTCATTCTGTCTCAAAATCCATGTATGGAGGCTACTTACCTGGATCACTGGAACCTACAGGAGGGAGGTTTTTGCTGGTGCACCAAAGCATGCCAGCCAAATGGGTTCCCTGGGTGCTCCAAGGCTCTGAACTTTGTTCCTAGCCATCAGAGCCACCAGAGGCAGGCTGCAAAGCTTGTTCAAACCTGGGCTGAAACAGCCATCAATGTGCATGATCCAGGCTAGACTGTGTTCTTAGGTCCAGACTCAGGATCACAGCAATGTAGGTGCAGAAAGGTCTAAAGCTTTAGTTTGTTTGTTTGTATTTCTATCCCACCCTATACTTGTAGGTCTCATGGCAGGTAATAACAAATTACAATCAATATATATTAAAAACAATAATATCCGTAAAAACACTTAAGAGATCCAACATGTCTAAAAGTGTAAATGAAAATAACTGCTATATATTTGATCAAATAAAAAAAATTCAAAAAAAAGTGTATACTAAATATTAAATACCAATCTACGGTGGGGGGAAAATATAATCACATTAACTAAAGGGCAGGGCAAAGAGGTGCGTCTTCACTGCCTTCCTAAATGTATACAGAGGAGTGTAATGCACCTTGAGGGGGATATTATTCCATAACCTGGGGGCCATTACCAAAAAGGCCCTTTCCCGGTTGCCTACTCGCCTCACTACTGAGTAATCAGTTAAGGCTTTGGTTGAGGTTCTCCTACCTATTTTAAATCATGTAAAGTTTCTAGTTCTGATGACTTTCTGTACAAGAGAAATAAATGAAGAAACCAGAGAGGCTATAAATGGTTAACAGTCATGATACTGAAAAATTGCCACATATTGTGAAAGAGTTGTAATTGGGGGACATACAAGAAAATAAGATTTGAAGGGGGAAAGTATTCACTGGACTCTAATTCAACATCTGTGTATGTTTAACAAGCAACTATTTTGTCTGCTTAGCTACCAGTCTTTCAACACAGAAAGCAGTCTTCAAGTTCTTTAGACTTTCCCCCATCCTCTGATTGTCCACTAGGTGAAGCTGTTTGTCTTCAGCAGATAAATTTGATTTGGTAATGTTAATGTTGCTGCTTTTTCTTTACAAGAAAAACAAAGGAAAAATCCAGGAATTGTTTTTGTGGTATTTTCCTTTTTTTCAACTCTGAGGTTTGCCTGGACTTAACACAGAAAGTAATCACGGTTTTTTATCCTGTTCATCACTCATAGACTGCATTTTTGGGTACCATAGCTAATTCTGCCTTTTAAAATAGCACAAGGAAGAAGAGCCTCTTCTTCCTATCCATTCAGTGGCCTATTAAATTATTCACATGCCTGTACTCTAGGTCTGCACAATTTTGTGACTCATCAAATTCAATTAATCTTCATCACTTCCCTTTTGAGTCCTGCAAGCTGCCTCGTCTTCATCATCTTCATTTTTAATCATTTCAGGAAGGCAGTAAAGTCAGATTTATCAAACTACAGTTAGATATACTTCAACACCATCCTCTCCCATTCAGCCCCATTCCCACAAATTGCTATTTACCCTATGTTATGAAGTAATTCATGCCTGTGGAAAACTGGGCTTAGCAGATCATGGAGTCTCAGCCTACCAGCCTACACCAAGGGCGCTGTCAAGGCAAAATCACATTGTGGCAAATTTCTGGAATCGCTTTAAACAAAGAAGTAATATTGCACTGATGGTGCAACAGCAAAAACTGTGTTAGACGATTGCATTGGTTTCTGTGACTTTGAGGACTATGGAGGGTTAGCAGGGGAGGAAGCCTAAAAGTATGTAAAGAAGATCTGATGCATGATTCCATGCACTTCCGTGTGATATACTGAAAAACATTGTGATGCTGTGTTCCAGGACAGGGAGACGATCTCACATTGGAACAAAGTGCTGCTGGGATGGAATAGGACCCTACACAATTTGGGCACCCCTCCCAGCCCAGCCGCAGCAGCAGTTTTGAAGGTTCGGGACAGCCCTTGAAACTGCTGCCCAACCCTTGAAGACTGGAAATTTTTTGGCATACATCAACTTCCAGTGCCACTTCTAGCACTGCTTCCTGGTATGCCACTGAAAAGCCACCCCCACCCCACCCACTGCTGTATTCCAGACTATGGGCGAATCCCCACAGCAAGCTTATTTCGAATTCAAAACGTTTTCAATCCTCGCAGACCCCACATCAGTTTACCTTAACATGCTTTCTGCGTGTTAAATCGCCCCAAAGCGTTGTAAATGTTAATCCTCATTTCAACAAGCCTCACTCCGGTTCGTGCGCTTGAAATGTTTTACATTTTTTACTGTGGGAACCCTTCCGTGTTAAGGGATGAGAGTTTCCCTCCCCCAATAGCTTGCTTCCAAAGCAAGCTGTAAAATCCACCCCTTAAAGCTACACTGTAGCGATTGAACCACTTCACACCGGATAACGATCTTGCCATTGAAAGTGCTGACCTTCAAAAAAGGGAAAAGAAACAAAAGCAGCTGCCGGTTTGGGGAGATGTGTGTAGTTTAAGGCAAAGGGGTTTTGATTTGCCACTGCTGCTGCATGCCCTAAGCAATGAGGAGAGGAAGGGAAAGAATTGCTGGCTGTCCGCTGCCGTTTTTCTTCCATCCAGGCAAGCAGCAGCCATCCAGCCACTCAGGCTAGGCTCCCTGAAGGGGTCCCTTATGGGTGGCACGTTCACGCCAGGAGGAAGAGGACAGGGCAGCCCCGAAAAGCAGTTTTTAAAAAGTAGCCACTGGAGTCCCCCCTTGAGTCACGTATGTCCTCAGAATCCAGATTGAACGCGATTCTGGCTGAAAGTAATGGGATCAGGCAAATTCACGTTTGCATCCGGTTCTGTTATTTCGATTTAGGGAAACTGGATTAAGCTTCTAATGGGGATGCGGCCTATGAGAACATGATTTCTGCATGTCCTCATAGCCCAAAATTATCCCAGTATTATGGTGGTAGACCTCACTGTTGAGATCTACCACAGGTCTGGGGTAGGTGTCATTTTGGTACCTTGCACACCTTGGATCAAAGTTTATAAGGCATAGACCAGTTATGGTTGTTGACTCCCAGTTCTGTTCCTTTATCTTTCTACTGGTTTGCATTTGGGATGTGTGGGTTTGGGTTTTAGCAGTTTAATTCAAACTGAACTGGCCCAGGCTGAATTTGAGCTTGAACAAGTTTAAATTGTGTGGGCCAGAGGCAAGTATAGAGGGGTGAATGAACCCAACTAGGTATCCCAAAACTGGATGAGTAGACAGTTGTATCATGACTCTATGCCACCCTGCTCGTGCATGACAGTGGCCTACTGTTGATTTTTAAGGCATTCTTAATAAATCTTTAAATTTTAACAGCACACTCCAATTCTTTAGGAGGATGCTAGCTGATATTATCTGCCTGGTGGCTGGTGGGAATGAGGTAAAAGAAGAAGAGTGTGAGTTAAGGTGACCCAAGGGGCTTACAAAGCTCCCTGTTCTTCTCCCCACAACAGACACCCAGTGAGGTTGGGTGGGCTGTGGGAGCTCAGAAGAAGAGCTGTGACTAGCCCAAGGTCACCCAGCTGGCTTCATGTAGGAGTGCAGACTCGAACCAGGAGACTACCAGATAAGAATCCGATACTCTAACCACAAGACGAAAACCTGTCTATATTAAATTGGCTGTAGATGTGGGAATAGCCTCCCTGTTGCACTGGCACACCCTTCTTGCACTGGCCTTGACTCTATCTCAGAACTGGGCCATGTCATCTGCATGCTAGTACAGCGGAGCCTGCCATAGCCTGCATTTGCATGTGAATGCAAGTCCTTATTCCGGGCTATGATCTGGAATAAGGCCAGTGCAGATAGGGCTACGGAGACCCATGTCTTGTTTTGTAGTAATAGAAAGAAAACCAACCCCACTCATTATCAGAAGAGAAAAATAACTCACAAGCGCTTTTAAAACTATGCTGCAGAGCATGGGAGATCGTAAGATAAGAAGGGTATGTTTTTGTTATGATACAGAAAACTGTGCGTGTTAACATTATTTCACATACTCCAGTGGTTGTTTTTCTCAGACTTTGATCCAGTTCACACTCAGGTTGAGCCTGATCTGCTTGTACAAACCACAGTCCCTGTACATCCTTACTATAGTGAAGAGCCTGAACTTGAGAAATGGAGAAAGGAAAATTACCCACATTATATATGTGAATATTCTTCTGAAAGCTCAGGTTGCTAGTTTTTCTCTTTATGCCTTTGACACAACAGGCTTAACACAATAACACAGCTTGCCTGGCACCCACATTTTCATTTTTTTAAACACTGAGTTTAAAATATTTCTCCAAGGCTTTTCAAAGCTGAAATGTGTTGCTGCTTTTAAAGTGTCATTTTGGATTTGAGCGTTTCTTAAATCTTACTACAACTGTGTTTATTTTCTTCCCCTTCCCCGATATATTTTAATACAGTTATATTTAAATAAATATAATAATCAAAACAGTGTTTTAAAAACTATTTGCAAGGAATAGTATACTGGCATATAACTCTTAGGGTGCATCCCCATGGAAGCCAGTTGCTTCACTTGTGACACGTGTCATAAAAGTCTGCGTTGTAACTCGCAATAAAGCGTCCCCATGTGGTTTGGGGCAATGTGGATTCAAATCATACGTGCCTGTCCCCATGGAAGCCACAATGTGAACCCGCATCTTTTTCTCCCCACCCACCCTCTCCCCTGATAGGAAGCTGGGTTGACGTCACCATAACCCGTCCCGTCCGCTTTATTGCAATGACAGGCAAAGATCTCAGTTGCCCCTCCATGAACACAAACATCATTCCTTTCCTTGGCCACCACAGTTAAAAGCATAACAAAAAGTTAGTTAAAAGCATAACTAAAAGCAGATCATTCCTTTTCCTTGGCTGTCACAGGTTAGCAGAAGTGCGCACATCCACATGACAGCGGGCACCCCCTACTCGCAACCAGCTCAGAATTTTCTCCCAGTTCAGGGCCCAGATTTGCTATCAGGGAAGAGGGGTGTAATAACTGTAGCTGTTTATTTAAAGAAATCCCCAAGTGGCTGCTGATCACAACACACATGGCAGGAACAGGGAGCAGAGGCGAAACCCTGCCCGCTAATACTGCGGCCACCAAGCTCTGCCCCAAATAACTAAGAGATCATAAGATATGAGGTGGGATATAGACATTTTGGATGGACGGACGGATGATCCCTTGCCCTGTATATTCCTCCCTCGGAAATTTCTTGAACTCCTAAACCAACACTCTTAATTTCTCAGGCAGCTGAAATATGGTAGGTGCCTGAGAGGCATAGATGCTGGTTTGTGGTGCCAGCATTAAATAAACATTTTCTAGATGTCAAATAAAGGAGAGTTTGGGTAGCAAGAATGATTGTTTAATAATTTCTGTTCTTCTCTTGTTGGTATGCTACAGTTTTGTCAGTGAGCCAATTTGCTACAGTGAGCCATTTTTGTCTAGTGGTTAAGGAGCTAGACTTTTATCTGGGAATACCGGGTTCGATTCTGCCCCCCCCCCACATGAAGCCAGCTGTGTGACCTTGGGCTAGTCACAGCTCTCTTCTGAGCTCTCACAGCCCCACCTACCTCACAGGGTGTTCTGTTGTGGGTAGAAGAACAGAAAGCTTTGTCAGCTGCTTTGAGTCCCCTTAAATGGGTGAGAAAAGTGGGGTAGAAAAGCCAACCCTTATGTCTATTTAAAGGGAAAACTATACATAAGTCTACTTTTTGTTTTTCTTGGGTTTCATTCTGTTACTTTTGCTTTGCGTTTGTTCATTTTGCCCATGGATTGATTGGTTGGTTGGTTGGTTGGTTGGTTGATGGCATTTAAGCTCTGTCCTTTGTCTGAGGCACACAAGATATGTGGAGTGATCAGAACAATGTATGATTTCTTTTTTTAGATCCACCATCCCCAGAGGTAGAATTCATGTCAGTTCGAGGATCTGTACCTTCATTCAGACTGAGGAAAGCAGAAGAAAAAAATGGGCCAATAAGGTCTCTGGATTGTCTGCTACGTATTTTAGACACCCCAATAACTCTTTACATTTGGGATTTTTTCCTTCGTCTTTTCAACTGTCGCAATTCAATGGCTTTAATTTGTTCCATATATTTCCTTACTTTTTGGTCCATGTAACATGACGATTACTAACCTAAAGATGTTATAATCTCCTTAAAACATCATTTAGTCCTTTGCTCTATAGCTGTGGTCAGTAACAGATCTGGATCCCTGCTTCACCATAAGAAATCATCCATTCTATGAGTCGGTTAGGATGGATCAAAGGGTAACTATGAATAGGATTCCAGATTTCCTACATTTGATTCACGGTGATAGGACACATCTACGTTTGCGCACCATTCTGTTTCCCCCATGTGCACAAATGGTGCATAGCAGCCACAACTAGGGAAGTGCAAGAATATTAGAAATATTTATTATTCAGTCGAGCTCAGACATTCGAATTCAAATCGAGTGTCCAGATATTTGGTTTTAAATATTTGAACGAATATGAATATTTTGAATCATTCGTTTGAATAATTTGGACATTCGTATGTGTATGGATATGTACGCATTACATATGTATCCATGCACATCTTATGTGTATAACATGAGATAAGAGAAGCCTTGCTGGATCAGGCCGCAGCCCATCTAGTCCAGCATCCTGTCGCACACAGTGGCCCACCAAATGCTCATGGGCATCTCAAGCAGAGACAAGGACAAAACTTCTCCTGCTCTAGAATCCCAGCAAATGGCCTTAGAAGTGCCCTGGTTCCCCACCCCCACCCCCAGCCTGAAAGATGCACCTAGGCATTCATCATTTTTTTGTTTCCTTCCAGTTCCTACCAAGTGATTGTTATTCCTTGGCGCCCACAATGCAACTTTAATTGCTGTTCCTTGACTAGCCTAATGTACTTCAACCAAAGGTCTGACTCAGATGGTTATGTGGCAGCTGAATTTCCAGCAAACGTCATCACTGACAACGCGATGGACTTTGCTCTTGGAGACAGACTTTATTATGGGGAATTTTACAACGCTCCCTTGACTCAAGGAAAAGATTATTGTCTTGTGTTGAGAACTATCAGTGAATGGAACATGGTAAGGGCGGCATTCATAATTCTCTGCGTTCATTTGTTTTGAATGAAAATTTTATTTCTTGATTTTAGCTTTAAACAAGAGCATTGAGACACAGTACAAATAACAATTTTAGGATGCTTCCAGATGCAGTTTAAAAATCACAATGTTCCAGGGACTGTATTGCAATTGATACACCTATCCCTGGAATCCGAATATGCTTCTGGGATAATCCATCCGGAATATGCCACATAGGCATTAGGGAACATCCAGGTCAGATAGGTTGCCTCGTCAGATGCTTCATTGCAGAATCACTGCTCTTGCAAAGGTACCCGTATGTAGGGATGAAACATTCCAAATTTGACTGAATTCGTTTGGATTTGTACATTCAAATTCAAATCAAATGTCTATACCTTCGAATTTAAACATTCAAACAAATTTCAAATTTTTTGAATCATTTGTATGAATTATTCAGACATTCGTATGTGAATGGATACGTACGCATTACATATGTACCTGTATTCATCTTATTCATATCCTTATGGATTTGAACAGATACGTACAGAATGAAAATGGGATGCATACAGAATAAAAACAGGATGCATACGAATGTGTACGGATGCGTACGGATGCGTATGGACACATTCAAATATTGTCAATATTTGTATCTTCAAAAATGAATTGAAAATTCGTACGAATAGATTTGAATGTATTCAAATTGAATTGAATGTGAATACATTCAAGTTTTAAACATTCAAATAGATTCAAATGCCGAAAATTGCGTTTGTGCGCAGAAAGTGCACAAACAAGACAAAGGAAAGTGGACAGGCTCTTGCTTGTATCTAGGTACTCTGGCACACTGTACATATGCAGTGCCTTTGGGACCTTTTTAAGACATTGGGCTTTGGCTTTGAAAGACAAGCTGGCAGCGGATCCTAAGGGAAGGAGAAAAGAACCAACCAAGTTCTTAAGCAGTGCTTGACTTATTAAGAGTGAAATTGGAACAATTCAAAAAGTTGGCCTAAAACAGCTTTAAATGGCATAAGGAATCAGCACAGAGTTTCAACCAACTTCAGTTTAGCAGCCACTGAGAGAGAGTAACCGGGGGCCTTTTTGCAATTTGCTCCATAGTTTGCATGCAGTACACTCCCAGACGGAGCATCTACACATAAAGGTGCCATTTCCGACTCAAAAATGACCCCTCCCACGCAGGCGCGCACGGCAGGCAAACTACATGAGGAGCACAATTTCATGCTACACACATGCACTTGCCCCATCCAGTGGCGGCCCCATCTGCACCTCTACGGTGCACAGAGGGGCATGTGATGCACAACACAAGTGCCTCACGTGATGTGTGGTGTCACGGTGTATGCGCAGTGTGTGCATGTCACGTCACTGCCATCCTAGTGACTGCGCCGGTGAACGTGCAGTGATGTCAACATCACGAAACAAAATGGCGGCATCCAGTCCATGCATCCACACCAGGTAAGTGTCCAGCTGCATGGAAGGGATGTAGCACATTTCTGATGGATTATCCCAGAAGTATATCGGGATTCCATGGGTATGTGTGCCAATCACAATACAGTGAATGTGAATGCTAGTACACGCAGACCATTCAGGAAGTGTAAACGTCCCCCTTGGGTTTAAAGTTACTTAGCAAGGGTTTAATGGAAGAAAGACACTTGAAAGAAACCACAGTATGGAACAGTGTAACAATATAATTTGAACTGAATGGAGGTCCTGCAATTTCCTCTTGATGTCCGGAAGCACCCTTAAGGGTGTATGTAGAAGATCCTCCAATTGCCTCCTGCCCCCTGGAGGCACACTTAGGGCCTCGTGAGGGCGGCTGGCCAATGGGAGGCCATGGCTCATGCATGCACACTGGACTCCAGGCCTCCCACTGCCAGAAGCAGCCCTGCAGCAAGGAGGTAAGATGGCAATTGCGAGCGTGCGACCCTGGGTGATGTGGAGTAGGCCGTGGCTTCCCCTCACGAGAGAAGCCGGGGAAACCGGCTGCCAGCCTTGCAATGCCTGGCTCCGAAGGAGCCAAAGGTGGAGGCTGGTGGGCAGGCCCAGCTGTCAAACAGGGAGAGCATGCACTCTCCCTCTTTGACAGCTGGGCATGCACCGGCAACTGGGCTTTTCCCCTGCTGTTATGGAAGCGTTTGCTTCCGAAACGGTTTCAGGGGAAAAGCCAGACGTAAGA
>MTQE01000390.1:10361138-10388924 GCA_014337955.1 Aspidoscelis marmoratus
GGTCTTACATCTGGGTAGGATTTCGGTGGCAAAACCGGTTTAAGAAACCATTCTTGCTCGCCAAAATGCGGACGCGGCATCCTCAAAGGGGCTCCAATGTGGCCTCCACTGCAGAAGCCGCGTCTTAATCCGTCCCCGAACAGACTCTAAATCCATTTTTAGAGCCTGTGCGGAAAGGGCCTTAGTGTACATGTAAGAATGAGGTCCTGACACTAAGTTCTGAAAAAAGTAGTGTTTTGAGACATTATAATGGGTTATGTCTACTCCCCACATAGCTCTACTATATCCCCTCAAAAATGTGTGATAGCCTATGGCAGGAAAAACTAGTGCTGGTGGTGAGGCTTCCAGCAATATTGCTTTTATGTACCTTTGTGGTGGGAGCTGCCATAATTTTTGTCTGTCATGCATGTGCAGGGGCCAAAACAGACAATTGTACATGTTTAGTGGTAGCAATACTTACTTCTGGGTATTTCACACAGGCCAAATATCTGGATGCGCAGGACAACAAAATCCACAAAGAGCACCATGTCTAGCAAGGAAGTGATAATGCCGGAGGGTCAGTACTCCAGATTATTCCTTGCTAGTGGGATATTTGGC
Source organism: Aspidoscelis marmoratus (assembly GCA_014337955.1). Taxonomy (NCBI): domain Eukaryota; kingdom Metazoa; phylum Chordata; class Lepidosauria; order Squamata; family Teiidae; genus Aspidoscelis; species Aspidoscelis marmoratus. The sequence goes on from MTQE01000390.1 coordinate 10,361,736, forward strand.
CGGTGTCTGGAGCTCACCTAACGGTCTTATCAGTTCCCACAATATTAAGAGGTTTATGGTGAGCTCTTTAAATGTGTAATGCAACAGGGCTGAATTGCTTCAGAATTATGAATCCTTTGATCTACTTTCATTCCCTGCCCAAGTTGTCTGGTGTTTCAAATTCTTTACAAATTACTCACATTGGTCAGACAAAGGAAGCGTGGTATTACTTCCAGAAATCCTCATCACATGAATAGACATATTCCTTTTATGTGTTGAAATAAGACTAAAAATAGAAACTTACGTTTACTCATGAGGCATACGTACCATCAAAGCTTATTGAAAATGGAATGATAGATGTGGCTATTTTCTGAAAAGCACTTGCGATTTTCCTCCTTGTTGTTTGTTGATTCCCAGATGCCGTTTTAAATAAAGTTGTGCGATCACTTCTTTCATTGGATGCTGTGAGCAAAAAAATAAAAAAATAAAAATCCGTAAGGTAGATGGAGGGTAAAATGAAAAGTCCCTCCCTTTATTTCACTTTGCCATGTTGTTCTTGCAGGTCATGCTCTGTTTCTCTGCCTCTTTTGTCCCCAGCTTAGATCAAAGAGCCCCTGCACAGGAAGTAGACTGGGCTAGGGTGGTGGATCTCATTTTCAAGGACTACTGGTATATTAGGAGGTGGTGTGCCATAAGGGACCAATTTTGGCAGTGCAACAAGGTATTCCACTTTGAAAGTATTTGCAAACTTTGGACCCAGGACAAGGATGGTTGCAAAATGGGCCACTGAATGTGTGTGACCTTGTTACAGGCAAGAAGCGATCTAACTGAGCTTGGGGCAGATTCCTTATTCCAGGCTGGAGTGTCCTGAAAACCAAGAACCTGGGCAGTTTGGAAGCAGAATATCAATGCAGCATTTGTTGCAGGCAGAGATGCATTTCTTCAGGAAAAGGGCAGGTCATAGAAGGCATGCCTTGGGCCCTGGTCACACCCTCACTTTAGACCTTCTTCAGTCCATTTGTGGATCTGACTGCTCACACTTTTTCATTTTCATTCGGGAAGTCCAAATGGAGGGCGAAGGGTCCACAAATAAAACAGATGGAAATGAAAAGATGTGAGAATTGCAATCAGAAGATGAACTTAAAGAAGGTTTAAAATGAAGGTGCGACCACAGCTTTGGTCTCCAGATGCAGCTAAAAGCTGTTCTTGGCATTATAGCCATGTTCTATCTAGTGCAATACTGCCAGGAACTATCATTGAATTTTATATTATCCCAGTTGAAGCATGCAGTTCCTGAAAAACATTTTATAAATATTATTGAATAAAGTATGAAGGTTCCTTTTGCATTAAAGTACTGGATACTCTTGCTAAAACATTTTTTTCCTCCGGAGAGCATGCTATGTATGCAGCAAATTATGCTGTAACTAATAATTATTTTTTAAAAAGTTACTTGCTAACACAGATGCTACTAAGGAGTACAAAAATGTCAATGATTTTTGGAAATCAGGTGCTTTATTGTCAATCTGGTACATTTTCCTAAGGCATTTCTTAAAACAGTATTAGCAACCTACTGACTAATGTGGTTTTGTGTTTGTTTCTTAGGTGAAGACACAGTCTTGTGTAGTATGGGCTCAGATTAAAGGTAAGCTTGAGAACTGCTGCAAAACATATGTGCTCTGAAATGGCCCCCTGCTAAACTAGCCCACAGAGGTGTGCGCCTATTAGACTCAGAGAAGACCCACTAGAATAGGTTTATCAGTACCAGCATGCTAACAGGGGACATGGTCTCTCCAAAAGCTGCTCCAGCAGGCAGACAGAGAGGCCTTTGGACCTCTTGCTGACCTGGTCCAAAAGGTGCATAAAGGCCCTTCGTTCCTTAGTGCCCTTGCAAATTATAATTTGGTCTAGGTGGAAAATCATCTATGAGCCAGTTCACATGTTCACAAGATGGGGATGGATCCAGCATACGCACATATATCCGATACTAACACATACTTATCTGATACGTATCCCATAACATATTCCCTCTGAAACCATCAAATCTGCCCTGAATCCACGTTGAATCCGCTCTCAATCCATGTTGAATGCACCCTGAATCCGTTACAGATGTGACTGGCACAGCCGCTTTCCCACCTCTCCAGGTTCATGGATGTTCCAAAACATTCGTATGAATACGAATGTCAATATACGAATGTTGTAACATTTGATTCGTCTATGACTGTCTAAATTCATACAAATTTGTACGAATGTTATCGTTATTATGTACGAATTGTTATTATTGTACAAATGTTGAATGTTATTAATATCTGTGCACTTCCTACTACGATGCAATTGTTTAATCTCATGGTTTCTGTTATGTTCTGGCCAAAGAGAATCACTTTCCTGCTTCAGACAAAAGCAACTGTTGTTAACTTAGCACTGATAAGAGAGCAAACACTGAACTTGTTCGTTTTTCAAATTTTCAATGTTTCTGCTAGGAGGGCAAAACTCTCATGTTTTCCCATTGCATCAAAGTTTCTGGAGATGCTGCATTTTTAGGAAGACTGTCACATGGTGCTCTAACACAGCCTTGTCATTTTTTCCCCATAACCCACTTGCTTTGAAGAGAGCAAAATTATCACACAGGGAGTGAGCGTGATAGACACAGAGTGCAGTTGTAGCAGTGGGAGGGACAGCCGTATTCGCTGCTTGCTTGCTTTATAGTTTCTTTTGTCTTCTTCCTACCAACCAGAGGGTAATTGTGTTAGAATGGGACTCTGGCAAAGAAGGCAAGATGGCAGACTGAGACCAGAAACATGCATTAAATGTATAATAAATACCAAACTCAAGAGACACTCAAAAGGAAGTAGCTGGGGTTTTATTTTTATTTTTAAATGCTGCCTGAGAACAATTGCTTGCATAATTTGCAGTTATCATAAGCTGGTAACAGCCACCCTCACTGATTTGTTTCCCATGCATACCAGCACTAATAATGAACCACAGAGAGAGAGTGTTGAAGATGGTAATGTGGAATGCAAGCTCTGGAAAACGGAAGCGGGTAGTGATTAAGCATGCATCTGATGCTTGCTTATAAGGCAGGACCTATTTCTGAGCAGACATTGATTCCTTCTGTTGAAAGGATTGCACAGTCTCTTGGAAGAGAGCTGCACCTTCACAGAGCAATGAATAATAATCACAGCAGAGTATCGTGTTTTCAGCCTACAGTGAGAAGCTGCTTTTATGTACAGAATTGGGCTGTGGACATTGTTTTCTTTAGCGTAAGCCAGCATAAGTGACACCTGAAGGCACCAGGGACACTATAAATTATAAATTATTTTCTCTATCGCAACACTAGAACCAAGGGTACTCTACTGTATGAAGGTGATAGGTAGGAGAGTCAGATCAGACAAGGGGAAACGTTTCTTCACCCAGAGAGTCATAGTTTACGGAATTTGCTGCCAGAAGAGGTGGTAACAGCAACCAGCCTAGATGGCTTTAAGAAAGGATTAGACAAATTCATGGAAGACAGATGCATCAATGGCTACTAGAACGGATGCCTAGATACATCCTCCAGGCTGGGGAGACAGGCAGAGCACCTCTAGAGCCATTTGCTGGGATTTGATATCAGGTGAGGGTTTTGCCCTTGCCTTCTGCTTGAGATGCCCATAAGCAGTTGGTGGGCCATGGTGTGGACAGGATGCTGGACTTAAATTCCTACTGTGGAGGAAGTTTTTTCCCATCAGTTCTCAGAAGTGGCTTCTATTCATTTTCTTCTCTCACAAGAGACTGTGGCTGAATCCCCAAAAGACTTATTAGCCCCTCTCGGATTCCTCTGCAGTCACTCTGTTATAGCTGACTTTAAAAGTCCCCTCCACTTCCAGAATAAGCGTCCCCCTGGCAGCCATGATCTAAACGGACTTTCCGTCCCCGTGGTAGCAGTTTTCTCTTTCCAGGCATTCCCCCCCCCGCCCCCTCTCTTGTTAAAAGGAAAAATCACCGGATCTCCGTCTCTTGAAACTGCTTCCTGCCTCTAGCAAAGCAGATGAGCGCTCATTCTTAGTCACTTTCATTCACTTTCAGCAGTTACTTTCACTTTGTTCTCTGTTAGAAAAGGCTGCAGGATCGGGAGCGCGATCCTTCGCTCATTCTCTTTTAAGGCTTCCCTTGAAAACAATGTTGCCATTCTGAGCAATTCTGGCTCTTTTTACAAAGGAAAGGAAGCGAACCTGCTGCATTTCTCAGATGTGTGAATGCTTTTTGGCTGTGTGTGCAGGCAAGCAATCCCCCCCCCCTTTTGCCACGGAGCGTCCTCAAGGCAGATATAGTGAGCAAAACCCGCAAATCGCCGAAAGAGCGCTGAAACTCTTCTTTAAAGTGCACGTATTTTATTGCGGGTGTCTCACTTTGCTAAGCTCCCTAAGCGCCTTGTAAAGCCCGGAATGGGGACGCTCAGAGGCAAAAGGAGTGTCCTGGCACACTTTAAATTCCATGGGGACAGGGCTTGTGTCTGCATTCACACACCTTAATAATGCTGGCCTCAGATTGACCTGGCTGAGTGGTGGTGGTGGTGGTGGTGGTCAAATGTACCCACCCTCTGCTGGCCTCCTGGCCTCCTAGTGTGCCCTAAAATTAAACTCCTTCCAACCGCTCTAAAGGTGTATTATTGGGTGAAATTGAGGCAGCACACTCTGTCTGGTGCTCTGTCCTTCCATGCCATCCCCTTTCTCTTTTTTCTAGCTCTTTGTTTTATGCTTTCCTGTTAGAAGCAGCTTGTCCATTACAGTGCTGGGCATCTCATGAAGCTACCTAGTGGAGGACGGTGCAGCTGCCGTCCTTCATGCTCAAAAAGATAGACCATTTTACTTGCTTGGTCCCTGGCAAAAAGCCAGTGCTGACCATGAGTGGCTAAATCACTGTCATATGTGATCTGCAGCCAAATGTTCAATCTTTACATCTTACCGAGGGTGGGGTTGGGTGGATTGGGGCAGAAGCAACCATAGAAGCAACTTGCAAGTGAGAAAGTGTACCTTTCTGGTGTGCATGTGTCCACTGTGAGGCAAACACTGCTACAGAGAAAATCTGTGTGCATTTAATGTCACATGAGGTCTCTTGTGTGGGGGCGTGGGGGTGTGTACACCAGCATATCTGTTTCCCGTGGTTCCTTCTTAGCTGATCGGTAAATGCATGCTGTAAGCACTGTTCTGACTTTGAAAGTACTCAGTGTACTTGATGGGCTAGCTGGCAAAGATGAACTGTGAGCACCAAGATGAATGGAGAAGTACCTGAGTGGTCCAGTTACAGAGAATGGATAGTTTGTAAGGAAAATAATTGCTTAGTGAAACAACTTGTTCCTTGACGTGTCTCAAGCCGGCGGCATCCAGTAAGCAAACAAACACACATGTGCGCACCGGGCAAATGGCAGCGGGCAGCTGGATCAGGTTCCAAAGTCCTTGGAGGAGAAAGCATTAAATCATGTTCAGTAATATGAAGGTCAGAGTTTCCAGAGAGTCTTCATTGTCATAAATCAGTTCAGGGGCACAGGAAGTTCAAGGGCTGAGGTTGCAAGAAAAGATTAATTGTCCGCAATGGTGCATGCTGGGTTTGGGCATCCTTAAGTAGGAGAGGGTGAGCCATCTCCTCTCCAGTGCAGCTGTTTGGAATGCAAATGCACTGTACGTCTCAGATGTTCTCGTTGTTGCCTGAGAGCACTCTGAGATGGGCGCTGACCAGCATCCAAGTCTGAACTGTCCCCATCATGGGAGATAGGATCACTGGGCACGTTTGACCTTAACAATGTGTCTTCATCACTCTGGCCAGCAGGGAAGCTTGGCTTGGCTTGGCTGGCTTGGCTGACAACGACCTCATCCTTGGAGGAGGTGATGATGGCACAAGGCAAGACATTCATATAGCTTCTTTTGCTGGTTGCTAGTTGGGAACAGCAGGAGGAAAATGCAGGATCTTGTTTAGATCCTTTCATTGCCACTCCCCACACCTGCCAGACAGCAGAGCAATATTGCAGGGCAAGCCTGGACTCTTACCTTGTCTAGCATTGGCTTCTATGATGCAACCGATGATGAAAATACCCAAAACTGTGCAAGCACCCCCACCTCTGCACATGTGCAGTGACCATTTTCAGCTGGGTTTCACCCCTACACTTACAGTGGGCATTTTCAACAGGAAGCATCAGACAAGGTAAGTAATATCAGTATGTGGGGAAACCTGGGTTCAGTGTTCTTTTATTCTGCAATAGCAATATTCTGAGATTTCATCTCTGTATCCTGAAATTCCAGTATGTGTACCCCACTGTATTGCTGGGGTAATCTCAAATATAATACTCTCTCTGGATACAGCCTTAATTAATTCCACTGCTAAGCCATGGAGTAGCAAACTTGGAGTTTCATGTTTTTTATAATATTTTAATTTCAGGTTCTTTAAACAATGAGGAAGACGATTGAGTTGTACTGTTTTGTTGATTTTTTTCTCTCTCTCTATTTTCCTTTCAGATTTATCATCCGCACCACAGTACATAACTACTGTTATATTAGTGTCAGTTGCTGTTCTGTCCTGCATTTTGCTCAAAGCACTTGGGGTCGCATGGTGCGTAACTTTTGTTGGTTTCCTCCTTCTGCTAGATTTAGTTCTGTGCAAAAGAACAAACAATACAGTATATTTTGGGAAATGTAATGTGAAGAAAAGGAGAGAGTTTTGGAAGAATTATGTGAACTATATGCATATTAGCAGTGTTGCCTCCAGATGGTGCATGGATATTCCACTAGCAAGCCATAATGTGGAACATCGCCCCTCTATCATTATTGCTTGCTAGACAGTGCTGTGGCCAGTGCTATCAATACGCATTTTAGTGACACAGACATGCGGGTATTTGGCCAGTATTGATTGCCCTGAAGGGTGCATCCCATCACTATGCATGTGAAGCCGACTGCAACATTGGTAGCTCCACCCAAAAAGTGAGCAAGCACACTGTTACCGGGAAACCTCCAGTGCTAGGCCTTCCAATAATAGCTTTTCATGGTTTTTAGGGGGAATATAGCAGAGCTGTGGTGGGATTGCCACAGATATAGGTGCCATAATGGCCCTATATTCCCCCAGTCTGAAGATTTTTCACCTGCCAAAATCTGGTCCTCTCCTGCCCCCTCCCCTTTAAAGGTAGAACTCTGTGATCAGTAAAGCCCTGTGAAACTGAAAGTAACATAAAGCTTAAAAGAATAAAGCATTAGCAAGTGATCTTCCAGGTACTAGATGGCTCTAAAAGCAGGTGCCAACATGTGCCATTCTTAAACATATCAGAACTAGATTTTTTTAAAAATAAAAAAATGTAGCAAATAGGCACAAACAGTGCGCAAAATGACACAAGAGTTAGGACTGACAAGGTGAATTGTTTTTTCACCCAGAGGGTCATCAGTCTATGGAATTTACTACCTGAAGAGGTGGTGACAGTAACCAGCTTGGATAGCTTAAGAAAGTATTAGATAAATTCATGGAGCATAGGTGTATCAATGGCCACTAAATTGCATGCTTAAGCACTGCCTCCAGGTAGGTTAGACAGACAGGATGCCCCTCAGAGTCATTTGCAGGGAGTCAAGGGCAGGTGAAGGTTTTGCTTTAATCTTCTGCTTGTGAATGCTCATAAGCAACTGGTGGGCCACTGTGTTAGATAGGATACTGGACTAGATGGGCTGTAGCCTGATATGGCAGGGCTCCTCTTATATACTTTACTTTTGGCCATTCTAAAAGTACCCAGTGTTTGCTAGCCTAAAATTCTTAGAAAAAGAATGCAACGGAAATGAATACATTCCCGCAGTCTAAAAATGTAAGGTGAGAATGATGCTTATGGCTGTGTTCACACCTTATTTTAATCCAACATCAGTCCACTTTCAGAATGAGAGAACACATCAGTAAAATGAGAAGTTCATATCTTTCAGCATTATCTAATTCAGAAAATCCACCTGTGAGTTAGATAATGAAGAAAGAAAATGACTATTCACTTTGCTGATATGTTCTTCTGGATTAAAATTTAGGTATGAACACAGCCAGCGTGTCTTAATATTGTATAAATATATAAACTTTAAAAATGGTTCAAAACTTGTTGTGACCTTTATCTTGCAATTTTATAAGCAAAGGGTACTATACAGTTTACGTTCAACTGTCAGCAGAACTGACTAACACTTGTATAACAACACATTCCTTTCATGTGGGGGGTTTTGGAGCAGACATGGGGTCCATGTTGGATGGTGATAATATAAATCTTTAGATCAATAAAAGCATCATGGTCTACCAGCAGTCCTTGCAAATGATTATGGAAGCAGAGACCCTTAAATGTAGCTGCCTGAAGTTGGTCAGGAGAAAGTTTTCCTCATTTACAGGACAGTGCAAAGAGAACATTTTCCCTCTCTTTTAGAGGAGGCTTCCCTGAAACAAGCTCAAGTGTTCTTGCAGGTTTTATTATTTTCAGTATTTTGTACTTCAGCCAGATGAAATATTTTAACTGGACTCTTTTCTCTCCACAATATTGCCCTCCATATCCTTCCCGGTCCTATTATCTGCATAGTGCAGCAGTGCCCGTATCTGCCTTGGTCAGAAGAACATCTTCTATTGAGACTGAGCACTAGTCAGCTGCCATCGGTATCGCTGAGGCAAGGCTTGCGTCATCGCCTCCAAAGCTTCAGACCATCTCTCTTCCCTAGACTGTGCATGTACAAACTGCCTGAAAGAAGGAATGAAACAAAGATGCATTCTGAGGTGTCGCATTCGTCATGCACATATGGAATGAACCAGTTTATCTGCGGAATGTCAGCCACTGTTTCTAAAGCTGGGAGCCACGTGGTCTTTCCTGTTGTTATTCCTCAGTTACCACTACACAGAGGCAGCCTGGAAATGGCTTGGATCAAAAGAGGGTTTGCCTGTGAGACTTGATTTCAAATACAGTCTGCAAATTGGCGCACAGGGAGAGGTGAGCTTCCAATTGTGCCAGCTTGTATCGGCCAACCCTGCCCCTACATGACCGAAATAGCTGGGCTGCTCACATACCAGCAGGGAGGTGAGTCTGTCCCATTTTGTGGGGTGCAGTGTGAGAGAAAAACTTGCCTCAGAAAAAGAGGGATAGGCTGTTCTGAAGGCACCTCTTTCTTGATGGACCTTTTGAGGAGGGTGTAATCAAAGGACAGCATTTTACACATTCCATCCTATCCTCTGGGCAGGTAATGCCTTCCTTGATGGTCCCTTCTAAAATGGCTCCTCTCTTACCCTTCAGGAGAAAAGAATCTGGTAGAGACTTTGCTACTTTCCTGTAATTTGCTTTTCTGCCTGATTCTTTTCAAATTGGCAGAACGAAGGAAAAGGAGGAGAAAGAGCCGTAGAATGTCCCTTCCGTTCTCTTCTTCCTCCAGTTCCAGGCCAACCATCACTTTTTGGTAGGATCTGCACACAAAGGGGAAGGTGGTTCAAAGAACATGACCTTCCTCCTCCACATTAAAGAGAAGGAATCATTTATCTTTAATGCACAGCATGCCCCTGGAGGCTAGGAGGTTCCATGGCCTGTCAGATTTTGCGGAGGGTATCTCCATTACTGTCTGAAAGGTTGGTTCCCTCCTACAGCAGGACTGACTGTAAAATTATAGCTGATCAAGCTTCCCCCACCAGTCAAATGGTGGCTGGAGATTCCCTTGCCGCAAGTTGGTGGGTGAGGCAGAGCGCTTCCTCTGCCCTCAGAGCTGAAGCAGGGTTTCCAGCTTTGATTCTGAAGATGTGGGAGAGGGCTGTTCAAAGACAAGGTCTTTGGAGTTGCAGACCATCCACAAGGGGACCTGGACTGCTGTTCCAGGTGCAAGAGAGTGTATTTCGAAGAGCCCCCTGAGTACACAAGGATAACACCATGGCAGGGGAAGAACATGGCATCTATGCAGGCTCCACACATTGAATGTGCAATCAAGGTGCCATGTTGTGCAGACTCTGTGCCCGCACTGCACATTCAAGACACCATAAAGGCACTATGTAGATGGTGCCTTCGACAATGATGTGCAAAAAGGAAAGACTACCCTGAGCTGCTGGGTTTTTTTGTCAAGGCGCCGTGTCTCTGTCACTTGCTCTTGGTCCCTTATTTCTAAAACACAGTTCAGCATACAGACATGGGAATTCCTCCTGTTTCAGCCCTTCCTTGAAACCATGTCTTTCTGTATGAGAATAAAATAAAGCATTATTTTTAACGTGCTCAAATTATGGGGGGGGGGAGTTTTTTTCAGCTAAAATACGTAGGCTACAGTATGCAGGATCAAGCTGCACTCAGTTGGCATGGTACAATTCAGATACATGTCTGTCCAGAACAGCACATACTAAAACTCCTGGTGGGCTGGTGTATCAATGGCTGGTCTAGTGGTTAGGGAGGTGGATTCTTATCTGGGAATATCAGGATCAATTCCACCCTCCCCTCTGAAGCCAGCTGGGTGACCTTGGGCTAGTCACAGCTCTCTTCTGAGCTCTTACAGCCCCACCCACCTCACAGGTTGTTCTGTGGTGGGAAGAAGAATAGAAAAGCTTTGAGGTCCCCTTAAATGGGTGAGAAAAGTGGCGTAGAAAAGCCAACTCTTCTACTAGAATGGATGTGTAGATACTTCCTTCAGGTTGGAGAGACAGGATACCTCTCATGGCCATTTGCAGGGAATCAAGATCAGGTGAAGGTTTTGCCTTTGCCTTCTGCTTGAGAACCACCCAGGAGCAATTAGTGGGCCTTTGTGTGGGACTAGGTGGGTTGTAACCTGGGGTGATTTCACGCTTGGGAAAGGAGCGCGATGCATCAATGTTGACTAGCACTTGGAGCGCTGGTCAACATTACCCGACTGTCCACACCCCCGGCAATCGAATACTTACCTTGATTTGATTGTAGGGCCAGTCCTCTTCAGGGTTCCGCCATTTTGGGTGCAGTGCTCTGCATGGCTGCACACACATCAGCACCATCACCATAATGATGCTGACGCTCTGTGCACGTGCAGTTGCGTCTATGGTTGCCTAAGGAGCCGGCGCTCTTGCGCGTCACCTCAAGATGACCCTGAAGCACCGGAAGAGATGCAAATGGCTGCCGCCTGGATGCGCCAGGTAAGCTTTAGGTTAAGGTTGGTAAAAGGGTGGAATACCTCCTCAAGGTACAGATGCTCTTCCCCTAATCATGCACTACCAAGTTCCCTAATCATGCACTACCGGTTGTAATGCGAATAGGCCTCTGATCTAGAAGGGCTCCTCTTATGTTGCTTATACTCTCCCGCTTTTGTTTCTCTCAGTGGAAAACCCTACAGGCAAAATGTATCTCAACTCCTGCTGTTCACTTATGAAATAAAGAAGAAAAGCCTTCATCTTTTACGGTGACTTTTCTTTTAATTTTTAAATTTGATTCTTATTACCTTCTCAGTGTTTCTATACTTTTTCCCAAGGCCAAGTTAAACATTACCCATCGGTACATGCACTGCTTGGATATTCCCTTTGAAAAATTACTTTAGAAAGGGGAAGACATCAGAGGAGGTATAATTTAACCCAGGGCAATTACCTTTGACCCTCCAACTGCTGCAGGGTTACAGCCCTCAGTTCTTTGTCTTCCCTCCTGGCATCATGCTCCATATCTTACACATGCCTTTGAAAATAGGAAATATGTTATTTGGGGCAGGAGGCAGAAGGCAGATTTCTTACGGTTTTGTTCATTTGTTTTCATTTGCCCCACCCCCAACATGCAAAACTTTTAAAAATGGTCATGGACTTCAGTGTGGCCTGGCTGAACTTCATTCATCAAGGATAGCCAAGCAATGAGTCTCCAGGTCTTGCTTAACTCCATTTTTGTCAGGACTTGCCAACACATCTAGTGGTTCACCGATGATGGTAAATGGAGGCCCTCAACATCTGGAACGTCAAGGCTTAGCCACTACATCTGGATCTTAGAAGACGGAAGCTGTTGCTGAAGGGCTGTCACAGTTCAGAGGGATTGTCCCTATTCTCACTTGCGCAAGATGGGAGGACTAGAAACAACGGGATGAAACTTCAGGGGAGTCAGTGCAGATTAGGTAACAGGAAAAACTTTCTGACAGTGAAGGCAGTCAGTGGAACAGGTTGCCACAGGAGGTGGTTAGCTCTCCTTCACTGGAGGTCTTCAAGCAGCGGTTGGGCCTACATCTGTCTGGGGTGGTTTTGGAAATCTTGCATTCAGCAGGGGGTTGGACTTGATGACCCTAGAGGTCCCTTCCAACTCTATGATTCTATGATCTATGAACTTAGGAGAAGCTGTCTGCTTTTAGCTCAGTGATGGATCTGTTCCCCACGTTCAGTTGTTCCAAGGCTCCAATGTCATCTCTTTGTTGCCCTTTCAGTCTATTACAGATCGTTCATACAGCATTGTGTCCAAACATGGATGGCGGGGGAGCTTTGTTTAGTAGACTTTTAGCAGCACTGCTGCTGAATGCACATTAAAAATATCCCTTCTGTAGGACATTATTCAGGGACACAGGAAGGCTGGCACAGCGTTACAGGAAACATCTGCTTCACCACAGTCTGAGTGGATACGGCCTCCTCTTGAAGAACTGCTGCTTATGCAAAATCCGTGGGCTTTGTTTTAAGACCCTTTTGTAAGGACCTAAGATAATGTCGCTGAGGGCAAACAGTAATTACCCCTTTATCATTGCCGACTTTCCCTTAGTAATGTTTAGTTTTAAAAGATGCGTGGCCTATTGCTGTTGCCTCCAGTGTTTTCCTGCTATCATTCCTTTCCTGTTGTCATTCCTTCTGGGATGGAAGGGAAATGCTATGTCCTGTCGTTTATGGGTAGGAAAGGAAATACTATGTGCAGTTGCCAAAGATCTACTGAATCCAGCATCTCATCCCCATCTGTACACCTCTGAGCCAGTTTGGTCTGGACTCTAATAGTTAAGGAGCCAGACTCTTATTTCGGAATACCAGGTTTGATCCTGCACTCCTCCATGAAGCCAGCTGGGTGATCCTGGGCTAGTCACAGCTCTCCTCTGAGCTCTCACAGCCCCACCTACCTCACAGGGTGTTCTGTTGTGCGGAGAAGAACAGAAAGCTTTATCAGCTGCTTTGAGTCCCCTTAAATGGGTGAGAAAAGCGGGGTAGAAAAGCCAACTCTTCCTTTGCAATTGACACATTTCTCTTCTAGTCAATCCTAATTGATTGCTACCAGGGAAATGCAGGAAGAAAAAGAAGAAGATGATGGTTATGGTTCCTCCCGGCCCTTCCAGGACAATTCCCTCAAGGGCATCCTACCCAGCAGGTTGAGGATGCATATTGATTTTCCTTCGGCAGGTTTGTAATGATAGATTCATCTCCCTGCTATCCAGCATTGGGACCAAAACCGTAAAGCACCTGGGAAGCATCATTTTCCTCCTCATAAGCAGGTTTGCTTTTCCCGGCAACATTTCTGTCCTTTCCCAAGTATAACTTTTATGCCTTCCTGCACATTTTTTTGTTTCTAGCAGTGACAAAAGCAGCAGCCAATTGCACATTGACTATTAAGGCAGCTTTACAGTTATTTGGCAGTAGAGGCTCATTAGCAACCAACTGTCATTGAAATTTAATACCGTACCCGATCAGCAAGCATATTGCGCTTTTCAGCAAAAAATCAACCTGCATTCTCCCTCTACATAAGCATTTTAGGAGGTATCTGGTTACATACCAAAATTATGCATCTCCTTCACGGCAGATGGCTGAGTTACATAACGCTTGGATAGCCTTCGTTCTAGCCAATGTCACTGTATAAACAACTATACGTCTTTATATATATATATTCCTGTGTTTGTGGTTTTGTTTGTCTGTGTGCATCTTTAAGCACCCTGGCTCCAAAGCAAACTATCTTGCATCTGTATGCCCATGAGTGCACAAACATTTTCTTTCTCTGAAGTTCTCCACACTAGGGATATGCACAAAAATGATCTAAACATACAAAATGTGATCAAATTAGATCGAATGTGGACATTCGAATTCGTATAGAATGTCTTCACATTCAAATTTAAACATTTGAATGCATTTCGAATGTTTGTTCAATCATTCAAATCACCCCAATGTACAGATACCTTATGTATTACATAGGTATCTGTACAAAGGTCATATGGATCTGAACACATTTGCGTTTATAATATGGAACGAAAATGGGATGCATATGGGATAAAACGGCATGCATACGAAATGCGTACAGATACGTATAACACATAGAAATGTTGTCGACATTCGTATGTTCAAATTCGTATCTAATATTCAGACAAATAGATTTGAATGTATCAGATTCAAATTGGTTTTCGCTGCATTTGGATTTTAAACATTCTAATCAGATTGAATGTTTTGACATTCGACTTGATTTTAAATGCAAAAAAACCCATTCATGCATGTAACGGTAAACCAATTGACTGAGAAATCTTCCCATAGGAAACAAACCCTCCAAAGCTTCTCAAGCAGATACAGTTATTGGTGGGAAGGTTCACACCTATGCACAACACATCTGCTTAGTGTAGCCTGATTACAAGGTTATCGGGGATTCAGATCTACCAGCAATCGAATGGATGTGTAAATCAATGGGCATATGGCAACAGTCCTTACAAGACTTGCAACTCATCCATATTTCAAACAGTTACCTTGAAATACGGGAACAAGATTCACTACACCTGTCCACCAAGGACTCTCATTGGTTAATTATCCTCACCTGAGTACTTGGGAGAGTATAAGAGAAAAGCATTTTTCATCCCAAAGTTGTGCACTCTGCCCGTCTCCACTGAGTGTATCTGTCCGTATCTTAGATCTAAGACTCTGCCAAGTGTCACGTGGAAGAAACGAACGTCTTGTAAGTTTTTATTTGCTACCTCACATATGCCTTACCTTGTTTTATTTTGTAAACTCTATATTGTGTTCCAAGTTCCACGTAGTCTTTTTCATTTTTACCTGTTTTCTTATTAAAAGTTTTCTTGTACAGTTCCAGGCATCTTGCCGTGTTTAATTTAGGGAGACGCGGTGAGGAAGGGTTTTTTTTCTCCCACACGTAATCCCTTCTCCTGGAAGTGTTTTGGGGGGGACAGACGGACCCTTGGGAGAGCAGGATAACGTGACAATGCCCATCCCTACTGCCTGCACCTTTTCCTCCGCTCTCCTTAGCTGGGACATTTTACAGTATTCCTGAATTTGACTGCTTCCAAAATGGAGAACGCACCTAAAGGCTCAAAGAGGACTCTTTGTCAGAGGACCACCCTTCAAAGCAATAGAAAAACATCAGATTGCTGCATTATTCTGTAGGATCAGTGTTTGGTTTTAATTTCCACCTGCTGGCCAACATAACACATAAAGCAATGGCACTTCTTTCTTTCTTTCTTTTCTTTTCTTTTCTTTTCTTTCTTTCTTTTCTTTTCTTTTTTTTTTTTTTGCTGTTCCTTAACTTTTGAGGTATGGTAAGTGTGTGAAATGAGACATTTATTCTAAATTGAGAATAATTAGTGGCTTGTTTAGTTTTTGAAAGTGATCATTTGCCACTGTTTAATGATGTTTCTGGCTAACAACTGATTCTGATGGTCTGCCTAAGACTGTTAGTGTCGCAGCCTCTCCCACAACTACATTTGCCCAATTCAACTGGGTTTGGTTGGTTTAGAACAGTGATGGTGAATCTTTTGAGCTTGGTGTGTCAAAACTCGCAAGAAAATCTAGCTTAACTCGGATGCTGTGTCACATCTAGAAATATCCAGAATTTTGTGATATTTGTAGCTCTAGTAAAAAAGTTATATTTTTGATATATGTATTTTATTAAAAGCAAAAACAAATAATTCTTTACATTTGCTAAATCTTCAATTGAAACTTGGTATTTTGTACACTTCAAGAACAAGCAAGCACTACACGCCCAGGTGCCAGGGTGACCAAGTGTGTCACCCAAAAGGGCTTGGTGTGTCACCTGTGACACGCGTGTCATAGGTTGGCCATCACTGGTTTAGAAGAAACATGATTAATGTTGATGTCCTTGGAATCGTCCTAGGCTTATCCTTATGTGTTTCAGCCATATATTTTCTCTCACCCTGTCCAGACAGGGCATATATAGTGCCATTATGGCACTGCTGTGCTGGGACTAACTTCATGTATTACAGGCAACCTCATGATAGTCCTGCTTTCCCCCCTCCAAAATGGAAAATACTATTTCTGGAAAACCCTGCTTTGGTCTTGGGTTTTCTAGCAACAGTGCTTTTTAAGATTGCCACTTCCCTTCTGGACAGGGTTGCCATGGCAGCGCCATTCAGCACACCTGTGTAGAGCCTGCAACAGCTGACCACACATGCGTGGTGGTGATGACATGCCAAACCAAGAATCTGATGGCAGCCGAGTTGCCTAGATTGCATATCACAAAAATGTCCAATGATAGCACTGGCCGAAGATGTCCAGCTGCCATATGGAGGCAGCCTCCATCTGTTGAGCTGCCAGCAGTTGGGAAATAGTAAAGGAGCCTTCAGTGACCTTCTCCCCTTAGAATTTTGGGGCTACAACTTCCATCTGCCCCAGTGAGCAATGTGCTGGACACTTGCAAAGCTCCTTTTGGGTCTACAACTCTTACACGGCTTTAGCCGCCGTGTCTGAGAATCACAGGATCATAATTTAAGAAAGGAACTGTGTGAGGATTTAGAGGACAAAGCATCTGGAAGGCCCTGCCAAACTTCTTGAGAAGCAAGATTTAATTGGCATTCCACAAAGCTATTCCATGAGTTAAGCATGGGCGATCAGGTTTTACAATGACTGCTGAGACTATACATCCTGATTGTGGAGAGGCAGACCACACTGCGGCTTGTTCATCCGAATGCTGATCCAGCCACTCTTTGAGCTGATGTTCCTTGCTGACACCCACGTGTTTTCCTTTCCTCCCACACTGAGTTCTTTTCCTTGCTCCTGTCCAGACAGCCTGCCTCCACGTGGTATGATCAGCTGCCAGTGACTCCCAGGTTTTTAGGTCAACATCACACGCTCTCATGCCCTACATGTAGACATCCTTGAAGCAAAGTGGGCCATCCAGCTTGGAATTGGTGGCAAAATTCTCCATAAAACTTATCTCTAGGGTTGGATCATTTTTCATTTGATGAACATGCCCGGACTAGTTTAATCCTCAATGAGCCAGCAGAGCAAACATACTTGGAAGATTTGCTTTCCTTGGAATGTCTTCTTTCAAATTTGGTTCATTCAGAAGTTACTCAGGATTCTTTGGAGGTTGCAAAGATGGAAAGAATTAAACCAGACCTCCTGGCAGGCATAGAAAGCTGAAGATGTCCTTCTAAGCATACAAGCCTGGTAGACCTTCACCTCTATGGTGGAGGTCAGCACAAGCCTATTAGAAAGACTGGCCATTCAGCTTCAATGCACTAGGCAACTGGTGACTGTGGAACCAAGTAAACAACTTCCACACTACTTCAAGTGATGCTAGAAGGACTGCAAATATCCTTCCCCATGAAATAGGACTTATTCAAATTTATGGCTGAACTGAACTTGCTACATGTGTGTGCCTAGTATGGTGATGGCCAACCTATGACACGCGTATCACAAGTGACACGCCAAGCCCTTTTGGGTGACACACATGGCCACCCTGGCACCTGGGCGTGTAGTGCTTGCTTGTTCTTGAAGTGAACGAAATACCAACTTTCAATTGAAGCTTTGGCAACAAAAGTCACTCATGTAAAGAATTATTTGTTTTTGCTTTTAATAAATTACATATATCAAAAATATAAATTTTTTACTAGAGCCACAAATATCACAAAATTATGGATGTTTCTAGACGTGACACAGCACCCGAGTTAAGCTAGGTTTTCTTGCGAATTTTGACACACCGAGCTCAGAAGGTTCGCCATCACTGGCCTAGTAGCTGATGGACTTCTGGGGAGCACCCATAGTGTGTGCAGTCAAGGCAATATTGCCTGCAAAAAACAGCTCTGCATGCTGGACTTTGCTCTTACTATGCAAGCATGCTGAGGAGATCTCTTCTTGTTGCAGATAAATGGCATCCCCCAGAGGTTTTGAAGACATATTACAAAGAATACAACAAGTATGCACTCTTGTTTTATTCTGCTTCTAATTAGGGGCAAATCAGAGGATATTACATCAAACTTCTGGTGTATCTTCATGGAAGGATGTGATGAAAACCTGGGTGAGCGTCTGGTTTTCTGACGCAGCATGAAAAGGCTCTTTCTACTAACTGTATTAGAGGCCTTTGCCAGATGTATAAAAGCCACGCAAAGTGGTTCCTCCCACCAGTGCTTGTTCTATAACTAGCTGTGTGAAAAATCATATTGGCAATTGATTTTATAATTCCATACTGTGTCCCTGGGTACACCTGTTGAGAACCACTCAGGCAAACGATTTCCCAATGGGTGTTCAGGAAAGAAACAGTTGTTGCAATTACTTTGTTTTTCTGTAAAATAATGGTATTTGCATTGGGTCTATTCTAAGGCACAGTGCCTTCTTCCCAGAACTGACAGGGCAGGTTATATAGGAGGTGGAGAAGAACATTTTGTTCGCCTGCCTTGATGACTTCAGGTGGGATGCCATCCGTTCCTGGAATTTTCCCACTAGTAATGGAGTCTACTGCCTGGCTTAGTTTGTGTAGAGATAATGGTATTCTCTTGTACATAGAGATTCTGATGATAGCCCATCTCTTTCTTTGTTTGCCCCTATCTGTAATGAATGCGCCCATGGATGACTGCAGTGGTACAGTTTTTCTTAGTGTTGTGTCAAAGTCCCTTCTTAATCTGCCATATGTGCCCTAGGCATTTTCACAATCAGTCCTGAGTAGGGATCTGTACAAATATTCGTAGGCATTCGAAATCAGATCGAACGTGCCAAATTTTGACATTCGAACTTGGATAGAATGTCCCAAAATTCAATGTAAATATTCGAATCAAAATTCAAATTTTGGATCAATTTGTTCAAATTATCCAAACATTCATATGTGTATGGGTTCGCACATGATGTGTGCTTGAAGATCTGCATCTTTCTCACATCTGTACGCATTTGTACAGATCTGTACGGGACAAAAACGGGTTGCATACGGGATAACTACAGGATGCATATGGACGTGTACAGATGTGCACAGATGTGCAGAGATGTGGGGAACATGCGTACATGCACAAACGAATATTGTCGACATTTGTATGTGCAGATTTGAAAAAAAATTCAAACAAATAGATCCGAATTTGGTAAATTCGAATCAAATCTTGTTAAATTTGAATTTAAAAGATTTGAATCAAATTGGATTTTCGAGTATTCAAAAAAACATTCATGCACATCTCTATTCCTGAGATAGCTTTGTCTACAAGTGCCTCCAGGTATAAATTAAAAATGCGGAGCTTGCTTTTACTGCATATTACTTACTATGCAGGGACAACAGAACATCCCCATGTTCTCCTGATCCCCCAAAGCAGCAGTTAGGACTCTTTCAACCACATGGTCAGCCCCTTCCTCTCTCAGAAGTCCGCTGCCTCTTTGAGAGGCCTGCTACTTCCTGGGTGAGTCACTCTCATGTCCAAACATCTGGGGAAACATGGATGGGAGGGAAACTCTTCAACTGACCTTTTTCTACCTCGCAGCATCAGACTTGACTTCAAAAGGACCATGTGTGGAGCACTGTAAAATCTATCTGGCGCTTTGACAGCTGTTTCACAATCCCTGTAAAGTATTCCCCCTGTTTCGCAGTCCGTTTGAGGACATTTTGAGCTTCCCTCTTACAATTTGCTCGAGCTGCTGTTTAATCTTGATGACAGTTTCCAGGACACTTCTGGAGGGCTTGTTTGATGGAACCAGCAAAACAGTCATGAAAATGAGGGATCTCTGTTTTAGCGTTGTTAATGTGAGGGCAAGTGTGAGGTTAGAGGAATGAGCTCATTTAGACTGAAGGCGCTCTTCGTTGCCATTCAAGGAGTGGTTGTTGTTGTAAACTCCACTGTGAGGACACAGCTCAAGGACCATCTTCTTATGAAGATGATGTCCAGATAATGCCGATGGCCAGGCCCAGAGTATATCCATGCCAACTTACGATGTGGCTTGGTAGTAAATAATGTATTTATAACACAAACATTGTGATATGAGCAAAGCTTCGGCCACCTCTCCCTGGCTTCTTTCATTTTCCCTGCGCCACAATTTGCAGTTTCATCTGACACAAGCCCTGAAATCGCCAAATAAGAACAGAGGCAGGAAACATTCTGATGAGAAATACAAAGTCTGCAAAAGATTGAACTTTAACCTCTGCAGAAGAGCTGAGTGTCAGAGAACCGATTCTTAAGACATCTGCGAGGCCTGAAAAGTTAAAAGGCAAAGAATATTCAAAACATTCGAAATTCGATCGAAATCATCCAGACATTTGAATGTCTATGCATTTGTCTTTTAACATTCAAATGAATTCTAATGTTTCAAATCATTTGAATGAATCATTCAGACATTCGTATGTTTGCATTACATACGTATCCGTACACATTTTATATGTGAGAAGGTATGGGATGAAAACGGGATGCATACAGGATAAAAACGGGATGCGTACAAATGTGTACGGGTGTGTACGGACACATATGAATGTTGTCGACATTTGTATCTTCAAATATGAATCTAATATTTGTACGAATAGATACGAATGCATTCGAATCGAATTAGAATTTAAATGCATTTGTTTTTTCCTATTCATTTGAATTCGAACATTCAAGTATTCTATTTGAATTAAATCAAATCTGAAAACTGTATTTGTGCACAGGGAGAGGATGTACTCTGAGCTTCCTCAGTGTTCCTTCACTGTCTTTCCAGTGGCCTGTGCTCTTCCAAAGGAAGGTATACGATTCTTTAAAACTGCTGCCTGGCAGAGGCCTGGTTTCTTGCAACACAGCAATGTCCAAATCCAGCGTCTTAGGTTCGTTGTGGGTTTTGGCAGTCTTCCTGGTATTATTGCTCTGAAGTAGGTCACCTGAGAAACTAGGAAATGAGGTCCTACTAGTCCAGCTAGCTTTGCACACATGTAGACTGTTCGACATGGGGTGGGGTTTTTTTAAATATATATTTTTAAGGTTTCCCTGAGGCAAAATGTTCAGTCAGCTCATAGAGTTGATCCTTTGAGCTCTATGCATCCAGCAAACCATGGCTGAACAGCATCATTTGAGTTGAGGTGGGTGATAGTAGACCACTGGACTTCAGTGATTCCTCCCACTATGGTCTCTCCCGCTGTCAGAGGCAACACATAGCAGCCATGTGTAAACTCTTCAGTATGTAACCTGTTCCAAATGGTGTGGATATAAAAGTCATAACTGCTGCTCTCTGTGTTTTGTTTCTGTAAGCAACCATTACACCGGAGTGCCCTCTCTAGATGCAGAATCTGGACAAGAAGGTAAGAAAATTCTGGCTCTGATCGGACACAAGAACAGCAGCAACAACAATATAAGTGTCACGTCGCAGGCCGGTCAGGCAACAGGCAAACACTTGCGCAGCTACTCAGTCCCAAGGGTTCAGGCGTTCTCGAGGTCAGTTCCGGTCCGGCGTCTAGGAGTCCAGAGAATCAGTAAGGGTCAGGCAGTCCAAGGGACAGCAGGTCACAAGGAGTCCAGGATTTCAAGCTCAGGTAACACGAGGCTGCTAGGACGTTGTCTGCAGCAACTTGAGGCAAGGTGAGCTGGTTCTTAAATAGAGGAGTCAGAGCCACGCCCGTGGTGCAGCTGGGCTAATCGCTCTGATCTCCGTCTCACCTGCTTCTGCTGCCTAAGCAGGCAATGAGAGAGCCTTTGATTAGGCTCACTGCTGGTGGACTCATCATCAGAGCTGTCTGGCTGCTCACCTGGACCCGGCCTTGACTCTTCCATGCCTGCAATGCCCTGCTGTGGCTGCTCCTCAGCCTGTGGTCACATTGCAGGCATATCCTCCTCTTCTGATGACGCTGAACAGGGCATGACAAAAAGTCTCTGAGGTGCCTCTGAGGCAGGTTAGAGAAAGTTTGAGGTGGGATCGTCCACATGCAGTCTGCCCCACCCTCTTCTCATGAACATTCCAGACTAGAAAAGGTCCAGGGTTTTCCAGCAATAGTTTTTGGCACTTTTTAGGTGGGATATATCATGGCTATGGTGGGGTCACCATAGATCCATGTGGTTACCCCACCATAGTGGCACCGTAATGGTACTGTATTCCCCCCATCTGGACAAAGCTGCTATGTAGTAATTTCTTAGCAGTTTGAGCACAAAGTCAAGTAAACAAAATAACTTTGTTGGATGAGACCCTGTACACCTTGAGTACAGGGGGAGAAAGGTTTTAAAGGAAACAATTAATTTGATCAATTACTTGAAATATATGTTGTTTTAATATATACTGTTGTTGCTTTAATGTGTTGATTTTAAATGTTATTTCCTGCCCTGAGACCTTTAGATATAGTGTGGGATACAAATACAAATATAAATGCAAACACAAACATACCTACATACCTGCGTACCTGCATACCTACCTACCTACCTACCTACCTACCTACATACATACATACCTACAAAGTTTGAAACTATGAAAAAATTAGCTCCAATCCGTTCCCATGGGAGAAGGTGGGTTGGGTGTTTTATTGTAGCGTATTGTCTCGTGGATGATTTAGATGGTACAAATAACAAATAAAGGAACATTGAAATCATTCTGGCAGCCCTGAAGGCCGTGACAGACTTCTTTTATGCTTCACAATGCCACACCAAGGAACAGTGATTTATACTGGTAATACAAACCAGCATTCTTTTTCACCTCCCTCAGAAGATAACAAGGAAAGACAAGAAGCAGAAGATGATAAAATGTCAGAATCTGAAGATGATTACACGTCCCCTCATTGCACATGGTTCAGCAATTGCTCTGAAAGGCATTTAATTAGCGCCATCCGCTTTCCTTCTGCAATGGTTATATTTAATAGGGAGGAAATAGTAAAAGTAGCTCTGGCCAAATATCTTTGTGAAGAAAGCCCTGCGTGATGTTTTTTTTTCTTTCTCTTCCCTTTTCTGGCAAGTACATTAGGCATGATTCAGAATGCAAAGAAACCTCTTTACATAAGGATCTCGCACTTACCTTCTTTTATCTGTCTTTTCTTTGTTGCTGAATACCTTTGATCTAATTCCTTAAACTATTGAAAGTCTTTGAAAGGAATGAGACATCCAGACAGGTACAGCTACTGGTGTGCAATAGACCCGTAACGCACAAGGTCAATACAATGACATTTTGTAAAACGAGGGTGCTTAGAAGTGGCTGCTTCAAAGGAAACCTGTCTCATTTCACAGCAGCTTACTCCCAGCTAGGAATGGAGTGAATTTCACTCAGTGTTCATTTCTGACCATTTTCTCTTCAAAAATTCACTCGGGATGCATTTTGACTGGCTTGAATTCGGCTTGAGCCCGTCCTGTCCTGACACTTTTGCAAGGGATCCCCATTCCTGTGAACTAAATGTCCTAAAATCCGGGGAATCCTTATTCGGATTATAACAGCACTCCCTGCTGAATCCTGGAATAATCAGAATATTTATCAATGGGAATGCAGTGATGCTTTGGGGGCGCTCCCCACCTGAAATGGGAAGGGGAAGGGGCTGGCAAGAGATCAGACAAAGTGTTTAATTTGATTTTGTTTGAGTGAATAAAGATATGTATATTGCTTGCCACACCACTGCCTCCCTCAACCATGCTGAGCTCCACCACCACCACCCACCTTTTGCCTTCCCGCTGTTCCTCCTGTTGTGTCTCCTGCCTTTGTCTTGACAACATTTGTATGTGCATGTACGCATCTTCCCGACATCTGTACATGGCTGTATGCATCCCGTAGTTATCCCATATGCAACCTGTTTTTGTCCCGTATGGATCTATACAAATGTGTATGGAAGCGGGGAAAATGCAGATCTTCAAGTATGCATCCTGTTCGAACCCATACACACATGAATGTCTGGATAATTTGAATGAACAGATCCAAAGTTCAAAATTTGATTCAAATGTTTACATTCAAATTTTGGGACCTTCTGAGTTTGAATGTTGAAATTCGGCGCATTCAATCGAATTTTGAATGCCTACAAATATTTGTGCACATTGCTGTTCTGCACCCAGTGTTGCTGAAACATTTCACACCCATGGTTGGCCTCAAACTCTTCTTTCTCCCATCTCTTCCTAGCATATGGGTTGCAGTATCATGAATGTGTGTGTGTGAGAGAGCACACTCTCTAGTTGCATCCAGGTGATAAACATTTTAGAATATTTGTTTATTTTGGAGTATTTCCTATCCCATTTGCCTTTCTGCATAAATCCCACAGTAATGAACAAAAACAAAAGCGGAATTCACCTAATCCCAGTGCAGCCATAAAAATGTAAGACATCTGTAAAAACTGAAAACAAAGCAAAACACATTGAGATGCCTTCTAACCACCCCTATTCTCATGCCTGTCTCACGAGGTTGGCTTCAGGGGTTTCCTGAATGTCAGCAAAGAAAAGAATTGCTTTGATTTTTGATACAAAGGAATCTGACTACAGGATAGACCCAATTCTTTCCCTTTCAGCAGAGTTGCAAAGAAGCCTCATTCTATAGATCATAAAACTTGAAATAGACAGCAGGGGAACACCAGTTCTGGCTTTCCTAACAATAGTTTTTAGCTCATTTTAGGGGCGATATAGCAAGGCTATGGTGGAGTTGCATCACAGTGCTGCCACCCCACCTTAGCAGCGCCATAATGGCACTATATTCTCCCAGTCTGGATGTGGCCCAAGTTAGTTTGGTCTAGGAATGGATGTAGCTGGATGCATCAGCCGAAGCTTATGGATCACTGTGATGGCCCTTCACCTAACTGACGTGAGTTGGTGCTGAATTGAAGACCCAGACATTTGGAGCTGACTCAAATTTCCTCTATTTAGCGTGGTCATTCTGGTTTTAGAAACAATGTGGTGGATGGATCAATTATCATAGCTAGTTCAAAGAGAAAGATCACCATGATTCTTGAGTTGGGACTGGATGGAAGCAGAGAAAGGGCCTTTTCGCACTTAGGACGGTAATGAATCATGAGGGAACTTCTGGGGGAAAGAAAAAAAAGCGCATCTTACCTGCTGCAAAGCCATGACGTGTCGTCCGGACTCCAGCAGTTTCCTCCAGCTTCCTCCTCGGCAGCTGCAATATTTCCGTGGCATGTGTGGTGAGGCGCGTGTCATGGGGGATGGAACAGCCAATGGGAGCTGAGCTGCAGGTTCAGCTCTCATTCGCTTCTCTCACCATCCTGTCCAGACTGGCAGGAACGTTTAAATTTTCCTGATACTGCAGAGTGAGTGCTCATTGTTCCGCAGTAGGTAAATTCAAAGTAGCAGCGGCATTATGCGCTGCCACTATGCAGTATTGGGTGTCAGGTGTGACTCCTAGGCTCCAACTGCACATTGGAATGTCCAGTATCTGTAAATCTGGGCACTGCCTTCATCTATATCCATCAGGACTAAGACCGTATTCATAGATTAAAAAGTTTCTCAAGTGCTCCTCATAGTTGGCAACATGTGGCAATTCATGCCATCATCTCATGTCTCTAATCCATCTTTTCTAGCCTAGGGAGTTCATGAAGCAAACTGACACCTGTGAACTATCTCTAAACTGCCTCAGAGGTTCTCTTTTCTTACTTCACGTGAAAGCAACTTTATACCTGTTGCATTGTTCAAACAAACCATTAAAAGGCTTTAACAGTTTTTGAATGCCATCAAGTGTTGAAAACTCTCTAGTGGCAATGAGGAAACTTTATGATATGCCTAACTGTGCTTTTGCAACTGGCTGCACTAAAAGCATGGTTTTCTCAACTGATCATTACGTTTAACTCCATTTGTTGTTTGTCTGAAGTTTCTCTGCTTCATTAATCTCACCTTGGCACAATCATTCCTTTATCATTTGATCTTAGCCACAATCATTCCTTTATCCAAGCTAAAGAGTTCTGCTCTCTCTTTTTATTTCAGCCCTCATTTTTAATAATGTTTCTTCCAAGCCTTGGTAGACAGCATTCTCTCCTGTTCTAATTCTACTTTAGCCTTGGATAAAGAAGAAAAGCATTTCATGTTCAGAGGCTCCATGTGCCTTTGATGCGATTATTTTTTTCTGTACAGCTTCCTCTTCTCTTTTGAATTATCCCTAATATTAATTGCAAAATGTGCAATGCTGTGGGTTCTAGCTTGAGCAAAATAAGCATCCAAGTTTCTTATTCTGTTTGGATTAGGGGTGTGCACAAATGCAATTTTTGGGATTCTACTTGACTCGAATTGAATGCTCAAAAATTCAATTCAATTCAAATGTTTAAAGTTCAAATTTAACCAAATTCTATTTGAATTAAGCAAATTCAAATATATTCGTTTGAATTTTTCATTCGAATTTGCACTTACAAATGTCAACAACATTCATAGATGCCTGTATGCATCTTCCCCATGTCTGTACATATTCATACGCATCCGTACATGACCATATGCATCCTGTAGTTATCCCACATGCAATCCATTTTCATCCCATATGGATCCATACAAATGCGTACGGATGTGGGAAAGATGCGGATCTTCAAGTACGCATCGTGTATGAGCCCCTACATGTACAAATGTCTGAATAATTTGAACAAATAGATCCGAAATTCAAAATTCAAATCAAATCTTTAAATTTGAATTTAAGGACAATCGATTCAAATTCAAATGTCGAAATTCAGTCGAGCTGATCGAATTTCAAATGCATTCAAATATTTGTGCCCATACCTGGTCTAGAAACACATTGTGAGCGGCAGGAAGGGTGCCGGACGCCACCTATTCATCAAGTCAACTCAGAACTTTGTCTCTTTAGCGATTTGTGACACACCTGCTTTTATATTTTGTTCTGCCAGCAGGGATGCTTAGAGAGTTTGATTCCTAACACTCTTCAAAAGTGTGGTTGGGTCTCTGCTAGGGATGCCCATGAATATTCACATTTATTTTTTGTCCAAATTCATCCAAATTCAGACATTTGTACATGAATAGAATGTTAAGACATTTGTACATTAACATTTGTATGAATACGAATGTTTCAGACATTCATATGAATAGTTTGGACATTTGTAACGAATAGTTCAGACATTGGTTAAACGGGACGTGGGAAAGTGGGTGTGCCAGTCACTTCTGCAATGGATCCAGAGTGCATTCAACATGGATCAAGGGCGGATTAAAAGTGGATTCGAGGCTATTCAGACCTACAGACTACTACCCATTATTACTCATACAT
>MTQE01000390.1:10392087-10408983 GCA_014337955.1 Aspidoscelis marmoratus
CCAACTCTACCATTCTATGATTCTATGATTCTATGATTCTATGGATTCAGGTCAGACATGATGCTTTCAGAGCAAATATGTTACAGGATACGTATCTAATACGTATTTGTTCGTATCGGATATATATTGGATATTCATACAAATACATTTGTATTGAATAGAATCCTGCCACATTCTAAGGGGATCTATTTGAACAAATACGGATTTTCTAACATTCGATTGGTTATGAATCAAATGCCAAAAAAACCATGTGTGCATATCCCTAATCGCTGCCAAGAAACCTGCATAGAGGTTGTCCATGGAAATGCCCATGTGGTCCACCATGAGTTCGCCTTGACCAGGTGGAAACCAGGCACAACAACACTTACCCACACATTGCAGCTTTCTGCTTTTGAGGGCAAAGACGATGCAGAAAGCTGACCATGTTGCACAGTTTCTCCATCTGTTTGCCTACAATTTGCCCACTGGCCAGCGGTCCATTAAGTCTGGTGCAGTTTACTTTTGCACACTTGGATGGTTTCCTGTAGGCCCAAGCAACGACATTCACAGAGGCGAGCATCGCTCTTACGGGAAACTCAGCATAACTGCTGGATTCTCTCTAACAGTGGGATTATGGGTTATTGACTGGCGTTCCTGATGTAGTGCCAAGAGAATTGTGGGTGAGCCGGTTTGGTCTAGTGGTTAGGGAGATAGTCTCTTAGCTGGGAACGCTGCATTCGATTCCGCTGTCCTCCATGAAGCCAGCTGGGTGACCTTGGGCTAGTCACAGCTCTCTTCTGAGCTCCCACAGCCCCACCTACCTCACAGGGTGTCTGTTGTGGGGAGAAGAATAGAACATTTTGCTGTAGTGATTGCTAAGCTGTCTGGCCAGCAGCAAGGAGCGACTCATAAGCAGAGCCCCATGCAGCCGGCCGGCAGCTATTGCTTACCTCTACTTCTGAGCTCTCACAGCCCCACCTACCTCACAGGGTGTTCTGTCGTGGAGAGAAGAAAAGAAAGCTTTGTCAGCCACTTTGAGTCCATTTAAATGGGTGAAAAAAGCAGGGTAGAAAAGCCAAATCTTCTTCTTCTTCTTCTTCTTCTTCTTCTTCTTCTTCTTCTTCTTCTTCTTCCAGCCTGCACTTGTAGACAGCCTAATCCTCCTTTTCTACCACAGAATGTTATTAGGGATGGGAGAAGCAAACTGGTATGTGAACAATGGGCTACATTATTCCAGATAATATCCTGGAATAGGGACCCGCCGGCCACTTACTACTCTATACCAGGGTATAATCTGGAATAAGGCTCAGTGCAGAAAAGGCATAGACTTGTTCTTTATTAGGCAGTTAATTCAAGACTTCACAAATTCATCTGACCCATGGCTGGTTTAAATACACAGGAACCTCTTTTCCCTGTTTATTTTATCAGACGGATGTGGTGATTACTTTCAAAGATTCTGAACAAGGAATGTAACCAGTTATTCATTCCTCTGCCCCCATCCACTGAATTCCCCCCCCCCAAAAAAAATAATTTGTAGCAGCAAAGCAGATTTCTGGGCCTGATTAGCATGTGACAGACATTCCTAGGTCTTAAAACATTACTCTGACATTTGGGAGTCACATTGGGGTATTTCAGAGAGTCACAATGTTAAAAGGTTTCTTTATCATAAAAGCTTTGCCACCAGTCAGAGATTAAAAGGAAGCAGGATAAGCAAAAGGCTTAAGCCGATTAAGAGAATAAAATACCTCGGTTTTGCTAACACAATAATTCATCTGATTTCTTTCTTTGTCAACTGATTAGCTTAACCTTAAGAAACAGGACATTTTGAAAAGCCAATACATTCATTCTACAAAGGTAAAGCAACAATAGCAACTGATACGTGGCTGTATAAGTAACATAACATAACAGATAAGCATCACATTTCCTAGTGAGATTTGTACTTAAGGAAAAAAAGGCCGTCATCTGTACTGGGAGAAAAGGCTCAAGGAGTGCTGTGAAAACAGAGGAGTCTATGGACACAGAACCTCCCAGCCCCAGAGCTGAAGCCTAGAAGAACTTTGTGTTCTAGATACAGTAGACTATGGCTGCCTATTCACACATTTTTAAAAAATGGCCCAAATGCAGCTTTGAGAAAAAATGGTGCTTCCAAAGTGCATTTTCTGGCATTTAATTTGGATCAGAGGTGGGCTATGAACATTAGTGGTGTGCACGAATGCAATTTTTGGGATTTGATTTGAACAGAATATCTGAAAATTCAGTTCGATTCGAATCGTTAAATTTTGAATTAACCCACATTCGATTCAAATTGAGTAAATTCCAATCTATTTGTTCGAATTTTCTATTTGAATTTGCACATATGAATGTCAACAACACATGTGTGTGCCCGTAAGTATCTGTACCCATCCCGTATGCAATACGCAATACATCCATACGCAACCTGTACGCATAACGTTTATGCCTCTGGGTGGACTCTGGGACGAACTTTAGTGAAAAGCTAATGTAAGTCTAGTGGCTCCGTCTTGCATAGAGCTGATTTTGGATGTGGATTGCTACCCGTTTCTGATCACATGCTGCAGCTGTGAGAGTCTAGCAGCTGAGTGTACTTATTGAGTTGACAGAACGCCAGCATGTGACAGTGACTCTTAGCTGGTAATATTTGTGCATTCATTTTAGTCCAGCTGGGAAGTACGGTTGCTAATTCCAGTTAAAGTCAAGGCCAGAGAATCTCACCCTGCAATTCCAACATTTGTGCACATGATATATGTGCGTATATATACCAAGGGGGAAGAACAGGGAGAAGAAAAGAATACTGCCTTTGAAAAGTTGTGTCCAGTTTTTCTACCCAGGGAAACAAACATAGCAACTGGATGGCACTATTACAGTAAGATGCAAATGAAAACTCTTATCTCGTGATAGGAGATCACAGGAAGCAGTAGGGATATGCATGGATATTTGAAGGCATTCGAAATTTGATCGAATGTGCTCAATTTTGACATTTGAATTCGAATAGAATGCCCCGAAATTTGAATTTAAACATTCAAACCAAATTTTGAATTTTGGGGCTGTTTGTTTGAATTATCCAGACATTCGTATGTGTACGGATTAGTAGATGACGCGTAATTGAAGATCCGCACCTTTCCCACATCCGTATGCATTTGTACGGATCCGTTCAGGATGAAAACGGTTTGCGTATGAGATAACTACGGGATGCATACGCACGGGTACAGATGCGTACAGATGTGTACTGATGTCGGGAAGATGTATGCATCTTGTCAACATTCATAAGTGTAAATTTAAATAAAAAAATCAAGCAAATAGATTCGAATGTGCTAAATTCAAATTGAATTTTGTTAAATTCGAATTTAAATAAATCGAATTGAATTGAATTTTCAATTATTCGAATCAACTCAAACAGAATGTCAAAAAAAAAAAAATCTTGCATATCCTTAGGAAGCAGGATATGCCTTTTTTCTCCTTGAACGTTTGTCTGTTTTCACCAACACTAATTGCACTCCAGATAAGTGTAGGAAGTAAGCAGCACTTCTGTGAAGCCCTGGGTGAATTTTTATGGTTTTTAGAGGATGCATCAAGAGAGTCTATTTAGTGACTCATAAACCAAAAATCAGGGGAAATTCAGGCAGATTAAAAAAGTAGGCAGAGTTACAAATCCAGTTGCTTCAAAGGATACAAGAGGAATGTTTGAGGAACCATATTTGGAAGGGATCTTCTCACCTTATTTCTAATTTGGCAGCCGGACAGACGTATTTCACTGGGGAAACATAACTGAGAACATGGAGAGCTAGAAGGGGTTCATTTGCAACTCTCATGCTAAAAGACAATCCACTATTCTCATCCCATAAAAAAGAAAATAGGAAAATGCATAAAACTCCTCACTGGGTTCATGGGCACACCTTCACTTAAATCTTCTTCAGTTCTGTCTTCTGGCCTGACTGATCACATTTTTTCATTTCTATCAATTTTATTTGTGGACTTTCCATCCTCCATTTTGGACTTTCTTGAATGGAAAGACCTTGAATAAACCAGACAGGAATGAAAAGGTGTGAGTGGTTTGTTGCACTATGTTGCATTATGCTGTATTATATTATAGCCAGTTTGGCTGATATTTAGCAACATTTCATGTCAAAGTTAAACTACTACCAAGACCCACTAGTAACTACTAGGTGTGTTAGTGCAGCTGAAAGCAGTTGTCGTAGGGCTGTGGTGCGGCTGAACGCAGCTGTAGGGGTGTGGAAGAATATTCGAAGCATTTGAAATTCAATCGAATTTGTACATTTGAATTCGAATAGAATGTCTATACATTTGTTTTTTAACATTCGAACAAATTTGAATGTTTTGAATTATTTGTATGAATGATTCAGGCATCCGTGTGTGTACAGATAAGTACGAATTACATACGTATCTGTACACATCTTGTTCATATCTGTATGCATTTGTATGGATATTTACGGGACAAAATAATAAAAACGGGCTGCATACGAGTGCATACGGGTGCGTACAGACACATACCAATGTTGTTGACATTCATATCATCAAATATGAATTGAATATTCATATGAGTAGATATGAATGTATTTGAACCAGTTTGAATTTTAATACATTTGTTTTTTCTCTATTCATTCGAATTCAGACATTCAAATACTCAATTCAAATCGAATCGATTGTCCAAAATTGCATTTGTGCACACCCCTAGTTACAGGTGGTTCCTGGATCAAGGTAGTTTGCTTAACTTTTACATGAAATGTTCTTAAATCAAATACCAGTCACACTAGCTAATGCAACATAAAACAACATGGCGCAACAGTGGTTGAACTGGAAGATGGACTGAAGAAGATTTAAAGTGAAGGTGTGACCACAGCTTAAGTCTTACTCTGGGATATATCCCAGAAAAAGGGCTTATCATCACATGCTGGTGCAGACTACGGTAGGCTCCAGGCAGGGTCTGCTGTGGTCTATGCTAGCATGCAGGCAGTTATATATAAGAATAAGGCCCAGAGGGAAAGGGCCTAACACTGCCCTCACATCACGGCAAAAATGGCAAGGTAAATTACCACCCCATCCCATCCCAGGGTGCCCACTCACGTTCCGGGTGTAGAGCACAAAACTGTGCTCTACACCTGGCCCAGGGTGTTCCTGGCTGTCCTGGACTATCCCACAGCTGTTTGGGACGGAGAGCATTTGCACGCACCCTCCGAAACAGCTGTGGGCCCCACCACCACCTGCCACCATTGGGTCAGGTTTGACCCATGGGCGGGCAGGCCTGTCTTATCCTTTCCCCAGTTCCTGCATGCTCGCGGGTAACTGGCCAATCGGAGCCGGTGGCATGTGCAAACACACAATGCCGCTAGCCGGGCCCACCACTTCAAATCCGACAATGAAGAAGTAAGTGGTGTGTGTACGTGCATGTCCCCAGGAAGGTCTGTGCCCGGGGGAGGGGCAGTGCCCAGGGGGGTTCCTGCAAGCTTTAAGGGACCTGATTGCAACAGCCTATCCCCGACCTGTTGAACCCCTGGATCGAACCTGACCCAATGGAGGCAGGCCCGGGAGGGGCATCCCAATCCCGCACCAGCCTTTTTAGGCTAGCCCATGCAGGAACCGGTTCTGCATTCACACCTAGGGAGGCAGGAACATGTCCCCACATGTTCCATGCCTACCTAGGTGTGAATGGGGAATGTGTCCCCACATGGCCTAGCCTTCATGCACCACAGCCATTCAGCTGTAGTGCGAAAAGGCCTCTGTATACTAATACAAAGGT
Source organism: Aspidoscelis marmoratus (assembly GCA_014337955.1). Lineage (NCBI taxonomy): Eukaryota > Metazoa > Chordata > Lepidosauria > Squamata > Teiidae > Aspidoscelis > Aspidoscelis marmoratus. Next base: position 10,397,840 of record MTQE01000390.1, read on the forward strand.
AGCAAGGCTGGTGGATTAAATTAAAAGATTTCCTTAGCAATGGATGACACTTTATCAAATCTAATTAAATATACAACCTGGTGACACATGATTTGGAGTAATTAGCTGACTCTGAAATAATGCTCACCACCATAAAAGCAAGAATCAGAGGTCAAGTAACCATTATTTACAAGGTCTTAGTAGACAATATATCAAGCACACTTAATGGGCTATATATGAGCCAGGAATCTGATGTAGGCACCACATTAATGAAAAAGAATGACATAATCTGATTATCCAATCTTACAGAAAGGTAATTGCGGCCAAGTATAAAGAAATAAATCACAAGGCTCTTCATAGATAGTACCAAACACCTCATATTCTCAACCATATGATTCCTAACATAAACGCGCAGGTTGCCATCTTGGAGGCACCTATTTCCACCTTTGTTGATCTGTTTTGTAGCTTGTTAGTCTTTTGGGCCTATTTTGTCTGTCCCACCACAACTAGCCACCGCTTATATGCTCTGTATGCACAGGATGGAGCATATTTTGGATCAGGAGGCTCCAGATGGCTTCCTAGTCTGTTTTAGATCTGGAATACAAGTAGACCTCAATAGCAAGAAGTCTATTTGCACTAGGGCCTCTGTTGCATGATTAGGGCAGGTCTGGGACAGAGCATATGTCTTTGCTGGAGGCCAGTTCTGTATGGAACTGGTCTATCCCAGACCTGTCCTAATCACGCCCAGGGCGTAGAGCACAAAATCATGCTCTACACCCGTCCCCAGCCATCCTACAGTGGTCCAGTGAGGAAAGCATTTGCACTCTCCCTGCCGGACAGCTGTGGACCCCACCCCGCCCTGCCCCACAGCCACTGGGCCAATAGCCCCCTTTGGGTGAAGGGCAACATTGGGACTCCGGGTCCCATAAGCTGTAGCTAACACAATCGGGTTGGCTACAGCTTGTTGGGACCCCCTAGGCACCCCCCCTACCGAGGGCCCCGTGCCACCCACCTTTGGACCCTCTGGTCTGATGTGGTGCTCGTGTGGCTGATCAGGGCAATTTGCCACTCTGTGCGCAAGCACATGAGGGTACATCACCCCCACGCTGACCTGACACTGTGACGTCAGGTCAGCGTGGGGGTAGTCTACCATTGTGTGTGCCTGTACACAGAGTGGCACATTGCTCTGGCCGGCTGCATGAGCACCACGTCAAACCAGAGGGCCCAAAAAGGGCCATGCTCCACTGGGCCATGATGTGCACCTGTCCAAAATGCCACACTCTGAACCCGGCAAGCCTCGCCCACCCAGGGCTTGCCAGTTCAGAACGGGACCTTGAAAAGGTAAGACATGCATGCATGTATGGGGGGACGTGCGTGCCCCTGGGTTGGGTGGGGGCTGAGGGGGTCCCTGCATGCTCCGGCCAACCTGATTGGGTCAGCTAAAGCCCATGGGACCCAAGGATGGGCCGGCTGGTCTCGCCCCTCACTTGAAAAGGGCTGTTGGCCAGAGGGCCCAAAAGGGTCCAATGGCCACGGGCCAGGCCAGGGCCCGGAGATGTCCGGCAGGGAGAGTACAGATGCTTTCCCTGCTGGACAGCTCTGGGACAGCTGGGGAGTGCTTGGGCCTGGTGTAGAGCAATTAGGCCGCAATTAGGCCACCCTGGGATGCACCAGGATGATTCTGGTCAGAACTGCCCTCCCGGTAGAAGGAATGCTCTGTCCCAGGCCTGGCCTAATCATGCAACAGAGGCCCTCATGCAAATAGGCCTCTTTTCTTGATGCTATATAATCTATTTATGCTCCAGTAATCCCTTCAGGATCATAGGTGATAAAGACCGTTTGTAGCAGAACATCGTCAATGAATCAAGATAAACAATTTACAGAAACCAAAGTGAAGTCATGCCCAGCTTAATAACCCAAAATCAACAAAATACTATGAGGAAGCCAGTTAGGCCAGCTGCTAGTCTGAACATGCTGGTGTTGATTAGTTTAACATTTTCACAGTGTTGCAATGTAGTGTTTTTGCAGTTCATAATAAAAAGGAGCAAATATGTTTTCTAGGTTTATTGTCAGAAAGAGTAAATAATCCATAAATATCCATGGCCCAGATTCATATTTGGACTACAGCATTGGAAAGATTTTTATGGTTTACACTAGTTCATTTTTATGACTAGCATGTGTATGTGTTTTCTCAGTGGTTTGGGGAAAATCTCTCATGTAAACCATGCAGGTCTACAAGGATGTGGGGCTCAGTTCCTTGTTTTGCTTCATAGCAGCAGCAGCATCCCAAAGGGGGGTTGGGGTTTTCCCTGAGAGTTGACTCTGAAGAGCAATGGCAATCCTGTTGGGGCAACAGTCAAAGCAAGACTCACCCGAACCTCAACTAAAACCATGGGCCTTTTCACATTTAACTTTAAAATTGTATAATATGAGGCCTAACCTGCTTCTGGTTCTCTCTCTTCTGCACTCTGGGGCAAAAGAGAGAAGCCACGATCCCTACTAGAATCCACTTTGGGCGTAGCATAGTCCAGTCTAGGCAGTCAAAATGGCTACCTAGACAAGGATACCCAGTAGACTTGTTTTAACTAGTCTACCAGGGGTCCAGGACCTCTGGAATGGAATAGGGAGAAGGGTCCACCCTTTTCCCTATTCCACTTCAGCAGAGAAACTCATTCCTGTGGCCCACCAAACTGTGCCACCGAAATGCATCCCCCTGGGGGTCCTGATCCAGAATGGGGCTCTTTTTGTTTCTGGCCATTGGAGCATACTTCAAAGGGTGTTTCCGCATAGGCCGTTAAGACCCCATTAAGCACGCGAGAAGGACACATATGCCACACATCCACAAGTTACCTTTCGCACATTGGGACAGATTAGGGCCACTTCAAGGACACTGCTTCTGCATGGCCTCGAGCGAGATCCGTCTCTAATGGGGTCTAGAGACCACCGAATCCGGTTTTCAGGAAGACCTGAAAAATTAGGTCTTCAAACCATTCCTGCTTGCAAATTCCAGATCAAAGGATGATACTTCCGCACAGGGACAGGAAAGGGAACACATGTGGACGGGACTGGAAGTCGCCATGTTGAGCGCAGCTGGGCAGTCATGGGATCTCAGGCATGCCACTGATTGGTGGGCAGTCTGTCCCTGACACGCCCACCTGTGGTGGAAACAAGCGGTGACTGATGGCTGAGTACTCCAATCACGCGGCACCTTGGGCCGCAGAGCCACAGAGAGGCCTGTTCCTTGTGGATGTTGGTGCTCTGGTGTCCACACAGCAAACACATGATGCGTTAGGCCTCACTGGAATCTATCCCTATTTCAGACGGCTCCTCCCCACGATGGATTTCAGAAATCCGGATTTCCTCGATCCAGATTTCAAGTGGTAAGTGCAGAAACACCCAATGTTTGCACAAGCTTTGGAGCAGTTGCAGGGCCTGGGAAGGGGTAGCCTATGAGAGCTGAACTGCAGGTTCAGTTCTCGTTCGCAGTTCTCGATGTCCTGTCCAGACTGGCAGGAACATTTGAATTTACCTTATACTGCGGTGTGAGTGTTGCTTGTTCCGCAGTAGTTACACTCAAAATAGCGGTGGCATAATGATCCACTGCTATGCAGGATCGTGCGTCAGGTGTGACTGCGCAATCCAATGTGCAACTTTCTTAAGTCTGCACACTAGGACATATATCAACACATGCATGTCCACCATAGCATGCTTCCCTCTGCTGTCACTTAGGACATGTTATCAAGTCTCTGCCCCTACCCCGTAGGGTATCCTTGCCCTCCAGCCCCTCCCCAAAGTCAACCTACCTGTAAAGCTCCTTTAAAGTACTCCAAGATCACTCTATTGAGGGGAGGCACATTCTGCTGATGCATACAGAGGCCAGGAGTCAACTGTAGGGCAAATGCAACTACCTTTGCTGCCAGAGACTTGTGTGTGTGCTTCCTGGGCCAAGCAGTGGTTCCAGGTATATTTTAGGCCTCTGAGGAGTCACCTTGGGGTAGTGCAGAATGGTTTTAGCGCCAAGACCCTCAGGGCAGCCCCTCCGCATCTTTTGGCTTGGATTCTCCCATGAGCTGGATCGTGTCTTCATTTGCACTATAGGTATATTACATTGCCTGAATTTTGGGGTTGTGAATATGCCACCCTAGCTAAGGGTCAGGGTCAAAAAAATATTTCCCCCCAATTTTGTTTTTTTTTTTTAATCCCATTGAAAAATGTAATCCCGTTAAAATAAGGCGCAAGTAGACCACAGAATGATGGACAATGAAATGAAGGTGAAATTCCTACCTCTGACTTTTAATCCTAGTGACAACTCACCAACAGTTATAGTAAAGTTAATAAACAATTTTTAAAAAGGTTAAGTAATGAGTGCACCCAGCACATGATTAGTTGTGAGTCATTGTGGTTGGCTCAGCTGATTTGAGATGCTGATGCCGTCAAGATATCTCAAATCATTATTCTTTCTCAGATTTCCAAAGCACCACCCTTAAAACAAATGTTCCCATGGCCTGCTGAATCACAGGTCATTAATACCCTGTTTATACTTTTATATGCTTCTGTCTACGTGGTTTCCCATGCACAGGGTGTGTTGATGTATCTGTTTGTATTTGGATACATACCATCCATCAGATTTACGCAGGCATATAAAACCCAGTGTAAGCACAAGTACTTAAATTAATTTTCTAACTTTTGTCCCCTATATACACATGGACAGGCCTGTGCTTTGGGTATTTGCGTACCAAGTGTTATTCAACACGATTCAAACCTGCTTTGTTAGTGTTAAAGGCAAGCCTCCATCCTTTTCAAATCAAACTTTGTGGTGGGGAGTTAAATGTATTTATTTATTTTAAGAAAAGGAAAGAAAGAAAAGCAATTTTCATTTCAGCTTACTCCATCCCAAGAAATCTCCTTTTCAAAGCAGTACCAGAGGCATCAATCAATCAATCAATCAATCAATCAATCAATCAATCAATCAATCAATCAATCAATCAATCATTTGTTTGTTTGTTTGTTTGTTTGTTTATATTTATTTACATTTCTAGCCTGCCCTATACCCGAAGGTCTCAGGGTGGATAACATTTAAAAACAAATATAATACAACAGATAAAAACATATATTATGGTATGTTTAACAGTCCGTGGAGCAGGCCACTACAACCCATCTAATCTAGCATCTTGTCTCACACAGTGGCCCACCAATTGTTTATGGACATTCCCAAGCAAAAGATGAAGGTAAAACCTTCACTTGCTCTCAGTTTCATCTGTTCTAGTAGCCATTGATGGTACACCTGTCTTCGCCATGACCACCTCTTCTGGTAGTGAATCCCATAGACTGATGACTCTCTGGGGCAAAAAGATACATCCCCTTGTGCAAACTTTCCTGCCTATCAGCTTCATACAGTGCCTGCTGGTTCTAGAGTTATGGAACAGAGGAAAGAGTTTTTCTCTATCCTTTTCCATATGGTGAATGATTTTATATAGTTCGGTCAGGTCACCTCCTAAACATTGCCTTTCAAAGCTGAAAAGGCCAAGATGTTGCAACCTGTTTCCATAGGGAAGGTGTTTCCAGCCCCTTGAGCATTCTGACTGGCCATTTCCAGTTCCACAATATCCTTTCTGAGAATTAGTGATCAGGGGCGTTTTTGCACTTCCCTTCCCATCCACTGGATGGAAAAGCAGCATGATGAACCAATGTTGACTAGCATTCACACTTGAAGGTGGGGGTGCCCGGAGGCTGTAACAACCTCCTGAAAGTATGGATGCTTCCTAGTCATGCAATAGCTGTAGTGTGAATAGGCCTCAGACAAACCTATCTTAAGATATCTTATCATATCTTACATCGAACATACAATATCTTAACACTGTTGGGAGACCCAACTTCTCATTTTTTCTCTCTCTCTGAGATCTGGCAATTTATTACTACTCTCTAGCTTGGTCTAGTGGTTAGAGAGCCAGACTCTTATCTGGGAATACCAGATTCGATTCCTCCATGAAAGTGCTGCTGGGTGACCTTAGGCTAATCGCAGCTCTCCTCTGAGCTCTGTTCTGTTGTGGGGAGAAGAATAGAAAACTTTGTCAGCTGCTTTGGGTCCCCTGAAATAGGTGAGAACGGAGGAGGAGAAAAGCCAACTCTTCTTCTTCTTCTTCTTCTTCTTCTTCTTCTTCTTCTTCTTCTTCTTCTTCTCCTTCTTCTATTTTTCCTGTCTTTTAGCCAGTTACCAATCCAGGACAGGGCCTGTTCCACCACTGATGAGTAGTTTATTCAGTGCAAGTGAATGAGGTCTTAGGATGTAATCAGACACACATAATGAGGAGCCCTCTAGGGCCCCGTTCCCACTCACGTTTTAATATGTTTTGCAAATCCTTTGTCCCCATTCAAATCTTGATTCCCGGACTTTCTGAGGAGTAAATGGCCCAAAAACACATTTTAAAAAACTCTCAGAAAAACAACTTTTGCTCCCATTTTTGCTGCTAGTGCACTTTATCTTTTTTCTTTGGGAATGGTACTGCAGTATTGGGGGGGGGGAGATCACGCCTTTTGGGTTATCCTCCCCCCCAATAGCCTTCTGTCCAATGTCTGCCGCCATTTTGGGTGCATCATGAAATGGGTGGGGTTTTACTCTTGGGAGAGCAGCTCCTTGCCATCCCCCCCCCCCATGTTATCATTTCCCTCCCCTTCTTTCATGGTAGGTCGAGAGAAAAAAGTTTTGGATTAGGACAAAACAGAGGATAATGCCTAATAAAGGATCAGAATATTAGCAAATAGGATTTGATGGCCTTCATCAACCATAATGCGCCCCCACCCCACTGCCGATGGAAAACATGGGCTACATCTCAGCTTAGGGGGTTGATTGCACATCATGGAACAAATCCCTGTAGTCATGGGAGATTGCTAGTATGGAATTGCACAGTTGCGCAGAAGTGCCGCTCTCACAGGCAACGATTGCAACACCAAGCAAACGCCAGGAGGTGGCAGCAACCCAAGCGGCAATTTCCACCCAGCCCACTCAGTCACAGGGCTGGTCAGCAAGAGGCAAACCACCCCAGGTGCGGCACCAGGGGGTGGGTGGGTGGGTGACCAAAGGGTGGAGTTGGAACTCCCCACCCTCGGCCACATCATGATTTTAGTAGCAGGAGGGAGTCCAGTCAGAGAGAGTGGCGGGAACCTCAACTGGTAAAGGGCAGGGAGCAAAAGATGCAGTTTCCCCAACATGTTTTATGGAGCGTTTTGAGTGGGAACGGCAATATTTGGGTTGACTGCGATGTATACTCAAGCAAATGGGAATGGACAGAATTTGTGCTTGTCTCGGTATTAAGCTCAATTTGGATTTAAAAAGTCAAGAGGGAATGGGGCCTAGGTGAATTTGAGGCTGTAGGAACAGATATTTTCTCACCCTAAATCTGCCTTCCTCTGTCTTGAAGACTGAGAATGGGCACTTTTTTCTCACTGGGGTTTAATGGTGCCCAGGATGACGTTGCTTTGGACATACTGGGCAGAAAACTATGTAAGCACAGAGTCAGTAAATGTAACAAATCCCAGTGTGGAAATGATGGGTATGAATGAGTGACCTATAAAGAGCTATGGGAAGCCAGGCAGACAAATGGCCAATCATTATCAGATGGCCTATAGTTGCCAGACCTGGAGATGAAAGTGCAGAAAAATGAGGTAGGATTTGGGGTCCTTATCCATTTAACTATTTGAATGCCTCTTTTGTGCATCTACAGAAAGGGAGCTTTTTCTTAAAAGGGGTGACTAAAAAAAAAGCATTGTCTGATCAAACCCTAATTCTTAAAAACATTAAAGGAGAGCTGTCAGTGTACTTCCCATTTGAAATCCTGAAAGAAATTGTGTTTCAGCTGCCAGAAGTCTTGGAAATGTTGGTCTAGTTGCTGCTCTGCGTTGCTCTTTGAAATGAAAGAGGCTTAGAACTTTCGTCTTCTTTTTCTTTTAGTGGATTCTAACATCTTGGCTGATTTTCAGAGCGTAGCTTTTCCGGAAGGTCTGCTGATGGGTTGAGTTTGGAAACCTTTTTAGTCACGCAAGAGGATGTGGGAAAATGTGATTTCTGATTACGAAAAAAAAAACCCCAATAAATCTTTTTTTTCCTCTGAGTTCTACTGCTAAGAATGAATCTGGCAAAAATAAGGGTGGTGGAGGCTGGGTTCGTAGGATGCTAGTTTGTGGTTGCCACTTTGCAAGGCATGCCCTTACTCCTCTTAAAAGTATACAGTAATCTGTGACTGTAAGGTTACTGAACAGGCATGGCAATTGATGTGAAAAAGAACCCTAAGCGTGCCTTTCCTTCCAAAATGAAAAAGCATTTCTTGAAAGAAGCCCAAAGATAGTGTATTTACTACACAGACTGGTTTTTTAAAAAAGGGAAATATTATATTTTGGTCATTTTCCTATGAGCAAAAATGAAAACTTAAAAGTTGTATTTCTTAATACACCAGCAAGCTCCTGGAACTTTTTTGCAAGAACAGTGGTGGAAGAAAGAGGCTTCACCTGAGGCCTCTTCACACTTAGGCTACTTCTCAGTAATTAGTACAGCTCTGGTGAAGAGCATAAGCACAACCACTAGGCTGCTACAGCCTACAAGTGTGCCCAGAGGTGTACTAATTGCTGATTATCCCAACCTTATTATCCCAACCAGACTTACCACAAGCATCTGGCAGCGCGGCCATTCACTCTTTGTCCATCCCGCTGCATGAGGTGGGCAGGGAGTCCGTGGTCTGCACACATGCGGCTGGGTTGCTGGAGCTGATTGGTTGTTGGCTTCCTGTGCGGGCACAACACAGCCGCCATCAGGCAGGTCCCGCCGGCCAGCGCCGCAGCAGCAGGCAGGCCAAGGACTGATCCACGGGGGTGAGGGGGCACACAACCCCAAACATTGTTGGGATTGGTCCCACCCCTCTGAACTGGCCTGCCAGCATGTCACAGGCCATGTGCATAACGGATCATTGAGCTGGCGAGGAGATGGGCCCCCGGCTTTCATGGTGATGGCACAGGCCGGTCTACAGAGGACCATTCACATTTCTGGCCAGTGAGGAGTGTTCCCACCAGCCAGAAATGCATATGGCCCTCCCGTACCCGGAGTATACTGGCCTTAGTGCATGGCACACTAAGAAAGTAAGTGCAGAAAGGCCTCTGGAAGCCTCATTTGAGCTTAACAAACTGGTTTTGGATCCAACATGGATCTGTGCCTTTGTTCTATCACCCTCAAGAGTATGGCTGCTGCAATGAAGATGTAAATACTGTATAATATGGAGGCGCAAATATTTATAATGACACTGATTTATATAGAAATATGGCTCTCCACAGTGTGGTCTAGGGAAGCTTCCTACATTTTTCAGTAGAACGCCCCCAAATACTTTCCTTCTGACAACTTAGCAAAAGTATACTTAAGAATCATCTAGACTTAAGAATTTGAGTGAGCCAGTTTGGTCTAGTGGTTAGGAAGCTGGACTCTTATCTGGGAGTACCGGGTTTGATTCTGTCCTCCAACATGAAGCCAGCTGGGTGACCTTGGGCTAATCACAGCTCTCTTCTGAGTTCTCACAGCCCCACCTGCCTCACAGGGTGTTCTGTGGTGGGGAAAAGAACAGAAAGCTTTGCCCAGCCATTTTGAGTCCCCTTAAATGGGTGAGAAAAGGATGCTCAATCCGCCTTCAGCATGAGAAGACACATCAGCCAAGTGGCGAGTCATTTCTTTCTGGTTATCTAGCTCAAAGGTCAAAATTCTGGACTGGATAATGTGGAAGGAAAACTGCTTGTCACTTTGCTAATGCATGGATCAAAGGTGTATTATTACTAAGGTGTAGCTGAGCTCTCAAAAGTCTGCATAAGCTTGCATAAGCTTGACTGTTTACTTGTTATTTGTTCAATCAATCAGTTTGCAGAACTTGACATGTTTCCTTTTTGGTAAAGAACAGCTGATGGAAGAAAGATGTTATGCTATCAAAAAGGTGAATGAAAGTTTTTGAAGGAAATGTTTGAAGCTATGAAGAAATATTTTATAATCCTGCTTGCTTGCCCAGATGTGTCTTCAGGAAAAAAAACGGCTAGACAAATTTTAAAATAATAATAATTAGAGATTCTTCCCAATCTGCAAAAATACTGCATCTGATTCCTATCTAAAGTCATTTTCCTTATTATTATTGCTCTAATAGGCTTGTTCCCATGCAGGTTTTAAAAAATGAGTTCAGTACTGTTTGGACTATTTTTATTCCGAATTGAGTTCTTGTCAGTTAATCCGAATATAGCCGTCCCCATCCAGCTTTTTTAGTCCTGGTTTTGGGATTTTTTTAAACATAAAAAACAGGGCTTTTAAACCCAACCCCACCCCTACAAACCCTGTCTGCAATTAAGGAAGCAAAACGGCAGCTTTAAAAAGAAATTCTACCGGCAAAAACTTCCTTTTTCACACCTCCCCCTTTTGAGATTACTGGCAAAAGTGCACTCGTGCAGATCTGCAGGGCTATTTTTAATGGTAAAAAATAGGGCTTTTAAATCCTCCCTCACCCCTCACCCCTCCCACCCCCCATGCAGACCCTGCCTGCAATAAAAGAAGCAAACGCGAAGGAAGCTTATTAATATCTTTTTTTCCGCACCTCTCCCTTTTGAGATTACGGCAAATGTGCACAATAAAATGTATCATTTCAAAGTATTTCAAGTATTTAAAAGCTCCTCCCATGTACCTTTTGAAACGTTTTTGCTGGAAACACGTATCTATTGGGAAAAGATACATGTTTCCAGTGGAAATGTTTTTAAAGCCTCTTTAAATAAAAGACAAACAAAAGCCCCTTCTCTCCCCCCCCCCACCTTTCTGCCTTTTTTGTACTGTATGGAGCTTCTGCAAGCATGGCCAGGGAGGGGGGAGCTTTACATCTGTAAAACAAAACCCAAAACACCTACAGCTGGCTGCCATCAGCCAGAAGGCTAGACCTCCACCCCAAATAGCCCGGTATTGTCTCCATGTGAGGGAAAATAAGCAAACTTGGCTCCAAAAGGGGACTCAGTCCTGTTTTCATCAGGACTTTTTTTCTCCAGATTTAGGCAGGATAGTCCGGAATAAGGAATTGCATGGGGACGCTGGGTGCCGAATTTGGCTTCTATTTGGATTAATTACAGTAGCCATGGGGACACTCCTTCCCAAATTCAAATAGAAT
>MTQE01000390.1:10414633-10429912 GCA_014337955.1 Aspidoscelis marmoratus
CTTCCTTCCCCGCCTTCTTGTGGTGGGCTATTTAAAGCTCTGCACAGAAACAAATCTCTCTTTTCCAGCTCATCTTGTCTCCTGCCTAACTTCTTTCCCCTGTGCTCTCTGCCTTTAACTCACCATAGGAGCACATAGTGATCTCTTATATCGTACCAGTAACTACTGGTACCAAGTATTGCTGTGGTTCTTTGAACTGCAGCCACGATCGAGGTAGCCATAAGCTGTCTCCCCCTTAGGTTTCCCAGAGCCAAGGATTCAGGTTGCAAAACCGGATTGCAACAGGCCCCCGCATCTGCACGTTAATCTGGATCATGGAGGCCTTGCCCCTCATTAGGCTGGATCTGTTCACACGAAAAGGAAGTAGATCTGGATCTCTGTACACCCCATTAATGGGGTGTATAATCCAACCCAAGGCTTGAATCCAGGTCATGGAGGCATGCAGATGGCATGCTTACATGATCAGGAATTCCTGGAAGTGATTTTCAGTGAAGCACACCACAGCGTGGAGATGAAAATTACCCTCTCCATGGTCTACTGCTACAAACTATCATTCCTAGTTACAACGGGAGGGGGCAGCTGCAAAGCTCATGCTAAGCGGGAGGTTTGATTTGGATTTATGTCATCCATGTAGATGGTTCAGATCTGGCCCTCGCCTCCCCAAGACCTAGATTGGTAGATCCCAGGAAATCCAGATCTACAGATCCGGATCTTCTGCACTGCAATGTAGAAAGAGTCTTAGTAAGGGAATGAAGTGCTGTGTTTTCCCCAGCACTGCCATGTCTTCCCAGTGAGAACCGGTATCCCCTTTCCCTGGACTTAGTTAAGGAAAAACATCTTGGGCTGAATCCCCAAAAGACTTATTTGCCTCTCTAGTCTCCCTCTACTGTCACTGTATCCAAGCGGACTTTAAAAGTGCCCCGCGCTTCCGGAATAAATGTCCGCATGAGGCTCAGCAAAACGCGCATTTAAAACGCACCTTCCATCCCCACAGAAGCGTGTTTTCTTTCCCCGCATCTTTTTCTCCCCACCCCCTCTCTTGTTCAAAGGTAAAACAGCCAGATCTCCATCCCCTGAAATGGCTTCCCATGCCGGCAAAGGGAGTGATCGCTCGCTCATTCACTCTCAGCACTTACTTTCACTCTCTTCTCTGTTCGATGTGGCTTGGCTGCAGCCATCGGCCGCACTATCGTGCACTCATTTACTCTTAACACTTTCACAGATCACCCACTTCACACCTGATAACAATGTTGCAATTCTGAGCAATTCTGGCTCTTTTGAAAGTTCTGACCTTTGCCAAGGAAAGGAAGGGAAGCTGCAGCATTTCTGGGAGATGTGTGAATGCTTTATGGCTTGTGTGTGCAGGCAGCAATCCCTGCCCCTTTTGCTACAGAGCGTCCCCAAGGTAAATGTTGCGAGGAAAACCCACAACTTCCAGAAAGGGCAATGAAACTCTTCTTTTAAGGGCACATATTTTGTCGTGGGTTTTCCTGCTTTTGTAGCTCTGGAAGCTGGTTCAAAACCCTGGCATGGGGGCGCTCAGAGGCAAAATAAGATTTTTTTTTTTTTAGCACACTTTAAATTGCTTGGGGACATGCCCTTGCTCTGTTTTCAGCTTTGCACTAGTTTGACCTTCAGGAACTGGATGAAAAGTGATGAAATAACTATGAAAGATTCCCTCCAAAGCCAACCATTTGGAACAGAAGGAATGAGAAAAGTACAGCTTGGAGACATTCTTCTGAGAACAGGTTTTTCTCTACAGAGATGTAGCCTAGAAAGACAAGACAGACCAGTTCCCCTGAGGAAGAAGAACAAAAGCATGCAAAGGAGTCTTCTTAAGCAGGCTGTTGGTTCTGCAATTTTTCCTTAGCAAGCAGAGCCCTTCTTGCTAATCCTTCTTTGAAGAAGACAGCAAATGTGCTCCCAGTTTGTAAGAAAGCAAACACTTTCTGATTCAAGCCATTCTGCAATACAACCTCAATGGATTCCATCCAGACCTTGGTGGCTAAAGGTCTGCCATCTGCCTTCTGAGTCAGTAAGAATAGATGGGCAAATTCCAAGTGATCCTGTCCTCTTTAAGAACATCAGAAAGGCATATCTTGCCTTACTCAGCTGTTGATAACTAACACATGACTCAGAATCCCTCTGGACACAGGGAAAAAACCCACAATTATTCCGGGACTGTACTGGAATTGACATACATATCTGTCACAGTCTCAATATAGTCCTGGGTTAGTTGCTCAGAAATCTATAATACCGCTAGTTGAGGAAACAGAGCAGCAACAACAATCCTATCCTAGGCTCTTACCTCATCTATTGCTCTTCAAAAACGCTGTACCTGGATAGGAACAAGCGAGGAAGGAAAAGACAAAGTGAAATGGATTGGCACTTGCTGCCACCCACAAATTTTTGAACCCTGATAGTATCACAACAAGCTGACCAATGAGGGTTTTCCCATGATTGCCTCCTGCTAGCGGTGGCAGTGAGAGATGACTGTGGAATCTAATGAAGATCCTCAAGGTCTTCTTATTTTCTGAAGACGCCCCCAGATTTCATCCACATTTTACCCCAATGAGTCAACAAGGAGGGAAGGGGGCATGAGGGCCAGATGAAGCAGCAGGTAAACATCGTTTACCTCTCTGGCCGCGTTCCCACCTACCCGTGGACCCAGAGCAAACCTGGATTACTCTGATCTGGAGTAATCTGGGTTCTCCTGTGGGTTGGGTTGGAGGCCGGGAACAGCACCAAGCACACATTGGGCTGTTCCCAAAGAGGCCACAGGTGCACAGGTGCACAGACCTGCAAGCAGCATAGCACGGTGCGGCAAGCTGCCGCTGCCAGCCTCCTCCTCAGCTGCCTGCCTTCCTTTTCCCTCCCCTTGATTCAGCAAGGGGAAAGAAAAGGCTGGCTCAGTTTAAAGCCGAGCAAAGGAGGTCAGCCGGCGGCTGGGGCGCATCCCCTTGCTCACTTACCCAGCCACTGGCTGTCCTCCTTCACTTGGCTTTAATCTGAGTCAACCAAAAAACTCCTGTTGAAACAGGGCTTTTCTTTCTCTACTGGCATGGGAAAAAGGGGCCTAAAATTCAGGGTGAATTTGGAGCACTAGGGGATATAACGGGATCCCTCAGTGCCGAATCCGAATCCACTCCAGATTTTAAGCCCTATGGGAATGCGCCCTCTGTGCATTCTGGAAGTGCTGTGAGGTGAATTCTGTTTGCACCAGTGGGACTTCTGCCTTGGCTGTGCTTTGGAACCCCGGAAATATGACTGAAATCTAGACACTTTCCAAGAGGTAGGTCTTGGCAGAAATTACATCTGTTGCAATGCCACCGCCTCCCACCCCAAAAGTATCCAGTGAGAATTAATGCTCAAGGCAGCAAAAGTTGAACGTCTTGCGGGTTAGCCACTCTTGCTAGAAACTTTTCAGAATTTATTCAAGAAAGTGTTTATTCTTCTTTGTTTCATTATATCTTCCTGGTTCCTTTACCATTTTATAACACACATGTACACAGTATGGTTTGGCTGTCTCTGCTGAACTGCTATCTCACACAGAGACCTCAATGCCTTTGTGGCCTTCGAGCTATTTTCTTCATTCTCCCCTACATGAGGTTCTGCTTTCATTGCTTTCATTTTTAGAGAATTTTTAGCACTGAAGCTAACTTATTGACAGCACAATATTTGATAAGCAGCAAAATATATTGTTGACATCTACAGAATCTGGAAAAGCACAAGTGTCCACAAAATGAAGAAGAGTTGTACCCCACTTTTCTTGCCCATTTATGGGAGCTCAAAGTGACTGACAAACCTTCTGTTCTTCTCCCCACAACAGGCACCCTGTGAGGTAGGTGGGGCTGTGAGAGCTCAGAAGAGAGCTGTGACTAGCCTAAGGTCATCCAGCTGGCTTCATGGGGGAGGGCAGAATTGAACTCAGTATTCCCAGAGAAGAGTCCGGCTCCCTAACCACTAGACCAAACTGGCTCACAGACCAAACTGAAAAGAGTATTAAAAGACAGATGGTGTGGAGAGAGCTTGTTTGGGTATGAGATAGATTCAGAAACAGGCATGAAGCTAAAACAAAGTGAAGGCTATGATGAAGAGAGTACCAGAAGCCAAGGCAATAGCCACGGAATGGAAGCGTTCAAGTCTTTGTACACAGTAGAGCAGAGACCTAAAATTATTGTGGAAACCTTGCCTTTTCTTTTCTGTCCACCTACCCTACCCACAGGGTGAAATTGTTTATACAAGGACAAACCTTATCACTGATCTAGTACTCTGGCTTATTGATATTGAAGAAATCCAGTTCAGTCTCCTTATGGTTGGAGTACCAGACTCATATCCCTTAGTCTCCCACTTTGATTCCATGCCTCTGTGTGAAGCTAGCTGGGTGACCTTGGGCTAGTGACAGCTCTCTTTCTGAGCTCTCATAGCCCCACCTACTTCACGGGGTGTCTGTTGTGGGGAAAAGAATAGGAAGCTTTGTCAGCTGCTTTGAGTCCCCTTAAATGGGTGAGAAAAGTGGGGTAGAAAAGCCAACTTTCCTTCTTTTAAGAACTTGTTGGTTCCTCAGTAGTGCCTTTTTGCTCAGACCTTGGTGCTGCCATGAACGAGCCAGCTGATTTCATACCTCACAGGATCAGCCAGCTGATCCCAGGATTTTATGTTACATCTTCAGTTTTGCATCTCAGTAATTCCCTCTTGCAAACGTGGGAGTATCTATGGAGGTGTAGATTGACAAATGCATTGCAGAAGGAGAAGGAGTCATGCACATTTCAGATGCTGGCTGCAGTACGCTGGAATGTATTTGGATAGGACCTTTCCCCCTCACAATAATCATTAACCTGACGCACTTTATAAAACTCCCTTTCACAGCAATGACCTTCATGCGTGCTTGTATTGTTTTCTACAATGTGACACAGGCAAAAGTGACAATGTTTGTTTAACACTGAACAGAAAAGGGATTTTTTAAGATGGGAAAGTGACCCAGGAACAATGTTGCCCCATGGTTCATGGACTTCCAAACAGAAGATCCTTTCACACTGGCCCGGTACCTCATGGGACACAGCACAGCTGTGAAAGCCGCAGTCTAGCTCTGCAGTTGAGATCCAGGGGCCTTGGGAAGCAGAGGGGGCAGCTATGAGGTTGCCGGCATCGGGGTAGCAGCTTGAGAGCTGCTATGATAGTCAGTCTGTGAACCCCTGCTATCTGGGGCCCGCCATGCATTTAATGGCGGACGTGATCAGATGTAAATGTTAAACGATCAGGCTGGAGGCAGGGTGCAGGCAGAAAGACAGAACTTAATTTTCCTGGGCTTAAATAGAGCAGTCAATAGAGGCGTGGAGGAAATGATGTAAAGGCACAATCCAGGAAGGTGATTGGTAGAGCCTGGTCAGGCAGGCAGGATGGAGGTCCTTGGTGATGTCACATCCTATGGTCAGAGGAGTGGAAAATCCTCAAACATGAAGAGAAGGGAAATTGTCCTTTAGAAACATGTGCTGCACGCCTCAAGACTGGCCCGGGCTGCTTCTGGACTTTCAGAGAGGCGGGAAGTCAATATATATTACGCTTGAAGTCCTTATGGTTAACATCCCATGGGGGAGCTTAATGTATGTTTTATTCAAGGGACGGTGCAGGATTAATCCCTGCCATTATTTCTTGCTAGCTAGACAATGCTGGTCATGGAACTGTCTTTGGGCGCTTTCAGTTATGTGCATATGAAGACGTCTGGAATGCACAGATGTGTTTGCCGTCACCTCTGTGCATGTGTGGACACCAGGAGCGTCTTCATACTTCCCTTCCCATCTGTTGGATGTGAAGGGAGTGCATTTAACCAACATTGACTAGCACTCACACCTTATTCGCTCCCGGGGCCGATCCTCTGCTGGGTGCCACCATTTTGGCTGTGGCACCCTCCTCAACTGTGTATGCACTTGCTAGATGCAAGCTCTGAAAACCTTAGAGGTTCCCACATCACTTTGATAATGCTGGCACTCTGTGTACGTGCAGTCGCGTCTATGGTCATCTGAGGTGTGGCACCTAAAAGACCCCAGAGCACCAGAAGAGTGCGAATGCTCCTGCCCGGAAGGTTCAGGTAAGTGTCTGGTAAATGTTGGTTAACATGTGGAGCACGATTTCATGCTCCACACCTAATCAACAATTAGTGAAGTTCTGCTGAGGGTGGGCACGCTTTGGAGGCTGTAACAGCCTACTCCACGTGTGAATGCTCTTCACCAGGGGTTCACACTAATTCTTGACTAGAGGCCGTAGTGCAAACAGGCGTCTGTTTCATTCTCAATACATGTGCACCGGATGGAACAATCATGGCAGCTCCATCCAGAAGGTAAGCAAGCGGCCTAAAAAAGTGGCATTGCCGGAAAATCTGTAACAAACACTGCATTTTCCAACAATAGTTTTTAGCGCATATTTTTTTTGGTGGGGAGAGGAATCAGGGTTTCTAATGGGAACAATCTATGCCTGCTTTTAAAAAGCACTGAGAGACAAAGAGATAAACAGTTATTGACTCAACTGGAGTGTGGCCTGGAAAACTGTAAGTTAGAACGAACTGTTTTTGTTTGGGTAGGTCATTTTAGATGGCATATTACTGCCAGCCTAACATAAACCAATCTAAAGATAGACCAGAATCAAACGTTCTCCTCATTCCCCCAATGCTTTCAAAAACATATGTTTGCCATTCTCAGTTCAAGTAAAAGTCTGTTATTTTAAAATGAAGTCTGCATGCTGCTAAATTTGTCCTTGTTATATGGCCTTTTAAAGTCTGATTCAATTATAAATGCATATATTCAGCTTGTCCATAATGTGATTTAATGGAACACAGAGAAGTCACATGATATTATGTTGCCCATTAATTTATACTAAATATCTTAAATGTCCTTTTAAAAAAAATCAGAGTCCTTCGAGTTGTGAAGATAAGCTTGGAAAGGCAATGAGACTTTCCAGAAAGTTGTCTGAAATAGTTTCCAGGTTCTGAAAAAAGGCTGTCATTTTCCTTTCCTTTTAGGGATGTGTGCAAATGTTCTAAACATTCAAAATTCGATCAAATTCATTCGAATGTGGACATTCGAATCCGGATGGAATGTCTTCATTTTCGAATGTGGACATTCAAACAAATTTTGAATGTTTAGAAACGCTTGTTCAGATGATTCAAATCATTCAAACATACAGATACGTAGGTATTGCATACGTATCTGTACAAATAACATATGTATCTGTACGCATTTGCACTGATAGTATGGGATGAAAACAGGATGCATACAGGATAAAATGGGAAGTGCACAAAATGCATAGAGATATGTACAACACCTACAAATGTTGTTGGCATTAAATTCAACTTGAATCCGAGTACAAAAAAAACCCATTCATGCACACCCCTATTTCCTACAGCACCTTCTTCATATCCAAAGGAATAAAATGTGTATGCAAAGCCAGGAAAAATGCAGAATCAAATACTGCACATACTGCTAAATACAGATGACAACTGTTGAATTTTCCTTAGCACAAGCATTTCCTTTGTTTTGAAATGCTTGTGGCATTCTCCTCCCTCCTAGCTCAGCTTGTAAACTTTATTTACATTTTTAAAGAATTTAAAAAGGTAAAGTTGAAATTGAATTCAGCTCCTAGGCCGTGTTCAGACTATGCCACGATAGTCCACCTCATAAAGGAACAGGACTCAAAATGCACTAACTGCGACCACACCTAATACCACCTGATCATCCTTCCCCAGTTTGGGTTCCTATGCTCATACCTTTCTGTTCCCACACTAAGATTTCTTCACAACACTATTTTAGCTTTCCGCCCCTCTCCACTGTCACAACACCCCTGTGCTAGTAGGATAAAGGTCCTATGACTCAACAGCGTGTTATGACATATTGGGTGAAAGGGAAGACAAACTCACCCACTGTAGTATGTTCCATAGGATCACAGAATCATAGAGTTGGAAGGGACCTCTAGGGTCATCAAGTCCAAACCCCTGTTCAAGGCAGGATTTCCTAAACCACCCCAGACATATGTAGGCCCAGCCTCTGCTTGAAGACCTCCAGTGAAGGAGAGCTCACTTCCTTCCGTGGCAACCCATCCCACTGACTGACTGCGTTCACTGTCAGGAAGTTTTTCCTAGTATCTAATCTATATTGACTGTCTTGAAATTTCATACTGTTGTTTCAAGTACTCCCATCTTGGGCAAGTGAGAATATGGATGATCCCTCTGCACTGTGACCTGAAGACCGTGATCATAGGCCTTTTCGCACCAAGGTGAAGATGCCTCGGAACGCTCCCCCCCCCAAACGGGTTGAGAACACTTTCCCGTCCGCACAAGGGCAGGTAAGGAACGCTTTGAGAGCAGTTGTCTTACCTGCCAGTGCGAACGGGAAAGTGTTCTCAACCCGTTTGGGGGGAAGACCCTCCCCCAGGCTGCTCGCACGTGCTCAGATGGGCAATAGAGGCCAGGTAGGTGCCCAGACAACGAGGGCCCGCCCCCTCGAGCATGCTCAGAACAGCCCGGCCTTTCTACACAGAATTGGGCCTGCAGGAGAAGGTAAGACCCCTCACACACACACGCTCGACCCTGGAGATGGGTTGGGGGCTTTTGGCTGGGGTTCCTGCCCACCCTCGGAGCCCAATCTGGGGTTCAGGAGTGAGCAGGAACCCAGGGAAAGAAGGCACCCGGGCTGCCCACACTGGGTCCACAGGAGCCAATGGGAGCAGCCCGGAGAAGGGGCCAAGCTGTCAGAGGGAGAGAGAGCATGCAAATGCTTTCTCTTTGAGACAGGTCGGAACGCGCCGAGACGGTTTCAGAATACTTTTTAGTGCTCTGAAACTCGAAAGCATGGAGGGCACATTGGGATGCTTGCGGGTGGCCTGGAATGGATCCTGCCGCCCACAAGAGCGAATGCCCTCCATGCGTTCAAAAACTCCTTGTGCGAAAAGGCTCCATGTCTCCTCTCAGTCTTCTCTTCTGTAGGCTAAACATTCCTAGATCCTTGAACCTTTCCTCATTGGACATGGTTTCCAGACCACTAACCATTTTGGTAGCCCTCCTTTGGACTTGCTCTAGTTTGTCAATATCTTTTAAAATTGGGGTGCCCAGAACTCGACACAGTGCTCTAGATGAGGTCTGACCAAGGTAGAGTAAAGAGGGATAATTACTTCTCGTAATCTAGGCTCAATACTCCTCTCGATGCAACCCCCTTTAGTCCTCTTCCCTGATCACATCCCCAAAATGAAAATAGATTAACACTCTATAACAGCTTGAAAACTGTCAAAAAAAAAAAAAGACTGAAGGGAGGAAAGTCCACAAATAAAATGGATAAGACTAAAAACCATGTTAACAGTGGAGCCTGAAGAAGGACTGAAGAAGGATTGAAATGAAAGTGTGACCACAGCCCTAGTCACACCTTCACTTTAAACCGTCTTCAGTCCTTTTTCAGGTCTGACTGCTCACACCTTTTCATTTCTATCCATTTTATTTGTGGACTTTCCATTGCTTCTGGGCGTCCCAAGCAGAAGACAAAGGCAAACCTTCACCTGCTCTCAGCACCCTGCAAACCGGGTCTGAGTTTCCCTGATGCTTCACGCACTTTATTTTAGCAGTGCAAAAATAAGTATACATGATAAATATCTCTCTGAAAGAGCAAACCACGCAAATTTACTAGGATTGCCTGGAACTTCAAATGCAAATCCTAAAAGCAGAAAATGAAACAGATAACTGCCTTTTTTTTTTTCACAGTGATTGTCTTTACCTCAGAAGAATAAGAAAGCGTTTACTGTTTACAAATGCTTAAAAAGACAAGAAATATTTTTGGCCTTCACGCCGTCCCCAGGAAAATTCTGTGGGTCTCAGAAACTTCCTGGTATTCTCCACTTATCAACGGAGGGAGGGAGGGCAACTTCAAAAAACAGCCGCTGTTGTGCCTTCACATGTGGTAGCAAGAAGTGCCATGCAGTAAATGTGCTGCCCTATTTTCAGATGCAATCCCCATCTGAGGGGCCCTTTTCCACTCTCATCACAGGATCTGGATGACTGGATAATAAACAGTCTAAGCTATAGTAACAAAGCAAAAGTAGGTATCAGAGTAAAAAGCGCCTCATCTAAAATAGCTCACAAATAATATTGACTTCAAACATGTACTTATATATTCTAAGAACAAGAGTATGTGTCCAAGACCAGAGGCCTTTTCGCACATGCAGTTTTGGAACGTGCAGAAAACACCCCGGAATGCGGCATTCGCATTGCCGGGGCTGGGTTTGCATCCCAGCCGTTCCAGATGTGTTCACGCATGTACGAAGTGTCCCCGGCCGTTCAGGGAGGGAAGCATTCACACACGCTTCCCTCCCTGACAGCCGCAGGCACACACACACACACACACACACACACACACACACACACACACACACACACACACACACCAGCATTGGCCCAAAATCGGCCGAACAGCTGACGGAGGCCGCACTGATCACCAACCTGGCTGGGCTAGGGTGTTGATCGCACAGGCGCCGCAACGCTAGTAGACGGGACAGGGGACCCACCAATGCATGGGTTCCCCTCTGCCATCTATTAGGGTTGGCGCGCTGAGCCTGATAGACACCAGAGGAGACCCACCGAATCGTAGGTCCCCTCTGGTGTCTACCAGGCTCGGCATGTGCCACCGGGGCCCAGCGATTGCCTTCTCCCGCCCAGATCACGGGCTGGGAGGGGTTTAGAATCCGAATGCAACAAAATCCGATTTGAATCAAATACATTTGAATCTATTTGTTCGAATGTTAGATTCGGATCTGAAGATATGAATGTCGACAAGATTCGTATGTGTTATACCTATCTGTACGCATTTCATACACATCCAGTTTTATCCCGTATGCATCCCGTTTTCTTTCAGCACAAATGCGTACAGATACGTATGAGATTCATACAGATACGTGTGTAAAACATACGCATCTATACTTTTGAATGTTTCGAATCATTTGAACAAATGTTTTGGAACATTCAAAATTCGTTTGAATGTTTAAATTCGAATGTGAAGACACTCTATTTGAATTCGAATGTCAACATTAAATCAAATTTTGGGTGTTTAGAATATTTGTGCATATCCCTATTCTTCAGTGGCTGTACAACCAAAATGGTTGGTTACTATTGATTAAACTGTTTATTACCTAGTCATCCAGATCCCGTGATAACCTTTACCTTTGTATTCTAGATCTGGTTTGTTAGGACTTTGGTTGTTTACATATTGCAGGCTGTGTTCAGACATAACAAAAGGGGCATCTCAGAGGTGCCTAAGAGGATGAGGGGGAAGAAGAAGAAGAAGAAGAAGAAGAAGAAGAAGAAGAAGAAGAAGAAGAAGAAGAAGAAGAAGAAGAAGAAGAAGAAGAAGAAGAAGAAGAGAGTTGGCTTTTCTACCCTGCTTTTCTCAGCCATTTCAGGGCACTCAAAGTGGCTGACAAAGCTTTTCTATTCTTCTTCCCACAACAGAACAAGGTAGGTGGGGCTGTGAGATCTCAGAAGAGAGCTGTGACTAGCCCAAGGTCACCCAGCTGGCTTCATGGGGGAGGGCGGAATCGAACCCAGTATTCCCAGATAAGAGTCCGGCTCCCTAACCACTAGACCAAACTGGCTCACAGTGAGTGGCCCCCATGCTCCCATCTTTCCTCCAATCCACCTTATTGCGAACAGTAGTAGTGGGAGCAAACTGGAGTGTGACAATCCCACCTCAAAGCCTTCTCTAAGCTGCCTCAGAATCGCCTCAGAGATGCTTCCCTCCCCCATGTCTGTTCACAGTCTCAGATTCCTGCTCTACCTGATGCCTCAACACATCCAAATAGAGTTGAGAAGGCATCTTTCAGGGGGCAATCTTGGCATTTCCCACCCAGGCACCCAGGTGGAATTTGTCTACCTCGTTGAAGTGGAAACATGGCCACCGTATGCCAACTCCTAAAAGCCCTTACAAACAGCCACAAATTGGTTCTACGCAGCACATTGCTGCCACGCACTGAAAGGAGCTACTTGGCCTATTTCCTTAAAACCAGTTTATTTGGCAGATATGGAATAGTTTTACTTTTTATTTTTATTTTTGACATGAAGTGCCCAGGGCCAGGCGTTCACATCAATACTCCAAACACATCACATTTTCTGTAAAAATAGTGTTTTCGAAAGCAACCTACAAATGCAGCTGGGGTAATTTCCTTCATCTACTTCATCCTTTTGGGGAATGCCAACTGTGCAGTCTTTGAGAGAAAACATTCACTACATCACTGCTTTAAACTCAAAACACAAGGCAAGCGCAAGCCCTCCTCCCTGGAGTGGCTAACTGGCAGCCAAGATCAAAAGAGACCTGGCTCTCACTCTTCCACGTTTCATCCAAATGAAAAAAAAAAAAAAAGTGATTGCTCAGCAGGACTGCATTTAAGCAGGGAGAACCAGGATTCCATAATATGCTCCAGTGAGCTGAGAGTTTTAAAATCTAAGGAGAATGAACACCAACTCATTTCTCCACTGCTTTCTGCCTCTGCTTCTGACTGAATCACAGCCTCTTTAGATTTGGACCGCATCCCCATTACAAGCTTATTTCGCTTTCAAACCGTTTTCAATCCTCGCAGACCCCACGTCAGTTTGGCTTAACATGCTTTCCACGTGTTAAATTGCCCCAAAGCGTTGTAAATGTTAACCCTCATTTCAACAGGTCTCACTCCGGATCGTGCGCTTGATACATGTTACATTTTTTACTGTGGGGACCTTACCGTTTTAAGGGATGAGAATCCATGTTTAGGGTTTCCCTCTCCCAATAGCTTGCTTCCAAAGACAGTGATTTCAGTGTAAAAATCCAATCTTCACAGCAGCTGCTACACTGTAGCAATCCAACCACTTCACACCTGATAAAAATGTTGCAATTTTGCACAATTCTAGCTCTTTGGAATTTTGACCTTTAAAGGGGAAACGAAAGCAGGGCAGGTTCTGAGAGATGTGTGAATGTTTAAAGCCCCCTTGCTTTAGTTGCCGCTGCTGCTGTGTGCCCTGGGCAATGGGGAGAATCGCTGGCTGCCCGCTGCTGGTTTTCCTCCATCCAGGCAAGCGGCAGCCACCCAGCCAGGCTTGGTGAAGGGGTCCCTTAAGGGTGGTGCATTCACGCCAGGAGGAAGAGGGCAGGGCAGCCCCGAAAAGTGGCTTTTAAAAAGTAGCTACTTGAGTCCCCCCTTGAGTCATGTACGCCACAAACAATCCTCAGAATCCGGATCGAACGCGATTAAGTTTAAAGTAATGGGAACAGGCAAATTCGCATTTGCATCCAGTTCTATTATTTCAGTTTAGGGAAACTGAATTAAGCTTACAATGGGGATGCGGCCTTGGTGATCTCCTTATATGAAATCTAAGTAACTGATCAATTAACGTCTCCCTCCCAACACGATTTGCAACAATACATCAGTGCAGCAGAAGATCCTCACTTGCATAAAAAGGATAGTAGAGGTTATATGGTGCTTTTTCTTGTTTTCCAGTTTGGTCTAGTGGTTAGGGAGCCGGACTCTTATTTGGGAATACCAGGTTTGATTGTGCCCTCCTCCATGAAGCCAACTGGGTGACCTTGGGTGAGTCACAGCTCTCTTCTGAGCTCTCATAGCCCCACCTACCTCACGGTGTGTTCTGTTGTGGGGAGAAGAACAGAAAGCTTTGTCAGCCGCTTTGAGTCCCCTTAAATGGGTGAGAAAAGAGGGGTAGAAAAGCCAACTCTTCTTCTTCTTCTTTCCATAATATTGTCAAATTCCTATTAGACTTTCATAATGTAGGAGCTTCTCCTTCTCTGTACTTGATAATAATTGTTCTGAGTTTCTCCTTCCCCATCTGTAATATTTTCTATAATCTAACCTTAGTCCACTTGCAAGAGGGCCTTTTTTGTGGTGGCCCCAAAGCTTAGGAACAATGTCTCAGCTGAGGTTTGTCTGGTGCCAACACTCTGTGGTCTTCAGCATCTGGTTAAAACATACCTCTTCAACCAGCCCTTCAATGGTTTACTTCCCTTTGCTCTGTGGGAAGGTGGGAAGGGGAGGTTCTTGTTTTATAATGCATGTTAGTTATTCTTAACTGTTATAAATTTTACATTTCTACTTATAGCTATTGCAGTCAGAAGTGTGCGGTAGGTTATATAGAAGGGGGAGCCACAAGTGTGCAAATGTGGAAATATATAAATGTCCATAGACTTGTGCCACTAGGAGCAAATTCTCACTTACCCTGCTGGGAAACTCTGGGTATAGCACTATGTGGAGCCGCTTCTATATCAGAAGTGGCTCCAGGCATGCTGGAGTTCCCCTGGTGTGTATAGTGGTAGAGCATGCAGGTGGAAGAGGTTCACATGGTGACTGGTGGTGCAGGTGCAGTTGAGTGTTGGATCACCTTTTCACCATGGCAAAAACACCATCCATGCACACTAGTGTCGCTGCTGCAACAATGCAATTGCTTTCTTAATGGAGACAATTTGCACTTAGCTGGTGCCCAGTTAAGCACTTGCATGACATCTCAGATGCTCAAACCTTCTCCTCCTCTTGAATCCCAGAAAATGGCCTTAGAAATATCCTGCTTGTTCCCCATGGCCTGAAAGATGTACTTAGGCATCCATTCTAGTAACATACATTTGTCTAACCCTTCCTTAAAGCCATCTAGGCTGGTTGCTCTTCTGGCAGCAAATTCCATAAACTGATTATGAGCCTCTGGCTGAAGAAATACTTCTCCTTGTCTGATCTGACTCTCCTACCCATCAGCTTCATAGAGTGCCCCTTTAAATGGGTGAGAAAAGTGCAGTATAAAAGCCACTCTTCTTCTTCTTCTTCTTCTTCTTCTTCTTCTTCTTCTTCTTCTTCTTCTTCTTCTTCTTCTTCTTCTTCTTCTTCTTCTTCTTCTACAGCATGATTAGTGACCCTGAAGCACTGGAAAAGGTGTGAATGGTTGCTGCCCGGACACTCCAAATAAGCTTTTGGTCAACGTTGGTTAAGGTGTGGAGCACAATTTCATGCTTCACACCTAAACAATTAGTGAAGTATTCTTGGAGGCTGTAGCAGCATCCTTGAAGTGCAGATGCTCTTCACCAGAAGATCACTAATCATGCACTCCTGGCTGTAGAAGAAGAAGAGTTGGCTTTAAGGTAGGGTTAGACAAATTTATGGATGACAGATGTATCAATGGCTACTAGAATTGTTTCAATCCGGATTTGCAACCTGAATCCTTGGCTCTGGGAACCTTGATGGGGAGGCACCTTACGGCTACCTCGATCGTGGCTGCAGTCCTGA
>MTQE01000390.1:10429922-10453487 GCA_014337955.1 Aspidoscelis marmoratus
AGAAGAGGCATGACGCAGAGATCAGCTGGAAGAGAGAGAGAGAGATTTATTTCTGTGCAGAGCTTTAAATAACCCGCCTCAGAGGGGGGGGAGGAAGTGACCTCAGGAGAAAGTCCAGGGAGGCGATAGGTAGAGCTCCGTCAGCTGAGCAGGTCAGAAGTCCTTCTGATGTCATATCCCATGGCAGGAGGCAGGGAGGATCCTCAAACAGGAAGAGAAGACGGATGCCATGCGGCCAGGGAGCCATTATGCCCCAAGGCTAAGAGTCCAGCACCCTGCTGGTCCCGGGTGTGTACTGCAAGCTATGGGAGCAGGAAGATTCTTTTTACTCTGAGGCTTGAGAAATGGAAGGCTGAAGCCAGGGGGAAACCTTTGCAGTTACTACATAGAATGAATGACTAGGTACATCTTTCAGGCGGGGAAGGGGGGAAGCAGGACATTTCTAAGGCCATTTGCTGGGATGCAAGAGCAGGAAAAGGATTGTCCTTGTCTCTGCTTGAGATGCCCATGAGCATTTGGTGGGCCATTGTGTGTGACAGGGCGCTGGACTAGATGGGCTATGGCCTGATCCAGCAGGGCTCCTCTTATGTTCTTATGTACCCAGCTTTTCTCACCCATTTAAGGGGACACAAAGCAGCTGACAAAGCTTTCCTTTCTTCGCCCCACAACAGAACACCCTGTAAGGTAGGTGGGGCTGCGAGAGCTCAGAAGAGAGTTGTGACTAGCCCAAGGTCACCTAGCCGGCTTCATGGAGGAGTGCAGAATCAAACCCAGTATTCCCAGATAAGAGTATACCCAGATAAGAGTCCGGCTCCCTAACCACTAGACCGAACTTTCATTCACTTGCTACTGTGCCAAATGGATTAGATTTTAACATTTGAATCAGTCGTGCTTTTAAAAGACCATAAATTTATAAATAAATGTGGTTTTTCTATCTTCAGAGAAACTTGTTTTGATTCAACAGCTGAGTGGAAATGGTTCTTCTCAACTTTGCTACAGCCAGAATGTTCTCATAGATGAGAGCTGTTTGGTTTTCTATAACCTTGTATCCCAATCACCTCCCAAAATGTTAGCCTAGCAGGCGAGATTAAAAACATACTATACAAAGAGCTAAAGAATGTGAGAGATAAAATGGATGAGGTAATAGTGGACAAATGGTCTTAAGACCATAATACAGTGAAGGCCAACTATGTTAATGGCAAGATGTTTGCATCAGCCTCTAAGGACAGTAGGTCATGGTAAGTGTTGCTTATCACCTATGCTTGCATCACAAAGGCAGACAGTGTCCAAAACAGAAGAACATTTAAGGACACATGTGGAAGCACGCATCCGCACAGCGGCAGCTTTTTAAACCACTTTTAGCACAGAGCGTCCACACAGTAACACCCATTAAGCACACATGTGGGAAACCGCGTCCACACAGCAGCACCCATTAAGAACGGAATGGGTGGACCGCGTCTGTACAGCAGTACCCATTAGAGACGGATAGGGACGGCCGCATGTGCTTAATGGGCCAGGGCAGCACACCTGCGCAGAAAGCCTCCTGACGCCAGGAGCTGCCAGAAGCAGCCCGGACCAATCAGGAGGCATGCAGCACGCAGGCGCGCAGCCTCCTGGGATTCCCCGGGCAGAATCGGGGCAACGCCAAAGAGGTAAGGAGGGGATCGCACAGGCTCTCCACTGCGGGGGGGGGGCTAGGGAGGGCCTCGTAGAAGCTTCCCCTGGCTCCAGAAGCGGCGATCCGCTGCTTCTGGGGCGAGGGTGAGCTCCAACAGCAGAGACCCCCAGCTCGCCATGCTTGGCTCCAAGGAGCCAATTATGGCGGGCGGGGGAAGGGCCCCCGGGACATGGATATATCTAAAACCGTATCTAAGTCGTCCTTCCACCACGTGTGTGGAAGGACAGGGGTGGGTAGATCTACCCTGCATCCGGATGAGCTCGCTGCATCTTGGGTCCCTCCTCTCACAATCGGGGTGACGCTGAACAGGTAAGGAGGGGATTCCACCGACTCCCCTGCGGGTGGACTAGGGTGGGCTTTAGGGAAGCTCACCCCAGCCCCATAAGTGGCCAACACTGCAAGAGCTTCAGCAGGCAGCGTCGCAAGGGCGAGCCGCGGCAGCCGAGGAGCCAATCATGGCGGACCAGGGAAGGGCCCCGGAGCACGGATGGGAGGCGGGTGCTGTGCACAGCACCCACCTCCAATCCGGATTTATTCCGCCCTCACGCCACGTGTGTGGAGGGGTGGGGGGCGGTGTAGATCCGCATCTCTTAGATGCAGATTAACCCCATAAATCTGGATGTACCAGGGATCCGGATTTAGTAAAACCGGGTGTTCAGGAATCCGGATTTTTTTCCCCTGTGCAGGAGCACCCTTCCAAAACAGTTTATGACACATGCAGTGGGTAGGATACACAGATGGACGTCTTTGTGGTGACATAAACGAGGAGACGCTGCCTGCTGAACCTCTTGCAGGGATGGAAGAAGCCACAATTTTAATCCACTTCTTAAGAAGAGAACATGACCCAAATGCATTCATATCATATCATTACCATTTTACTATCATTTAAAATCACAAGATATTTCCAGAATTGTCATAACTGGCAATGACTCTATTCTAGGGATGTCCATGAATATTCACAACGTTCAAAATTCAATCGAATTAGATCAAATTTGGACATTCGAATTGAATTTCTCTAAATTTGAATTTAACATTTGAATGAATTTTTGAATCTTTCAAAACACTCGAACAAATTATTCGTACATCTGTACGTGTACAGATATGGACACATTACATATGTATCAGTATGCATCTTATTGGTATCTATACGCATTTCTACGGATACGTACAGGATGAAAACAGGGTGCACACAGATGTGTACGGATGTGTATGGACATATTCGAATGTTGTCAACATTCATATCTTCAAATACAAACGAAAATTTGTACAAATAGATTTGAATGTATTTGATTCAAATAGATTTGAATTTTAAACATTTGAATCAATTCACATCTTCCGATATTCACTTTGAATCTAATTGAATCCTGAAAATTGTACTTGTGCACATCCGTACTCTGTTCACTTAGACAGACAGACAGACGATAGATAGATAGATAGATAGATAGATAGGTAGGTAGGTAGGTAGGTAGGTAGGTAGGTAGGTAGGTAGGTAGGTAGGTAGGTAGGTAGGTAGGTAGAAAGGCTTAAATTGTATTTGGACTTGTGAAAGTAATGTCTAAATCACTTATGGGTGATCCAGTGATGCTTGATGCAATTCTGGAGCTGAAATCCAAAAGAAATGTAAGCACATATTTTAATCTCCCTTCAGAATCGACAGGCTTTTCAATGTTCAGCATGAAAAAGTAACATTTTCCTGGATTAGAAATGAGGCTACTTTTTCTGCAATTGCTTTTATCTTTGTCTTTAAAACCTCAGAAACCACACACACACACAGACACATTTAAGAGTGATTTTTCCTTCCCCTTTTTAAAGTTCTTTCAGCACACCCCCTTGTAAAAATGACAGCATGGGCTACTAATGCCACCACATTCCCAAGGAGGTAATAAGTTCCCATTAAGAGAGCTGGGGTTAGAGAACGCTTCTGTGCTACATCAGAGATTGGAATGGTGTGCTTATTTACCCACTGTTCAAACAAAGATAAAACAGAAAGGATACAGGAGAAGGCAAAAAGAGAGAGAGATTGAGAGAGAGAGAGAAAGGAAAGCTTGACTCTGGAAATTCTAATTGGATGCCTGGTGATTTATAGCTCCTTTTTATTTATTTTGCTTCGAATCCCTGGGAGTTCTGCCCTGCCTGTGTGCCTAATAATAACTTAGACCTCTAAACAACCTGCAAATGGAAAATAGATACCCAGAGCCAACAGATGGCTATTCAGTGTGTGATTTCTCTCGGGGTCTGCTGTTGCCTAGGGAACCCCTCTCCACTAGTGTGTGGATTCCTCAACCTGTTTTCTAAGACTCAGGGCACTTCAGAGCCTGAGAGGCTGGTTAACTTTCTAATTAAAAAATGCCCCACAATCATGCCCCACAAGCTTACCAACCCTTTCCCCAACTTACCCGATTGCGTCCAGCCGATGACCTTCCACGCCTCTGCTGGATGGGGAGGTCAACGGAGCTGCTGAGCAAGCGCACTGGCACCCATGCTGACTTCCTGGTGAGACTGTGACTGTGCAGAGTGTCAATGTTGCCATGGCGGCAGTGCTGACGCACACGCAGTTGTGGAGGGTGCCACACACAAGATGGCGGTGCCCTGAGGAGGACTGGCCAGGGATCGAACCGAAGGTAAGTGGTAGGCTAATGTTTACTAGCGTTCGAAAGGGTGAACACTAGTTGATTGCACTCCTTTCCTGGCCAGCAGATGGGAAGGGAAATGGGAAAATGCCCAGGGTCTGTGCTGATCATTGTTTTATCCACTTGAGGCCTTTTCCTTTAACTTAACTAACATAGGTGCCATACACACAGCAGAGAAAGAATGGCTTCCAGGTGTCCAGGGGACAAGATGAGCAAATCCTTCTGCCTCTTTGCAGCTCCTGAGAGTCCCAGAGGAGCTATGAAAGTGGCCTTTTGGGAGGCCTCTTTCAGTCACCTGAAGACCACCCTCACCTAGATTTGCCCCTGAAACACCATGTTACCATATCTAGTAGCAAGGCAGCAAATCCATGGCCAGCAAGTAGCTCCAATTGCTTTCAGGAGTCTGGTGTAATGTCCACTTTGACCTCTCACCCTGTTGGGGATAGGCAAGGAATGGTCAGTGGAAGTTTTATGGGATGCAGATGCCCCCCAAGTTCTATGAAAGGCTGGAAGAGGGAGACGACAACAGAACTTTCCAGATACCAAAGGGGCGTATTTGAAACATGGGCACAACAAGGATGGCTATGATTGGAGTCCATATAGTCCCAGTGCGTCTTTCTTCTGTGAAGTTTGTTATTGACCATATATAGACTGACTCCGTTATCTCAATGAAAGACTTGTCTGTTTTGGTCTTGGGCCAGTGGCTGACATCTGGGGCCTATTTGCACTACAGCCAGTTTAGTCTAGTGGTTAGGGAGCTGGATTCTTATCTGGGAATACCAGGTTCGATTCCGCCCTGCCCCATGAAGCCTGCTGGGTGACCTTGGGCTAGTCACAGCTCTCTTCTGAGCTCTCCCAGCCCCACCCACCTCACAGGGTGTTCTCACAGCATTACAGCTATGCCACAGTCTATTCACACTGTGGCCACAGCCAATATACTCTGTGCATACTGCCTACATATTATGACAGGCACAGGACGCAACAGTTACATAAAGACTACCTTGGCCCCGTTCCCATTACAAGCTTAAAATGGTTTTCTTAAACCGAAATAAAAGAACCAGATGCAAACACGAATTTGCCTGGCCCCATTACTTTCAACTTTAATCATGTTCAATCCTGATTCTGAAAGTGCTTGAAAACTTCATTTGGGAAAGCGTATCTTTTTCTCCCCACCCATTGTCAGTCATGGTGCCCACTCCCTCTCTCTGATTGGGGTTCCTCCTGCCACAAAATTTTTGACGTGACAAGGGCGGCAAGTTCCTAGAGTGCTATTGGGGGAGGGAAACCCTAAACACGCATTCTCATCCCCCTAAAATGGTACCGTTCCCACATTAAGAAATGTAAACCATTTAAAATGCAAGAACAGGAGCAAGACCTGTTGAAATGAGTGTTTTATTTACAATGCTTTGGGGCAATTTAACATGCGGAAAGCATGTTAAGCCAACCTGACGTGGGGACTGTGAGGATCAAAACCATCTCCAAACCGTTTTAAGTTTGTAATGGGAACAGGCTGCTAGTGATCACACCTGGTAGAATGCTGATTTCATACTTGTGGGCTTCATACACAACCTGAAATACTGCTGTTTCCCGTGGATTGTGTCATGTTACAATGTTCTACGTGGCATAACCTCCAGTATGGAATGAGGTCACGTGATTGATGGGAAGAGATAACTTTTTGTGATTAAGTCAAGTGTGACTGTAGCAAAAGACGTCAACAATTCAAGTTTTTATGTTCTACACCACCAGAGTGCATGGAGTGCAATTGGCATAACTGAACTAGAGAAGAAATTTCAACTGAAACAGCATCAGATGTTGCAGCCTTTGTACAATTTATGGGAGAGGATTTTAAAAAATATGTTATTACTCATGAATAAGTTTCAATAGTTTGCGAGAGTAAGATAATAGTGGAAAGTCCCAGGTTCCGTTTCCCTTTTGTTCACATATGAGGGCAAGGAAAGAACAAACATAATAGTGTCAACGCACAGGATACGCAGTACAGGAACACCGATTAATCCTCAGATGTATCCCCTTTTCATAGCTCAAACTGATATTAATTTGCCTGTCATCAAAATAAGCATATCGGGAGGATTTTTCTAACTTGATTGCTTTGCCTAGATAAAACTGTCTCTTCCCCACCCCATCCAACAATGAACTGTACTGGGGGAAGTTCACATTTCTCATCCCATCCAGGAGATGGGAATGGTGAACTCTCCCTCGTGTGTACTGGTGCGATGCGTGGTCAGGGCGCCACCATCTTAGTTCCCAATGCTGCCCTCACAGTGCAGGCACCAGCACTATCACCGGGACATCGATGATGTGCTGTGCACATGTGATGACGCCACCACATCACGCGCTTGTTCCAGTGTGTTTGTGTCACGGGTCACGGGTCCCTCCGTGCACCACAGAGGTGCGGATGGGGGTGCCGCTGGGCAGGGTAAGTCTGCATGTGAGCATTGTGCCATTGTTGGGAAGCATCCAGACAGGCAAACACTCGTGCTTGCATTTTGGCGGGGACAGTGAAAGGGATCTAAGCAAGATCTCGCATTTTCCCCACGCAGTTGGAGGCAGCCCCTGATGGCAGTGATGACAGTGCTACAAACGTATTAGGAATTGTGTTGCCAACAAATATTGTGCAAATATTGCTAGGAATGTGGAAAGATAGCAGAGGTAAGATGAATGGCTAAAAAGGAAAGAAAATGTTTGCGGTTTGGACTTGTGGTAGTTTCCCAGTTCG
This sequence comes from Aspidoscelis marmoratus, assembly GCA_014337955.1. Classification (NCBI taxonomy): domain Eukaryota; kingdom Metazoa; phylum Chordata; class Lepidosauria; order Squamata; family Teiidae; genus Aspidoscelis; species Aspidoscelis marmoratus. The sequence goes on from MTQE01000390.1 coordinate 10,436,965, forward strand.
AGTCCGCTCTCCTCCACTAAGACAGCTGGGTGACCTTAGGATAGTCACAGCTCTATTTCTGAGCTCTCATAGCCCCACCTACCTCACAGGGTGTCTACTCTTAGACCAGTCAGGTTTCCTGAGCAGATGACAGTTCTAAAATATTGCAAAGCTTGTTTGTAAATCTTCATGATACACTGTTCACAGTGTATTAGAAGGAAGATAACAAGAAGATTTCAAATTCTGGATGTACTGTCCTGGTAACTAAAGAATCAGTACATGTAGCTCCAATAAGGAACCGTTTTGCAATAATCTGTCCTTTTCTTGTTACTTTCTGAAACCTTGTACAGAATGCAACAGAAAGATCCAGCACAGCAGACTCTATTGATTTGAGCCCCTTGATTACACCTCTTTCTGAATCATTCTCTCTCTCTTTCTGCCTTGTGATGGAGGCTATCAATAAAAGGTCAACAAAACCCACACATTTTCCTATAACTGAATTCTTCCCATGTTCAACATGATACAGCCTCCTTCCTTTCATCTTTGGGAAATATTGACGGAAACGTTTCATCCATCCCCACCCGGTGCAAATCCATACAGACAGTATATTTTATATGCTGATAATAATCTCAACCAATTGGCACTACCTTGAAATGTAGTGTGTGTGTGGGGGGGTGCATGCTGCCATGAACTAGAGGGCTTCCCAAACCTGACAAGTCTCTGTGAGGAGCCAGACAAACTGTGTTTCAAAACTATCAAATACGGTAAGAACCAGGGTGAGGAATTCCTTACTGGATTGGCTTTGTGGTTTGGTCTTGTGGTAGTTTCCCAGTTCGAGTCCACTCTCCTCCACAAGTCATCTGGGTGACCTTAGGATAGTCACAGGTCCATTTCTGAGCTCTCACAGCCCCACTTACCTCACAGAGTATCTGTGGTGGGGAGAAGTCTCAAAGTTTATTTATTAATGATTGGATTTTACCTTTCTCTTGGACATGTTTGTTTTCCCAGATATGTGCTTTTATTCTATAGCAGTGGGAGCAGTCTTCCTCGAGTTTGGGGCCTCTCCCTTCATAGAATAGGCACTTCTAGTTTTTAAAAATATTTAGAGACTGTGTTCAGTCGGCACTTTTGAGTAAGCCAACAGGATTCCCAGCTCCTGGACTAAGTCAACATAGGGGTGTGCATGAATGTGGCGGGGGGGGGGGTTCAAATTCAAATTTGAATCGAATTGAATATCCAAACATTAGATTCGATTCAAATGTTTAGAATCCAAATGCAACAAAATTTGATTTGACTTGAATTGGATACATTCAAATCTATTGAATACATTCAAATATGAAGATATGAATGTCAACAACATTCATATGTGTCATACGTATCTGCACGCATTTCGTATGCATCCCGTTTTATCCCATATTCATCCCGTTTTCGTCCTGTACTCTCAGCACAAATGCGTACAGATACATGTGATACTTGTAATACATACGTGTCTGTACCTTCGAATGTTTTGAATCGTTTGGATGAATGTTTCAGGACATTCAAAATTCATTCAAATGTTTAAATTCAAATGTGTAGACATTCTATTTGAATTTGAATGTCCATGTTCCATCGAATTCGAATTTCGAATGTTTAGAACACTTGCACCCATTCTTAAGTCAGCAACCTATCACTGATATGTACCAGGCTCAAAATTACTACCGCTGGGGCCAAGGAACAAATCCTGATGTGCTAAAATTGGTGGGAGAGGCTGTGTGAGAGAGAGACCATTCCCTGATCTGCTTTCAAACAGAGCTCTTGTTTAATCAGCACATGAAAACATGCCTATTTACAAAAGATTGTGCCAGCCAGTCTGGTTCTGGTTTACTGCCTTTTTATGAGAATTAGATGCTAGGATTTTATGAGACAGTTTTACTGTATTTTGTTACATTTTAATTTATGTTACGCAGACTGCCCTGGGACCGTGTAGCAAAGAGCAAGTCTATAAATATTGTGCACAAGTTGCCTGCATTTTGTGATATAATTCTCGGTGTCTCCAGACACGCTTAATGTTCCGAATTCCCTGTGCTGCCAATTCCCATCATTCCAAGGGGGCACGGGGAAACTGCGCAGGGAGGGTGGAGACCCTCCAGAGCTGCATCCTGTCGTCCAACTGGGACACTCGATACTCTGCAATAATTAAACAGCAGCTTTTTACATCACATTTTCCTAGCTGCTGCTAATGCAACACCACTGCCGATTGATGGTCACATGACTAATCACGTGACTGCTGGGTCTGTAGCAGCTGCGAAGCTTCCCTGCATGTCTGGAGACACCCTCAGTTCAAAACCACTACAATATACATATTAAATGAATATAGTTTATTCTCCCTGCTTGTAAAAATATCCCAAATTTTGGAGCACCAGAAAACTGGTACAGCTAACGTGCCTTGTCCTCACTGATTCTGACAACCCACCTGCACTGGTGAACATGATGTGTGAAGGATGACCCCGTTTTCTTCCCATTCTCCCTTTGACTCTGGAGAAGAAGAGTTGGCTTTTCTACCATGCTTTTCTCACCCATTGAAGGGGACTCAAAGCGACTGTTCTTTCTGTTCTTCTCCCCACAACAGAACGCCCTGCGAGGTGGGTGGGGCTGTGAGAGCTTAGAAGGAGAGCTGTGACTAGACCAAGGTTACACAGCTGGCTTCATGGAGGTACGCAGAATCAAAACCAGTATTCCCAGATAGGAGTAGGGTTCCCTAACCAGTAAACCAAACTGGCTCTAAGGAAAGGTTTTTAAAAAAGGTGATTTCCCCCTTTTTCTCACCCCCCCTCACAATTTGCAGAATAAAGCAAATCTAGTAGACTGTAATTATGAAAGAATGCAGGCACAAAACTAAGATAGTCTGCAAATATATTGACTTGTCCTTGCCTACCCCTTTATCTTTCAGCTACCAGGTACCTGGTTTCTTATTTTACTCCCTGTTTACTCACCTTAACCTCTGGCTATTCTTAGCAATCTGGTGGGTGTTGATTGAGCCAGTCTGTCTCTTGAGTAGCACAAACTTAATTTCAGTCATAGGTAGCTTTGTCCCGGGGACATGTGATTATTCAGCCCCTGAATATGGTACTCTTCCTTCCAGATCTTTCAATACTGCATTTGCTGTTCTTCAGTCATTAAGTCATGTCCAAGCATAGCAGATCAGGTCCTTCTACCCTCATGTTTGTTGCTTCCATGCTCTCATTCTCTAACATCTCCTTAGGCTTTTTCCCACGAGGGGTTTTCGAACGCATGGAGAACAGGCGGGGATGCAGCATTTGCACCTCAGGGGCGGCCAGATCCATTCTGGATCACCCCAAGTGTCCAACACGGGCTCCACGCGTTCCATTTTCAGAGCAGAAAAAAATGCTCTGAAAGCGTCCCTGCGCATTCACACATTCCCAGCTATTCCAGAGGGAGAGCGTTTGCATGCTCTCCCTCTGTGGCATCTGGGCCCCTCTCCCAGGCTGCTCCGATTGGCTCCTCTGGACCCAGGGGTGGGCAGCCCAGGGGCCCCCTTTCCCTCGGCTCCTGCTGTATCCAGGAGCTGAGATTGCGGCTCCTAGGACCCGCAGGACCCCCATCCTACACCCCCCAACCCACCCCAGGGGTGCGCACTCGCAAACGGAGCTTACCTGTTCAGCGCCATGCAGCAACTGGGACGATTGGGCTAGGTGCACTCTGCACATGCATGCAGGGCGCTCCCTGATTGGTCAGGCATGCACCTGGCTTTAACTGGCCATCTGCGCATGGGTGGGTGCCTGACCAATCAGGGACCACCCCGCATGCATACGCAGAGCGCACCTTGCCCAATCGTCTCAGTTGCTGCACGCCGCCAAACAGGTAAGCTCTGTTCTCGCACGCATGCCCATGGGGTGGGTTGGGGGGTGTAGGGTGTGAGTCCTGCTGGCCCTAGGAGCCACGATCTCAGCTCCTGGAGACAGCGTGAGCTGAGGGAAAGGTGGCCCCTGGGCTGCCCACCCCTGGCTCCAGAGAAGCCAATCAGAGCAACCCGGGGGAGGGTCCTCGGCCCAAACGGGCTGAGAACATTTCCCCATTTGCACATAGGCAGGTAAAGGATGCGTTTGGAACGCATCTTTCACCTGCCAGTGCAAAGGCGTGACTGCTCTCCACACGTTCAGGCCGAAGCGTTCCGAGGCGTCTTCACTGTAATGCGAAAATGCCTCTACTCTTTTCACCTTCAGTCTTTTCCAATGAATCCTGTCTTCTCATTATGTAGCAAAAGCATTTGAGCTTCAGCTTCAGGTATTTGTCCTTTCAATGAACAGTCATTCCCCCATTCAGTTTGATGCATGCAGCTCCAGAAGTCCTATGTGGGCCTTGATGAGCACAGGAATGATGGTGGAGGATGTGGCCACAGCTGCATTTGGGGGTAAGATGGCACAGCTGGGGTGGGCAGGTCCGCCCTTCATCAAAGCTTTGGTGAAGGGCAAACCCATTCAATTCACAGGTGAATGGATCCACTCAATTTGCCCGCAAATGTTGAAATTCATACAAATTTTGAATTGCATGAATATTCATGCACATGCCTAGTCAGAGTTGATTTCTTTTATGATTGGCTGATTTTTATCTCTGTACTCTCAAATGTCTACTTCAGCACCACAGTTTGGAAATATTGTTTCCATGGTGCTCAGCCATTTTTATGGTCCAACACTTACAGCCATAAATTACTATTGAGAAAATCATGCTCTTAGGTCTGCAGTGCTGGTTTTTTGTTTTTTTTTTACTGCAAGACTCAGCAGACTTTAGGAATTTGCTCTGGAAATGAAGAACTGAGTGACACAGAAATTCATTTTTCTTTCATTAAGATGTTAACATGAACAAAGTGGTTCAGGAAGACACCATGCCCAGCACTGGTATCTTGCTTGCGAATAAACTGCACACATACACAAATTAAGGAGTCCCTAAGGCAGGTGGTTTCAATGTTGCCTGTTTCGCTCTGGGGCGAGTCACCTTTCTTGGAAAGAACAGAGTTGCATTTTTTTAATGTGCTTTATGAAGACATGGGAATATGCTTACTATATTTCCCAGATTTGCCAACTGGTTAACTATCTCAGCTGGGAACAAACTACATGTTACACTGAATATGCAGAATGCTATTATGTTCCTGGTTTTATTTTACTTTATTATAGATGTGGGCATGGCTGTCCTGGGAACTCAGGGCGTTTTCCCTCTAGCACTAAGTACCCATTAGGGACCCATTAAGGACACATTAGGCTCAGATCAGGAAGACACCATTTCCACTGCAGACTCCATTACAGCCACATTTGTTTCCACCTGTTCTAGGGAAATTCAGATCATATGGGTCCTTCAGGACCTATAATCTGGGTTTCCTGTAGACCCCATTAAAGGTCTCTACAATGGGATCTTCAGGCATCAAATCCGGATTATACAGAGCATGTTTCCACCACAATCAGGCAATGGAGTCAGGGGGGTCACACCCATGGAGGGGGGGGGACTAAACCCAAAGCTCCAAAGTCTGTGTACAATCTCTGAAGCCGGCTCTGAAGAACAGCACAGGCTCAGAAGAGAACCCCACGCGAGACCAATGCCAATCCTACAGTTCTTTGTCAAAGGCTCCGAAGAATCTTTGAAGTTTGTGGCAGATGGCTCCAGAGAATCTTTGAAGAATCTCCAGAGTGTCTACGGAGATTGCACCCCTTGTCACCCCAAAAACCTTGGATGATGGGTGGGCCCCATATGGGTCGATCCGGATTTGCCACATGGGTGTTTTGGCATTTCCACTGTGGGCGGGCTAGCGCCCATTGCTATTGGGTGCTACACCGCCCATGGGGACGCATTGGGTACCTCCCATAATCCAGATCTACTAGATCCAGATTAGTTGAAGGACCCATTCCTTAGATCCAAATCATCTTAGATCCGGATTAAGGAAGGTCAGTGGGGAAAAAAAAAACCTTAATTATGCTCAAATAACATTCTCCATTACCAACAAAACAAAAATGCTTCCCTTGTATGAAAAGGAACACATTGAAGGAAGATGACTCATGTTGAATGGTTAGATCTGGCAGAAATGGATGTTGGCATATTTGATTAGAGAAAAATCCCTGATTTCTCTTTCAGAAAATTGAAGACCCTTCATAGGTTTTCTAAATTAAAAGGAAAACACATTATTAACAGGATTTGAAGAATAATTAATTTGTATTAATCAGAAGAAGTTGTATTCAAAATACCTAGTGTGTTATAATGTAAAGTTACTTTTAATCATTAAGGGAATGATTGGAAGTCACTTTTAGATTTTTTTTGTTCCTATTTAGTTTGAGTATGTCTTTATGCTTTTTCTTGACTGTTTCGTCATCTGTTTTATGGCTATTATATTCTGTACTTTTAATGAATAAAAGTCTTTTTAAAAAAGATTAATGAAAAAATTAAGCTCGTACACCCTGGACCAAATGCCTTCAACATTCTGTTATTCAAATCAAAATTTTCAGTTAAATACTGTATACAGTCTGTGATCCAAGAAAAAGTTTGATTTGTATAATGATAAGGAGTTTTAAAAAAAATCCACAAACCTTATTAGTGAAAATCCACACAGTGTAAGTACGGATAAAGAAGGATGGATGTACTGATAAAAAGCATGGAAAAACACTGTATTCTAAATTACTTTTAAGGAATAGCGTGTAAAATAGCAATAAAGTACTACTTCTAGCAGTGGATGACTATCCTATTAAGCACATAATGTATGAATCCTAGGCGGTTATGGAAGACTAAGCAAGTGAAGAAGAAGATTTGGGGGGCAGAAAAGTCTGTACAAGCGCCAAACAGGCTCTTGAGTATCTCAGCTCAGGAGTGGATTGAGGGACTGAAGAATCCTTTCGTTTACTTACTCTTAGGACCCATCTGCTTATGTGAACAGAGAGGAAGGGAGATATAACTAAGGAGCTCCAAACCTTGGGTTAAAGCACTGGGCTGAGGGACGTGCATGAATATTCATAACATCCGTTATTCGCACAAATTCATACAAATTCAGAAATTTGGACACTAATCGAATGTTACCAATGTGTACTTTAACATTCGGATGATTCTGAATGTTTCAGGACATTCGTATGAATAGTTTGTACATTCGTTAAACTGGGGATATGTATTGGATATGTATCGATACATATGCATGCATATAGGCTACGTATCCAGGATACATATGCATTCGTATCTGATATTTATACAAATTTGTACGAATACACTGGTATTGAATAGACTCCTACCAGATTCGAAGGAGATCTATTTGAATGAATATGAATTTATTAGGTGCAAAGCCCAGCAAACGTCTGGGATGGATCAGGCATCCACACTTTGGAATGCCCAATCCATCCCAAAGTTACCTGGCACTTTGTCACATGCCAGGTAAAGGCCAATGATTCATGCTGGGCTTTATTGGCCATCACCTAGTATAGCTGTGGAGCATAAAAACATGTTCCACAGCTATCCAGGATTGGGGACGCTATGGCATGTACAGACACTTCCAGGATGGAAGTGTCTCCAGCCAGTATATATGCCCCATGTTGGCTCATCCTAGGAGTCCCCCCTTTTCACAAAGTGCAAAAAGGCTCTTAATCAAACTGCTGTAGTGGGGACGGAGGTTCACAGCATTACTTATATACCAGTTAGTTCACACAACACATCTGGCGAGATTTGGTTACCACTCTATGAAGGGCTCTGACTTTTAATTTACCACTGCTTGCAAGTTATGGGAATGATTACAGCAACTTTTCCAGAACTCCTTTCCTTTTAAAGCCAAGAGGTTAAATGTTTGATGGTATTTTCATTGAAATATCTTTATTTACATGCTTTAGGGTTGAGAAAAACTTGGCAGAGATAGGCAGGATGCAAGCAATTAATGGTTCCCGGGAGAATGTTTGCAGCAGTGATTTATCATGCTAGCATATGCACCACATCACAGAAATGAGGGAAATGTATGGTTGTGAATTCCTTAAGCTACCTGGGAAAAAGCCTCACTGCATGAATTATTACACAGTGGCTGGCAAGTGTGCTAGGAGCCTCCCTTCCACACTGCTAGGGCTGATTGGGTCAGCTACAGCCTATGGGATCCCAGGACGGGATGGGACGGTCTCGCCCATCTCCCAAAAGGGGCTGTTAGCCAGAGGGTCCAAAAGGGCCCAATGGTCGAGGGTGGGGTGAGGCCCAAAACTGTTCAGCAAGGAGAGTGCGAATGCACTCTGGCCATGATTAGGCCACCCTGGGATGCGCCTGGATGGTTCCAGATGGCACCACCCTCCTGGCAGAGTGAATGCTCTGTCCCAGGGCTGGACTAATCATATAACAGATGCCCTCATGCAAATAGGCCTCTAGATCTTGAAGATGCCTGAAGACCCCATTATGGACACCTTTAATCAGGTCCACTAGAGGCCTTTTTCCACTAGGGCTTAGAAGCCTTCTAACACCCCATTGGGAACCCAATTAGTACCTGATTGGAAGGCCCTGTCACCACCTGGACCCCATTGAAGGCCCCATCTGCAAGGCCCTGTCCCCCACAAGGGCAGGGGAAATCTGGATTTCATGGGTCCTTCAGGCCCTTAAATCTGGATTTCATGTGGATCACAATCTTGGAGATCCGGATCTTCAACTGTGCTTGGAAAAAGGGGGCGTTGGTGAGCTTGTGGAGCATGATTTCATGCACCACAGCTAGTTCAGAGTAGGTGAACATCTCAGAAGTCAGGGGCACTTGTAGGCTGTAACTGTCTTGAACTACAGGCCAAAGTGCAAATTGGTTCAAGGCTGCAGTGCCGTCCAAACCCACATGAAACGTGATCCCATTGAGCATACAGGATTATGCACACATTACCTAACCCCAAGTGGAGACATGGCATGACCTAGCTGTGTGATTTAGCCGTTGCAAAGTTTTAAACAATGAGGCCTTTTCCTTTATAAATTAATGCTTGAAAGATGCTTGAAAGCACTGGAATACCATCTTTTGTCTGACCTGGTTTTCAAGATAACAAACAACTTGAACTGCTAATGAAGAACAGATACTGGACAATTAAAAAAAAAACCTTGCAAATTAATGCCAGGAATGTCAGAAATCCAAAGATCCCTTGGGATCTTCCTAGGCAATGTTCATTCAGAAAATCTGCTGTTGTAATCCACCTTTCTCAGAAGACTGCTGAAGAACTTTTGTAAAGGCAGCAAATTCTGGGTAATTGGGTGTCCAGCATACAATCAGAATGCATGCTACAAAATACTATTTCATTTCTGAAGAATTGGCAAACAGAAAAGGTTGCGCAGACTTTGAAAAAAATGCATTTAACTTGATTTTTTTTCAAGCATATACAATACTCTGCAGAGGTCTGAAGTGTTAGTCCCTATCTGAGGGTTATTTCCATGGAGAGAAGTCCTGGAGAGCTTAATGGGACTTTCTTGCAGATAAACACTGAAGCCTTAGCAAAGCTGAAGAGGAAAGTCTATGTGAGAATGCATTAACACAAACTCTACCATTATTATAAGTTCGGAATGAAAGGCAAACAATCGCGTCTAACAAGTGCTTGGATAGCATGGAAAAACGTTTCCCCCCGGGAAGATTAGATAAGGGAAACAGCAAACAGGCAGTAAAATATTGATAAATCTTATCTTGATGGACAGTCACGTCCAACAAGTCCTGTCCGAGAGCCAGACGGAACCCTATATTTTTTGTTTTGAGAAGGAATTTCTCCCCCAGCTTGGACAAGGCAGGTGTGCTGAGTGATTTTTCAATTTTCCTTGTAACACTAGACGTCCTTCTTTGAAAGTCAAGGCTTCTTTTTTTTACCTTTCTGTGGTCTTTCTCCACAGCCCAGCTCAAGATCTCTGTGCTTGTTCCACTGGGCACCTGCTTAGTGTACAGCCACTCCAGACCCTTATCTGGAGGTTTCCCAGGTTGATTCCGCACTCCTCCATGAAGCCAGCTGGGTGACCTTGGGCTACTCACAGCTCTCTTCTGAGCTCTCACAGCCCCACCTACCTCACAGGGTTTTCGGTTGTGGGGAGAAGAACAGAAGGCTTGTCAGGTGCTTTGAATCCTCTTAAAAGGGTGAGAAAAGTGGAGTATAAAAGCCAACCTTTCTTCCTTGCTTAAAGCAGGGATTCCATTTCCAGCAACCCAACACAATATAGAATTTATATTATATTATTTGTTTGTTTCAGACATTTTAATTCCACATTTTATTAGGGAAATCAACACAATTGCTGCTTCCCCTGATTGCTATTTTTTCCATTACTGATAATGATTTCTGTTAACACAAACATGCACAGAACAGTTTTGGTTATATAAGAGGAGCCACACAGTTGCACATTTGTATGTCCCAAACCCCACGAAGCATGGATTATCCAAGGGGAAAGTGTGTTCAAACGATCAAGAATCAAATATTGGTACAAAGGGATGCTTTTTGCACACACACAAACTTCACTTGACCTTTTTCAATGCCTTGTTGAAAGTCAGTGGGGTATGTCAGGAAAAAGAACAACAACAGGCATGTCAGCAGTTTCGAGTGGGAAAAATAGTGCATGAGTTCACATCAGGACATAAAAAGTGCTTTATGTAATAACAAATCTCTATGATTTCATTCCACAAATATATTCCTCTTCTTATTTCTATCCCATGTTTCCTTCCGGAGCACTCAACATTACTTACCTGATTGTCTACGCAATATTGATTTGGGTGTAGCCCTTGGGCCTACTTTTGAACCCAAGATGGACTAGAAAACACGGCCTCCTGATAGCAAAAGAAACATCAATGCTCGGTGTATCAAAATCCTGTTGACACTTAAGTTGGGGGAACAGTGGTCCTTATTCACACTGTGAGCACCAGTGCCATCTCCAGCTTTGCTACTGGCACCCACAGTGCAGATGGTTCATCCCAAACTGTCAAAAGTGCTGTGGCAATGGCTGCAACATCACCCACCAAATGCCTGGCCCATGGCATGGTGATTGCAATGCGGTGTGCAGTTGCACAGCCACAGCCATCCCACCCACATGTGGCATTCATGGTGAAGCTGTGGAGATGTTTTTGGAGAATTGGGGATGTTCTAAGATACTCCCAGGTTCTCTGAGATGGAGGCAGAGCCACGTTGTATGGACAGAGCAATCCAGAGTGTCCCAGAGCACCCCCACAGGGTGGAATTTCTAAAGCTACCACCATAATTATCAGAACATGTTCAGGGATGCTTTTGCCCTGTGGGAACTAAACAGTCGAATTCTCTCACGACCCTTGAAAGCTACAAAGGCTGAGCTGAGTACCTGAAGCATGGAATATAACAGCAGTTCCTAAAACCTTGGATTACTTCATGTTAGGGATGTGCACTGATATTTGAAAATTCAAAAATCGGATTCGAATCCATCGGATATTGGCATTCAAATTCAAACCAGATTTTCAAAAGTCTGAATTTACACATTTGAACAAATTTCAGATTTTTGAAAATCCAATATGTAATCTCAAATAATTCAAATGAACAGATCCATATATATCGCATATGAATAATATGCGCATTTGGGCTTATAATGCGGGGTGAAAACGGGATGCATACGAAATGAAAAGGGGACACACACAAATTCAAATAATGGATACGAATGTTGCCGACATTCGTATTTTCAGATTCGAATCGAATTTTTGAATGTACAGATTCGGTTAATCCGGATTTGAATCGGATTTTCAAAAATCCAGATTTTTAACATTCAAATCAGATTGAATTTTTGAATATTCGAATCGACTTGAATTCGAATGCAAAAAATGCATTTGTGCACACCCTTACGTCATGTGCTTTGGTCTTAAACCACAGGAATGGTTTGCTTTACTTTCAACACCCAACTTCCTGAACTATCTTGTGCTTCAGAGAAATTCTATTAGGTAGGACATGTTTTCATAGCCACTAAAGAAACATGTCTGTTCGAATAGAATCTGTTTTTGGAAAAGCTACCCAACCCAAGAAGCAAAAACCTAGTGCTGAACATTGGGATGCCCATAGAATTAAAGGAGGATGCTGGAGGGAGTAACGTGGCTTTAACACTTATGTTCTTTTCAAGGCAGTTGATTCCCTTCACCGGTTTAGAGTTTGAAAGATTTTAATCTTGCAAGGAGGCAATTGGCTCAGAATTTGGTGTTTGAATATGTTGAAGCTCATGCAACATGGGAGTGAGCAAGAGGATAAAGGGAAGAGAGAATGGTTTTATTGCACTCTGGGGCTGCTTCCTCACAGGCCTCTTAACACCCATTAAGCACACATTGGGAAACCCACATCCGCACACACGTACCTATTTAGCACACTTCCGGCGAGGTGCGTCTGCACAGCAACACCCATTAAACACACATTGGGAAACCCGCGTCCGCACAGGCAGACCTATTTAGCACACTTCCGGTGAGGCGCGTCCGCACCTATCCATCTCTAATGTGTTCTTAATGGGGTTTAACGGAACACCACATTGAAGGTGGTCTTAATGGGTGTTTTGCTCTAAATCCGCATTAATGGAGGACGCGTCTGAACACAGATGGGAGGAAGAAGACATCGGGCGGGACAGGAAGTCGCCATGTTGAGAGAGGCAGTGGCAGGAAGCCGCCATGTTGTGTGAAGCAGGAGAAGCACAGTCCAGCCATGAAGTCCCTCTCACATGGGCTTTGCATCAGGCAGGTGCCCAGCTATGGTGGCAGAGGGACAGCAAGTCTGATTCCATGCACAAAAAGCCGGCTTCGGCACCAGGCGGGCACTGGATCTTAGACACGCCACTGATTGGTCCGCGCATGGCAGGAAAGCAGTGGTGACTGACGGCTGAAGGCTCCAATCACCCGGCACCTGGGGCAGCCATCTTGAAATCTGTGCTACTGCATCTGCACAGCGAAGGCAGAATCTGTTCCTCGCAATCCATCCTTCCCACACATGTGCACATGGAAGGGGTGTTGGTAGATACGTATCTACTAGATACGTATCTAACTTAAACCGGATTTAGTAAATCCGGATCTACCTTAAACCAGAGTTAGTAAATCCAGATCTACTCTAAACCGGATTTAGTAAATCTGGATGTAGTAGATCCGGATTTCCAGCGGTAAGTGCGGAAGCACCCTGGCTTTCATATTGACAGTGGTTGCCCATTTCCTCATAATCCCAAGATAGTTCTCCCACAGGTTTACAGAAGAAGGTAGTGGCAGACCATTACCTTCTGGGGCAGATTTCTCCTTCCCAAGTGTCCAGCGGCAGGACTCTTCCTTCAGTGGCAGATTTCTCACTCCCTGGCAAGTATTTTTGGGCTGCCCTAGATGCTGCAGACACACACACACCCCAAACTCATAGGCAAATTCATGGCTGACAGACGGCATACAAAAGGCAGGTCCCCAGGATTAGAAGTGTCCGCGAATGCAGTTTTTGGCATCCGATTTGTAACAAATCGAATGTTCAAACATTAATATTCATACAAATGTGTAATTTCGAATGTCCGCACATTCAATTCAATATGAATGTAATCATACATATTTGTTTGAGTACTCAATACATACAGATGCATATCCAACGATATGCATTCATATGTATCCCGTACACACCCATACACATCCATACATATCCTGTATACACCCCGTATTCATCCTGTACATATCCATATGGATGCGTACGTATTCGTACAGGGTGCATATGGATCCACACAGGATGCATACAGATACGTACCTTCATACGAATGCCCAAACTATTCATTCAAATGTCTGAAACATTCGTTTTTGTACACATGTTAATGTACAAATATCTGGACATTTAATTCATTTACAAATGTCCAGATTTATGTGAATTCGTACGAATAATGGATAATACGAATATTTGTGCACATCCCTACCCAGGACATTAACATGCCTCTATTTCAGTGGTTCTCAACCTTCCTAATGCTGCCACCCTTTAATACAGTTCCTCATGGTGTGGTGACCCCCAACCTAACCCAAACCCTAACCCCCAACCAAAAAATTATTTTCATTGCTAGTTCGTAACGGTAATTTTGCTACTGTTATGAATCGTAATGTAAATATCTGATATGCAGGATGTATTTTCATTGTTACAAATTGAACATAATTAAAGCATAGTATTCACATCAACTACAGCTGAATATAAAAATGTCATTTTACCTCCAATACTGCTGCTTTCTACACAGTAGCTGCTCTCTACTGTGTTTGTATGGGGTGCATGTGATGGGGGACTCGTATATGGGCGTATCTGCATGTGGGCATATCTGCCTTGAGACAGATAGAGGAGTGGTGTTTCGGTTCCTATGTGTTTTCCAATGGTCTTAGATGATCCCTGTGAAAGAGTAGATCAACCTCGAAAGGGGTCACGACCCACAGGTTGAGAACCACTGGATGAGTGCATGCTTGCCTATTTGCCACCAGTGAGAAGGACAAGATGTAGCCATTGTCTTCAAGCACAATACATGTGTTGTAAGGAGCACTATTCCCCGAGTAGCAGACGAGAGCTATTCATAAAGTCGTAGCCTTATCTATCCCACAGTTTCCTTTCTGTGTCTCCATCTGGGCGCAGGGACCATCAAGTGATCAGTGGGTATAATTGGGCAAGTCTAAAAACATCCACCAGGGCATGGCTTGCGGGGAGATTAGAAGTGAACTTTCCCATCCGCTGTAAGAAATATCTCTGCCGTGTTTAAAATAAGTCTACGTGGGATGACAACTGATAGCATCGTTAAGAGGGGAGGAAAGTGTTCTTCTCAGAGTCCTTGTAAAACTACTCAAGCTCTCCCTAACGCTTTATCAAAGGAGTCACTGTTGCCATTGCGAGGCAAAACAAACAACAGGAAATGTTGAGTTACTTCTTCCATTAATTTATGGCAGGCCTTGTGAAAAGCTTCTCTGTTATCCCTTTAGTCGAGTGGCCTTAATTCTGCAGTAGTTAAAGGGGGGGGGGGGCAGCCTAGAATATCCAGTGATACTAACTTGCTCTCACAAGCTCTCATTTATTTTCTATCTGTTTCTTGAAAAGGATTGTCTAATGTTTTAGCCATTTGAGCAGCAGCAGTCATTTAAATAAGAAAGAAAAAGTAGACAGGAAAAAAACCCAAAGGTCAGAGTATATGAGATTATTTTATGTTACATCATATGCAGCTGATGTAAGCCTTAGTTCCAAACTCCAGTCCGGAGTAAATTGTGTTTAAAAGATGGAGAGCGCGTTCACACTTAAGTTTTAATTCAGCTTCAGTCCACTTTCAGAATGGAAGAACACATCAGCAATGGGAACAGTCTCTTTCTTTCCACATTATCTAACTCAAAGGTGGATATTCTGAGTTGGATAACACTGAAGGAAATCAGCCTGTCCGTTTGCTGATGTGTCCTCTTATTCTAAAAGTGGACTGAAGCTGGATTAAAACGTATGTGTGAACGCAGCCAGAAAGAGAAGATAAATCTGCCTCTATTTAAAAGCTTTACAGTTTTACACTTCTGGTATAATTAAGGTGGTAAATTTCTTTCCTTGCCCTGATATTGCAGGGATGGATATAAACATTTTTTTTCTGGTTCAGTTCAATTTGGATCAAGCCGTGCCAGCTGCAAACAGGTTCACAACAAACTTTGGCTGGAAGCTGTTTGCTGTTCAGTTCGGCAAATAGTTCTACGCTGAAAACAATGCTGCTACAAGACTCCTAGCACAGTACATAAAACAAGCAGATATCAGAAGTAGCAGAAGCAAGTTAGATAGAGTAGCAGCGTAAACCAAAGAACCCCTAAAAGTAAAACTCCCACCAAATCCCTAAATCAAGAAAATGTAGGAAAGAGAAAGAGAAAGAATGGAGAGCAAATGCTCTCCCTGCCTGACAGCTCTGGGACGGCCAGGGATGGCTTGGGCCGGATGTAGAGCATGATTTTGTACTCTACACTCTCTAGGTCATCCTGGGATGTGCAGGGACAGTTCCGGATGGAACCGCCCTCCCAGCAGAGCAAATGCTTTGTCCCAGGGCTGGCCTGATCACACAACAGAGGCCCTCGTGCGAATAGTGTAGAAAGGCCCTATGGCTGCAGCCACAAAACACACCTGAGGCCTTTTCGCACTACACTCGTTCCATTTGGAACGGGTGTGGGACGGGTGGCCTAAGACACTTCAGGACGCTTTCAGCATTCACACACAGGAGCGCCGGAACGCGTGTCAACGCCTTCCGGCGCGCCTGTGTGTGAATGGTAAAAGTGTTCCGAAGTGTCTTAGCCGGCAAAGGCTGGCCAGAGGCAGGGACACGGCAGGCGAGGCTGCCTCCCATTGGGTGCCAGCACCCAAGGAGCGGGCAGCCCTGTCAAGCCGGCTGCTCTGCACCTTGCCAGCTGCACGGAGTCAGATCGGGCCCGTGCAGCCGGCACAAACGTGCCCGGGCATCCGGGCACCCACCCTGGAGCAGCTGCCTATGGGGCAGGAGCCCTTCGGAGATCGGAGCCCCTGGCTCCGATCTCCAAAGGCTTCCCTGCCACCCCAATCGCTGCCGTCTACAGGGTGTAGGTGCATGGATCTATGCGCCTACACCTCGCAGATGATTCCCAC
>MTQE01000390.1:10454199-10471616 GCA_014337955.1 Aspidoscelis marmoratus
CCTCTCCCTCTCCCTCTCCCTCCCCCTCACTCTCCCTCTCCCCCTCGCCATCCCCATCCCCAGCCCGGCATCAGAAACTTTTACTCCAGCTTCCAACGTGGAAGCAGGAGTGAAAGTTTTCCTTCTCCCTGCCAGATCGCAGGCTTGGAGGGGTGGGGTGGGGTGCCCCCCCTGCTGCAGGTGGGCACCCACGGGGCCTCTCAGCAGCAGGTGGGAGGGAGCCCCACACCCCTCCCCCACGGCGATCTCACCAGGTAAGACTTTACTTCACTTTGAAGCAAAGTTTTACCCGGCCTGATTGCCGGGGGGGAGCGACGTGGGGCTCCTTTTCACCTGCTGCTGAGAGGCCCTGAGGGTGCCCACCTGCAGCAGGGGGGGCACCCCACCCCACCCCTCCAAGCCTGCGATCTGGCAGGGAGAAAGAAAACTTTCACTCCTGCTTCCACGTTGGAAGCGGAGTAAAAGCACCTCCCTCCTGGATCTCGTGGCGGGAGGGGTGGGGTGGGGCTCTGCGGGACTTCGGCACCCCAATTGGGTGCCTAAGCCCCACAGAGCCCCCTCCCTGGAACCCGCACCGCCCACCCCAGGGCAGGGGCAAGGTCCCTGTGGGGCAGGAGCCCTTTGGAGATCGGAGCCCCTGGCTCCAGTCTCCAAAGGCTTCCCCCTGACCCTGTTCCTGCCCATCTGCGGGGCGTGGGCACGTACACTGAGGCGCCTACACCCCAAAGATGATTCTCCCCCCCCCAGGGCCCCGGGAGGACGCACGTGCGCGACGCAGGACCTACCTGCTCGCTGTCCGGCCTTGGAATGAGGCGAGGATGCCGGGAGCGTGCACCACGTGGCTCGGCGAGGCCCCCTATTGCACATGCTTCTCTCCCTGACAATGCATGTAGAGAGCCTTTTCAGTGATGGCCCCCAGACTATGGAATGGCCTCCCCCTCATGCCCCTTCCTCATATATATTTAAGAAGGCAGTGAAGACGCACTTCTTTGCCCTGGCCTTTCGCTTAGCTGATTATATTCCCTCCCCAGGACAGACACTATCATTTTAAACATAATGTGTATAGTTTTAGAGTTGTTGAATTTTTAGTCTTTTAATGTATATTCTGTTTTAATCTGGTTGTTTTAAGGTTGTTACCTACCCAGAGACCTTCAGGTATGGGGTGGGATAGAAATGGAAAGAAAGAAAGAAAGAAAGAAAGAAAGAAAGAAAGAAAGAAAGAAAGAAAGAAAGAAAGAAAGAAAGAAAGAAAGAAAGAAAGAAAGAAAGAAAGTGTAGACAGCTGGCGGTAGCAAGAGGTTAAGGTGTGCAACAGGAACCTATGGGGCCAAAGTGAGCACTCTGACCCATAAGGCATGGCAATCCTCCATCATCACGATGCTGCCTATATAAACATGAAAGGGATGGGGAAAGCTCAATAAAATAGACATAACAATGTAGGCATAAAACTGACAAGACATACAAAATGGATGTATTAAACCTGTAACACATGTCATGGAAAGTACAGCATTTTCTAACTACAGTACCTGAATAGTCAGTTTAACTAGGGTGGATAAAGGACAGAGGTTAACTTCAGATATGATTTTGATGGTGACTCTGTGAACTCAGTTTATGCTACTTTCTTATCTTTCTTCAGATAATTGCTTCATAGGTTCTCCAGGAGCCAATTCACCTTTGGGAGTGAACTTGGCTCCTGGAGAACCTATGACCTACTTCATGAAAAGCAAATGTTCTAGAATCATAGAACTGTAGAGTCGGAAGGGACCTCCAAGGATTTCCTAACCATCCCAGAAAGATGTAGGTCCAGCCTGTGGTTGAAGAGCTCCAGTGAAGGAGAGCTCACCACCTCCTGTGGCACCTTATACCACTGACTGCCAAACAGCTATGACTATTTGCCTTGATCCATCTAGGTAGATCAACAATCACTCCAAAAGTTCGACCCTTCCACATATAGCATGAAGGTGCTTAGGTTTGGTTGAATTATTTTAAATACTTTCATCAGAAGTGACTAATATATGGCCTCCATATAGCTGAACTACAGATACCACCAGCATGGAATGCGATCATGGATGCTGGGAGCTGTAGTTAGATGCACCACAGACATTTTTTACAGTCTTCCATCTGATCTGAGACCACCTTCCTTCCAATTTATTTTTAGGAAAAAGTGAAAAACATGTTCACCCTGACATTCCCCTCTGGACAGACTTTCTCAGTTGTTGGCTCTTGTTTCCATAGTTGTTTTAATCTTTAAGTGCTTCTTTGACATTAGGTATTTCAATGTTTTTATAAGTTTTAAGTTTTGCAAGCTGCCCTTGGTGGGGTATAAAAGAAAGTAAAGTAAAACTATCATAGTAGCCTTCACCAACATAGGATTGTGCTAAAAATGTTACAACTGTAGTCCTGAACAACCCAAAGGTTCTAGATCAGTGGTTCTCAACCTGTGGGTCGCAACCCCTTTGGAGGTTGATCTACTCTTTCACAGGGGTCGTTACAAAGTAGCAACAAAAATAATTTTATGGTTGGGGGTTAGGATTAGGGGTAGGTTGGGGGTCACCCCAACACGAGGAACTGTATTAAAGGGTCACGGCATTAGGAAGGTTGAGAACCACTGTTCTAGATTGATGAAAAACTGCAAAGCAGATAACATAAAACAGTTGCATGACTATATTGCTTACATATGATTGGTAATGAAACCACAATATACAGAAAGGCTTAAATACTTTAAACTCAATTCATTTAATCTGGATGTTTGTCCATGCCTAACCTAACACAGCCCCATAAATGCTAATGGGCTTTAAAATGCTTAATTTTGGCTGAGTTAGTGCAAAAATAAAAAGAGCAGAGCAAAATAAAAAAAATAGCAAAACAACCTGCCACTTTAAGAGCATTAGAAATTCACAGCCTGGAGTTAGACTGGTTGTTAGTCCCTTGGCTCTGGGCATTATTAAATTATGTAGAAAGAGTTCAATTATTACTGATTCCACCCTCTGCCAGCTGTAAATTATAGGAGCAGATGGATGATCCGGGCTGATTTCCAGAGTCTGCTGCACTCTGGAGTTCTTCAGTCTGTCACACAAGCATTTTTGGACTTCTGCGCTAAGTATGCCTCTTGAGTTCTTAATGATTGACCTACAGCTCCAGAAGAAAAATACAAACATTGTTTATCACCAGGTGTGGTTGTGCAGCTCAAGAAAGTTGGTGGAAGCTGAACAGCTCTTTGTGTCTGTTTATTTCCCTTTTCCCACTGCAAAACAAATGGACTAGATCCACCTGCTCCAAAGCAAACTATCCCCCTTTTTCCATGCACAGTCAAAGATCTGGTCCTCCTAGAGATCTTAGGCTAGGGCATGTGGGGACAGATTCCGCATTCACACCAAGGTAGGTAAGGGGCACATTCCCACGCGTCCCTTACCTGCCTACATGCAAATGGGGAATCTGTCCCTGTGTCTCCTATCCCAAAAAGTTGGGGGCGGGACGTCATTCCCAGGCCTGCTGCCATTGAGCTATGTCAGCCCACTGGCTGGCAGGCTGGTCCCGGCTCGTTCTAGGGCCGTGCAGGCTATAGCCAACCCAGTCAGGTCAGGTGTATCCTGCAGGGACTCCCTGGGCTCACCCACCAACCCAGGGGCCTGTGCCACCCCCCAGACGCGCCCACCAGCTTGCCGAGAGTGATCTGTGGCATTCTACACCTGCGCATGCTGCGGCCTGTGATTGGTCAGTGGCACAGGTCTGTGCAGAATGCCCGGTCGCAGCATATGCAGGCCCAGGATGCTGCAGATTGGACTAGACAAGCCCCACCCACGGGGCTTGCCAGTCTGGTCCCAGGTGGCAACCAGGTAGGTCGTGTGCACACATCTGAAGGGTGGCATGAGCCCTGGGGATCCCTGAGGGCTGCAGGATCCCAGGACAGGATGAGACAGTCTCGCCCATCTCCCAAAAGGGGCTGTTGGAAAGAGCACGTCTGGGGGTGGCACAGGCCCCTGGTTTGGTGGGTGTTCGGCAGGGAGAGTGTGAATGCACTCTGGCCATGATTAGGCCACCCTGGGATGCTTTGAGATGGTTCCAGATGGAACCACCCTCCTGGCAGAGCGAATGCTCTGTCCCAGGGCTGGCCTAAACATATAACAGATACCCTCATGTGAATAGGCCCCTGGATCTTGGAGATGCCTGAAGATCCCATTGTGGACACCTTTAATCAGGTCCACTAGGGGCCTTTTTCCACTAAGGCTTCGAACCCTTCTTAGACCCCATTAGGAACCCAATTAGTACCTGATTGGTACCAACTGGGAAAGCCCTGTCCTCACCTGGACCCCACTGAAGGCCTCATCTGCAAGGCCCTGTTCCCACAAGGGCAGAGGAAATCTGGATTTAAGGGTGCTTCAGGCTCTTAAATCCATATTTTATATGGTCCTGATTAAAGGTGTCCACAATGGGATCTTCAGGCATCTTCAAGATCCCCCAGTCACCATAGTATCCCATTGAATAACAGCACCACCCTATATACACACAGAGAAGCTAGGGACTTTCACTCTTTATCTTTAACTGGAATACATCCTGGAAAGTTGTGTCATTTTTTTAAAAAAAGAAGTTTATTAATAAAAATGAATGATAATAAATATTTGTAAGATACTTGCATATCAATCTCACATCTTAATTTCTTTTTCCTGTTCTATTCATCTCATGTGATTCTTCCATCCATTCAAGTTGGAGATGGACGTGACAGGCAAGGATGGCTGGTGTGAGTGACAGCAGTGCAGTTCTTTTTGAAGAAATTGAAAACTTCCTGCCTGTTTTAAAAGTTTGTTTTATATGAAAGGTTGGGGAAGAAGAAGAAGAAGAAGAAGAAGAAGAAGAAGAAGAAGAAGAAGAAGAAGAAGAAGAAGAAGAAGAAAAGAGTTGGCTTTTCTACCCCGCTTTTCTCACCCATTTAAGGGGACTCAAAGCAGCTGACAGAACTTTCTATTCTTCTCCCTACAATAGACACCCTGTGAGGAGTGTGAGGCTGTGACTAGCCCAAGGTCAACCAGCTGGCTTCATGGGGGAAGGCGGAATTGAACCCGGTATTCCCAGATAAGAGTCCGGCTTCTTAACCACTAGACCAAACTGGCTCACAGACCAAACTGAAAAGAGTATTAAAAGGCAGATGGTGTGGAGAGAGCTTGTTTTGGAATGAGGCAGACTCAGAAATGGGCATGAAGCTAAAACAGAGTGAAGGCTATGATGAAAAGAGTACAAGAAGCCAAGGCAATAGCCATGGAATGGAAGCACCCAAGTGCTTGTACACAGTAGAGCAGAGACCTTGTAAAATTACTGCAGGAACCTTGGCTTTACTTTTCTGTCCAGCCACCCTACCAACATGGTGAAATTGTTTATACAGGGGAAGGGTATATTGCGAAAAGTAAAAAGCAGGACTTCTTTAAAACAAACAAACAAACAAACAAACAAACAACAAACAAACAAACCAGGAACAGGAAGAGAAAAAGAGAAGAGAAGTTATGAGTGTGCCGTCTGCCCTGGACTCCTGGCATTCACATGTGTGCGTGGAGTCTTCATTCTGCAATTAAAAATAGGTTGGGGCCCAGGTGCACTTCCTTGGAAATTGGGAAGTGAAGCTCGTGGTTTCTAAGAAATTTTGAAAAGATCTAAAAATATCAGCCTTTCTCTTTTTTGTTAAAGAAGGACGTGCACAGATGCAGTAAGGTTCAAAACAGGAAGATGTCTGGAAGTCACAAGATCAAGGGGTCAGGAAAAGGGTCTCCTTTTCCTCCCTGTGACCATTTCTGTATGTGTTTATATACATGTATATTGCATATCCTCTTTTTCACAATGGTTCCTTATGACATTTAAGAGCCCTGACTGAAGAGGTATGCCAGAGTGCAGTAAGGAGTAGCTAGAGGAGCAAGAAATTGGCCAGCTATGAAAGGAAAGAAGAAGGAGGAGGAGGAGGAGGAGGAGGAGGAGAAGAGTTGGCTTTTCTACCCTGCTTTTCTCACCCATTTAAGGGAACTCAAAGCAGCTGACAAATTTTTCTATTCTTCATCCCAGAACAGCACACCCTGTGAGGCAAGTGAGGTTGTGAGAGCTCAGAAGAGAGCTGTGACCAGCCCAAGGCCACCCAGGTGGCTTTGTGGAGGAGGATGGAATCAAACCTGGTATTCCCAGATAAGAGTCCAGCTCCCTAACCACTAGACCAAACTGGCTCAGCACATTTTCTTGAGTCTTCACGTTTCCATTCAAAATTGCCTCCTCTTTGCCTTGATGCCTCCACTGTTCAGGAGAATCCTGTAGCAAGACCTGAACTTATCTCACTTCGGCCGTGATCCCACTGGACTTTTTAAAAATGAATTTAACCTAAATTCGGGGCGAACGTGCATTCTGCCCATTCCCATTGAAAACGCATAAAAATGTATAGAACCCAAATTTTTCCATTCCCATTGAAAATGCTATATAAAACACGTTGGGGAACCAGCATCTTTTGCTCCCCACCCTTTGCCCGTCGGGGTTCCCACCCCCTCTCTGATTGGGTTTGCCCCCACAGTTAACATCGTGATGTGGATGAGGGTGGGGAATTCCAGCTGCACCCTTTGATCGTACACCAAGGCTCTTTTGCACAACTGTGTAATTGCAGACTAGCATCTCTCAAGACCATGTAGATCGATTCCATGATGCCGCAGTTGTCTACAAAATTACCCCCCTAAGCCTAGATCTAGCCCATGTTTTGCACCCGGTGGTGGGTGAGAGAGAAATTTATCAACCGTAATGTGCCCCCAGTACCAGGCACAAAACATGGGCTAGATCTAGGCTTAGGGGGGTGATTTTTCTCTTGCCCTCTCTCTTTAAAATTCTCCCTCCACTTCCAACATCTAAAAAAGCAAGATCTCTGATGATTTTGTCATGGTTTGGTAAATTTACCCCTTTGCTTTTCATAAATCCCAGACCACACCTTCAGCCAGATTTGAATATAGATTTAGGCTTTAAAACCCAAGCGCTGAAAAGAGGGATTTGCCAAAGAGAATATTTCCCTGCGAGCAAAGAGCTCTGCCGCTGATTCCCCAAACCAGGTGGGAGGCACTCAAAAAGGGGATAAGAAGAAAAAGAGAGAAAAGGACAGGAGGAAGACTGGATCTGGATGAGGGCGAGGGGGAAAAAACAGACTGGGGAGGGGGCTTTTTATGTCCAAATGGATCCTTTATTTGGCAATATTATCCTCTGTTTTGCCCTACCCTCCCAAGAGTGAAACCTCACCTGTTTAATGCTCCACCCACAACACTGACAGACATTAGACAGACACTGAACAACCCAAAAGGCATTCTACCCCAATACTGCAGTACCGTTCCCAAAGCAAAAAAGATAAAGCATGCTAGCAGCAAAAAGAGGAGCGAGAGTTGTTTTTTCGAAGGTTTTTAAAGTGCAGTTTTAGGCTATTTACTCCTCAGAAAGGGCGGGAAGCAAATTTTTAATGGGGCCAACGGATCTTCAAACATTTTCAAAGCTCAATAAAACCCCCGTGGGAACGGGACCTTCCATCCTTGGTCCTGCTTATCAAGCCACTGACGGTAACTAATTTCAACTGGTGACAGGCGATTGGGGTGGTGGTGGTGGAATGAGCGGACAGAGGTCTAAATGAGATTAGCCACTTCAGATAGTGAATGGATTTCTCATCAAACTTTAAAAGGCAGCTAACCTCATGGGGAACCCACCAGTGCCGGCTGCCAGCAATGGCTGAGTCTGGAGCGCCTTAACAGAAGCCCCAAGTCCTCAGCAATGTAATTGAATGCGTTCTGCCACCCGCCGCCCTGCTGCTTGACCACTCAGGGGCACCAGCTGTCTTCTTCGACCCGCGCCTCCCTTTGGCCACGAAGCAAGCCTGGATTATTTGTCGCACTGTTGGCTGTATCACAGGGTGTTTCCTTACCATGCAATAATAATAAGCAGCAAGAAAATAAAGCCCTCAGGGTTCAGTGGGAAGCCAGTTGGGCAAACACTTGAAAAACGAGTTTTGTTCTCTAGAGCATCGAAAAGGCATTATTGCAAATATTTAACATGCTTGTCTTTTGATTTTTTTATTATTTCTTTCGTGGCACACTGCATCCCCTCACCTTTCCTGTCTGTTTCTTCTCTTACGGCTGGCTCTTTGACAGCAAGGCATTTCTGGCTGGCACATGGCTTTTTAAAAAGCAACACAGCTTCCTATCCCCCTCTGTCTGAGTAACAGCATATAGCCAAGTCCGTTTCTATGTCATGAATGACCAGTTCTTGGAATGGCTTGAGTTTTTATGATGCCTGCTTTATGTACAAAATAGGCAAGTGGTTGTCTTCAAAATACTACTGGTTCATCAGAGAAACCAGTTGCCCCTAGACTTTTTTCCTCCTAGCGAGCTATAGAACTTATGGACTAAATTCCAACAGGAAACTGAGAGACTACCAGATAAGAGTTCAACACTCCAACCATAAGATCCACAGCAAGCCATCCAGCTGACCCAGAATATATGTTCTGTTCTAAATTCCACTGGCAAAAGGAGCCAGCTTCTGTGTGGGCACTGGGGAAAGATGCCACAGTGACTGTTGCAAGAGATGTTTCCGATCTCGATTCTGGGGTCTGGAAGTAACATGCTAAATGGTGCTCCAAAATGCCTGCGGTGGCATTGGGAATATTGTGTCCTGCAGCTGAGGATTTGAAGTGACACTATTTTTTAAGAAAATTTATTTATCTATTTAGAAAATTTATATCCAACCCTTCATCGAATGGTCCCAGGGCAGGTTACAATGAGATTAAAACATATCAAATAGTAAAATATATTTAAAAATATAACCCCCTCCTTCCTTCCTCCCTCCCTAATAGGAAAAGGTGCCTATGCCTGCCGCGTGTGGAGATGTGGCAGCAAAGGGTGCGTCTCCATGGTCTCTTTTTGCTTCCCTCTTGTGTCGGATTTTAAAAATACAGATTGTAATTCGAAATAAAGCATCCCCATGTGGTTTGGGGCAACACGGATTTAAAACGTACTTTCCTGTCTCCATGCAAACTGCTTTTTCTGATCCCACATCTTTTTCTCACCACCTCCACCACCACCACCCACCTGCTGCAGTGATGACCGGCAAGAACCTCAATTGAACCTGCGGAACATAACAGAGATCATCCCTTTACTTGGCTGCCAAGAGTTAAAAGCAGTTACAAGCATAACTGAAAGCAGCTCACTCTCTCCATAACTAATGCTTACAACATAGTTACAAGCAGAACTGAAAGCAGGCTCCCTTCAGCTGTCAAATTCAGCTGCCTGCATTCAGGTAATGGCAGCTGACTAGCACAGAACCAGACCTGAGAAGTGAAACTTTGGCCCTTTCTGCACTTGGCTTTATTCTGGGATATATTCCAGGATAGTAGTCTGCTGGCTACAAGCTAATGCAGATTATGGCAGGTCTCACCTGGGGCCTTCCATAGTCTGCACTAGCATGCAGATAGAGGGTCCCTATTCTGGGATATATTCCAGAATGAGGCCAAGTGCAGAAAGGGCCTTTGTTTCATTTTGGAGGCTGCATTATTAGGAGGGGGAGAGAAAGATTTGCTTGCTGAGAAACGATCTCCCTGGTAATGATAACGATAATTAGTATCACCTTCCCTGTTAACAAGCACAAAATCTCTCTCCCCCTCTGAAGTGAAACAATGTCACAGTTGGGAGCTATGCTTGCAGGCTGAAAGAGCTGAATGCAGGCAGCTGATTCTGACAGCCAATTCTTCTGCAGAAATCAAAAATACCTGAAAATTCAGTGGAATATGGGATAAGATGTGGAGAAAGCGTCTCCATGCTCCCAGGAAAACCCGAAGCTTCCAAAAAGTGCGGAGGTAGTCTTGTTTGAAGGGGGGGGGGTTCAGCTGTGGATTTTCCTCCTTTGTGGCTCTGGAAGCCCCGAGTAAAGCCCTGCATGCAGACGCTCAGAAGCAAAATAAGCTTTTTAATGGATTTTTCTTTGCATGTAGACGGGACCAAAGATGCTTTTCATAGGCACTTCTGTGGTTAAGGACAGACAAGACTAGAGAATTCACAACACCACAGAACTCTCACGTTGGATTCGCCCTCCACCCCAGGTTGCTATACTGGGACCTAAAGCAGTCTCTGCATGTCAGAAGCATGTGACGGTGGGTGAGAACCGCAGCTTCATGTATTTTCTTTCCCCTGCTGTGTTGCAGAGAAGGGACCTTGGCCCTGTCCCCATGCAATTGAAAGTCTGCTGGAACTCTTCTTTTGCCTCTGAGCGGCCCCATTCCAGGCTTTACAAGGCGCTTAGGGAGCTTAGGAAAGTGAGACACCCACAATAAAATACGTGCACTTTAAAGAAGAGTTCCAGCGCTCTTTCGGCGATTCCCGAGTTTTGCTCGCTATATCTGCCTTGAGGACGCTCCGTGGCAAAAGGGGCGGGGATTGCTTGCCTGCACACACAGCCAAAAAGCATTCACACATCTGAGAAATGCAGCAGGTTCGCTTCCTTTCCTTTGTAAAAAGAGCCAGAATTGCTCAGAATTGCAACATTGTTATCAGTGATCTGTGAAAGCCTTAAAAGAGAATGAGCGAAGGATCGCGCTGCCGATGCCTGCAGCCGCTGACTTTGCCGGGGCAGAAAGCCTTTTCTAACAGAGAACTGAGTGAAAGTAAGTGCTGAAAGTGAATGAATGAGCAATCATCTGCCTTTGCTAGGGGCGGGAAGCCGTTTCAGGAGACGGGATCTGGCTATTTTTCCTTTTAACAAGAGAGGGGGCGGGGGGGAAAAGATGCACAGAAAGAGAAGACGGCTACCATGGGGACGGAAAGTCCGTTTAGATCGCGGCTACCATGGGGACGCTTATTCCGGAAGTGGAGGGGACTTTTAAGGTCAGCTATAACAGAGTGACGGCAGAGGAAGCCGAGAGGGGCTAATAAGTCTTTTGGGGACAGGGCCCTTCAGTCTTTCACGGGCAGCTAGTGAAGTGCAATATGGGGGAGAGACACAAAGCCCACTGATGGCACATCCATGTGATTTTTATGCCTCATAAGAATTCAGGAATAAAAAAAATATAGCAACCCTAGTTCATTTTTATCACTTATTTTGACCTTGAGCAATATCTATCAGGTGTGCCTACCATAAGAGGTTAAACATAACCTGACTCCAGAAGAGGGACCTTAAAACACCACATATAAACACCTACTCAGGAAAAACCAGTGTAGCTAGATAGGGCTTGTGCCTTTCCCTGAATAGCTGGTAGGAGGTCTCAGGCCTTCAGAATACCCAAGTATCTCCTCCCTCTCTTGTTTCAAACGCCATCTCTATTTGCCCCTAGTTCTTAGATAAAGTAGCCTAGCACTGTGGACTGTTCAGAAGCTGTAGAGCAACCTAGGACAGGCTGCTGACAGAAGCTAGTCATCTACTGTTTTCTGTTCTAATAACTGTTCTGGAAGAAAAGGAGGAAGAGGAGAAGGAGGAGGAGATTTTCTTTTAATTGGCAGCTACTCAGTCCCTTTTTGCAATGACATGTAATCCTGATTAGGAACCCATGTGGCTTCTGGGCCTCATCAGTGCACATGGGCTGCGGTCACACTTAAGGTTTAATCCAGGTTCAGACCACTTTCAGAGTGAGAAAAGACATCAGTGAAGTGATGAGCTGTTTTATTTCAGTGTTAAATAACTCAGAAAATTCACCTTTGGATAGATGATGTGGAAAGAAAATTACTGGTCACTTTGCTTATGTATTATCTTGTTCTGAAAGTAGACTGAAGCTGGATTAAAGTTGAGGTGTGCCCACAGCCATGGTAGTGTGGATCTATGAGGCCTTGTCTCCTTCTGGTATACTCCATCTGCACTGGATGAAGCATAATCCAAATCAGGGAGGCACTGATTAGGATTACCAGTGGACCTTGGCATTGAGGTCAACCAGAAGACCATTGGGCCCTAAACCAAAATACAGAGGCATACGGAAGGTGCGTCTCCTGTGTTCAGAGCTAACAGAAGACCCATTTCAGGAGTGCACCAAATCACCATATCAGAACGGGTTCCTAGGCCTTAAAGCGCTTGGAGGCTGGCCCCAAAGCTCATGCAGGGCCAGTGCAGGGAACTGAGCCCTTTCTGCACTGGGCCTTATTCTGGATTATATCCCAGGATAGGGACCTGCCATTCACATGCTAGCGCAGACTATGGCAGGTCTTGCCTGAGGTGTGCTGTTGGCTGCACTAGCATGAGGATGGCGGGTCCCTAATCCAGAATATAATTTAGTATAAGGACAAGTGCAGAAAGGGCCCTGGTCTGGATCAGCACCATTGTGCAAACAGTGCTGTTCTAAACCACACCTTTCCATCACTCAAACCAGCAGGCCTGGTTTGTTCAGACCCGCTTGTTCAATCCCTGGAAAGCTGGCTGCAGTAAGGGCCTAAGCTTCAGTCTTCTTGATGGCAAACACCCCAAGAAGATTATGAAAAGTATGGGGAGGGGGAGGAGGAAGAGGAGGAGGATTTGGGCTTGGTTTGTTTCACTCTGATCTCCAAATCTCCAAGCCAGCTCAGGGAACCTCATCAGAGTGCTTCATGGCTTCATGGCTTCATGGAGGCATTGGCTGCCTCTCATACTGAGAAACTTCAATGGCTGCTGTAGCAGGTCATGTGCCAGATGCATCCATCACCTGCCATCAGAGTAGGGTTTTCTTGTTCTGGTCAGCATGCTGACAACCTGGTCAGTACAGGATGACCATTTAACTATGGTCTCCCTGTTCTGCTTTACCAGAGGAACTTTTTTTGGTGGCAACCAAATTGCATCACCAAAATGGGTCTCCCTAGAGCTCTGAAGCCAAGAACGTTTGAGGGCAGCCTTGTTTTGGGACATCTCTCCTCTCCAACAGCCTTTGGCCCTTTTTGCACTGGGCCTTATTCCAGATTATATTCTGGAATAGGGATCTGTCGTCCACATGCTGCTGCAGACTAAAGCAGGCCCCACCCTTTATCTTTTCCATTATCAGAATATCTGTGCCCAAAAGCTACCAAATATTAGCAGCTGCATGTACAGAGAAACAGAAACTGTCCAGCATTTTCCAAATGCTGACTGCACTGTGTTTGACTAATTAATAATCATAATAAGCGCCATCTTTAAGCGCCATCTAAAACAATTTAATCTCCAATCATTCTCGTTGTTGGGTGTTGTAACCATAAATTATGAGGCAGGAAATCCCATGTCTACATTTATGGCAAGGATTTGTTTGCTATGCTTACACTACAAAAACATTGGCAACTTCGCATAGCATGCTGTGAGCCATCCACACTATGGCCGCTTGGCTGAGCAGCAGAAGCTGAGAATGAAAGCTCAGGCCCAAAGTGGCCGGAAAGGTTTTGCCAGGAGCCCAGAAATGGGCCCAGCAGTCAAACAAATGTCTCATAATTACAAAATATGCTCAGTCCTCATTCTCTTGAGCCATGGACACTTCTCCTCAACCCAGGTTTAATTCTATTGGCTTTTTACATGATCCCCCATGCAATCCCCTGGGCTTCATTTAAGCTGTGGAGATTACGTAGATTGCCATAGACATCCTAAGAAGCCTTTTAACCAAATTGTGAGCCAGTTTGGTCCAGTGGTTAGGGAGCTGGACTCTTATCTGGGAATACTGGGTTTGATTCCGCCTCCCCCACAAAGACAGCTGGGTGACCTTGGGCTAGTCATAGCTCTCTTCTGAACTCTCACAGCACCACCTACCTCACAGGGTGTCTGTTGTGGGGAAAAGAATAGAAGCTTTGTTAGCTGCTTTGAGTCCCCTTAAATGGGGTCGAAAAGTGGAGTAGAAAAGCCAACTCTTCTTTTTCTTAATATGACCTGAAGATCCCATCTTCTTTAAAAGTAAACTTTCAAAACTGTTTTTTAACAATAAAAACTTTAAGTTCCATAAAAGTCCATCTCTTGGCTTTCTCTTTTCTTTTTTAGCAATACTAATATTTGCGTTTATTCTATTTTGAATAATTGCTTCTTGCCTGTACTTATTCCACTCGGTTGATTAGTGTTCTACTTATCTGTAAATGTCAATTTCCACACATTATGAGTTGTGAAACTTTTTCAATGAGTGGGCCATATAAAGCATCATTGTATCTGATTCTTCGTGGCGCGATGAGCCCTAACACATTAGGTCCTTCTGTCTTCTACTGCCTCCTGAAGTGTTCCAAGTTCATGTTCGTTGCTTCCATGACAGTATCTATCCATCCCATCTTCTCCCATCCCATTTATCTTTTGTCTTAAATCCTTCCCAACATCAGAACCTTTTCTTAGTCCCGTCTTCTCATTATGCGGCCAAAGTATTTGGACTTCAGCTTCAGTATTGGTCCTTCCAATAAGCAATCAGGGTTGATTTCCTTTGTTATTGTTTTGATGTCCTTGCAGTCAGCTTCAGAAGTGTTGATTCTTCAGCACCCAGGCCATGGTCACACCTTTACTTTAAACCTTCTTCAGTCCATCTTCAGGTCTGACTTCTCACACGTTTTCATTTCAATTTGTTCTATATGTGCACTTTCCATTCAGGAAAGTCCAAATGGAGGGTGGAAAGTCAACAAACAGAACCGACAGAAATTAAAAGGTTTGAGCAGTCAGACCTGAAGATGGACTGAAGAAGGTTTAAGTGAAGGTGTGACCATGGTCTCAGCCTTCATGATGGTCCAATACTCACAGCCATAGGAAGCCATTAGGAAGATCACAGCTTTGACCATACAGATACTTGTCAAAAGGGTGATGTCTCCGCTTTCTACTATCCTGTCCAGGTTTGTCATAGCTTTTTTCCAAAGGAGCAAGTGCCTTTTAATTTCATAGCTATAGTCACCATAAGCAGTGATATTTGCTTTCTCCATGGGCCAGTGAATGTTGGCAATTTGATCTCTACTTCCTCTGCCTCTTTGCAAACTGGCTTGGACTTCTGGTGGTTCTTGGTTCATATATTGCTTTGCTCAAGCCTGCAGAATCTTGAGCAAAGAATTCACTGACAGCAGTAAGATTTTATATTAGTTTACTATAGTAAGAGTTTTATTGGTTTTCCATTTCTGTGCTAATATCAATTGCTCTGTCATTACTATAAACTTAATTAGTGTTTTATGTGCCAGTTGTTGATTGCTTCCTCTAAATAATATTGTTTGATGGTTTGCATTTTTATTTTTGGTTTCTATAGTTGTAACTCATCTCTGGGTGAATTACAGCTATAAAAGCAAAATAGAAAAAGAACACACCAAAAACCATAACGGTGCCCAAATGTGGGAAGGGGAAGCTTTTGTCTTGGCCAAAAGCCAGGGCCCCCAGTGAGGCTATGTTGTATGGATCCTCACCAGTCCTACAGGTAAGCAAGTCTATTCAGAATGAGCCCAATAGCACTGCATGATTTTGTGTGATAGCACTGCAACACATTTTCTGTGGGTTGCAACCAGAAAGGTAATCCAATGCAAAATCAGGAGGACTGCAGGGTTTAATCCGCATCTGGAGGTAACCTAAGGATAAAGGCATGCGTACTGATCCTATCACTGGTTTCTTGCATTAACTTATAGTTTGCTCCACGTTTATCATTAAACATCCATGTCACCGTTACTCTCACTTCCTGGAAAGTTTAATAAACTCCAGTCACCTATGAACAAAACAGCAACCTGTGGGGAACAGCAAGACCTGAATGCTTGTTGCATTAAAGAAGTAGAGAGACTGTTGGATACTAAAATGCCAGGTTCCTTATGCTACAGATAGATGCTAATTGAAAGCTTCTCACCAACAGGGAACTCTGCAGGACGCTGGGAAGGAAGAACATAAAGGAAGCCACGTCAAGAAGGAGGGATGTCACCAGAGGCAACCACAGTTTTTTTTAAAAAAAAAAAAAGCAAAGAAGCAAGATAAGGCAAAGAAAAAAAAAGCTAGGCATGATGAGTCAAACAGAAGGCAAGATGGCAAGAAAAAAATTATCCACTACTAGAATATCACAGTTGATCTAAAACCAATTGGAAACAAAGAAATGGCATATTATTCAATGGCAAAAAGTACTAGAATTGTGCAATTCCACACTTCTGCTTTGTTTGCCATGGGGAAGACTCTCCTGCCTGCTGTAGTGACATAGTTTGCAGGGGCAGAAAACAGGGTCTCCTCTGCTGTGACTCTGCGCCCTGACCTGCTTGGGAGTACAGCCACAATGCTGATTCAGCTGGGAACAGGGGTGCTGCATCCCTCCAAGGAGGAAATGAGGATGAGGCAGGACGCTTCTAAAGGGCTGCAAGGCTCAATGAAAACCAATTGTGCCAGTGCCTTTGGGATCTGCCTGGCTAAGCATGTGCCACAACATGTGCCGTGGAGATATCCATGCCCTGAACCATCAAGCAGAAATGGAGTAAAAGAACTTTCCTCCTTTGCAACCCCATTTTGGGAGCAGACTGAAAAATGGAGACCTGTGAAAAGGGGCTGTGAGGTTTCCTAACTATCTGAGACCCAAAGAAACCAACCGATTAGAAGAAAAAAGCAAAGCAAGGGAAATGGGGCAGATCTTCAGAAGTGGACACTTTTGACTTTAAAAAAAATAAAAGGAACTATAGGTGAATTCCCACTCGTGGAATAAAACGCTTTATAAAATGCTATTTAAAATGCTTTAAAACTAAGCAAACGCTCCTCTGGCAATTGCAGTCAACACTGAATTGTGTCCCCACACAGGAAACACTTCAAACACTTCCAAAAAATGGATTGGGGAAAGCGATCCTTTTCCCTCCCTGCCTTTGCCCACCCCTTTCTCCCCATTGGGTTTGTTTTGAAGACGTGGCCAAGGGTGGGAAATCCCAGGGGGGGCCCTTCTGCTTTCGCTGCTGCTGTTTGATTCCCCAGATTAAACACCATTTACATGTTTCACAAAATCATCAGCCCTGCCTGTTAGCAAACACAACCCGAACAACCAAGCAACAGCCAGCCACCCCTAGCCTCAGAGACACACAAAAACACAGACCCATGCACAGATAATTTCTGTATTTCAAGCCAGGAGAAAGAGAGAGACAGCCAGCTGAGAGACAGCATGAGCTCTGCTGGGTGGAATACTAATCAGGCAGGTTCCCGGTCTGCAGCGAGTGAGCAGTAACTTTGTTACCATTGTGTGTGGGTAGGAAATGAAAGAGTATGAATTCTTACTTATTATCAGAAAATGAAACTCTGTGAAGTGCTCTGAGAGGGGACAGAAAAAGGCTTTAGGCTTCCCGGCACTTTAAGAATCTGGCTAGGGACTGTATTGCAAGGAGAAATCCCACCCGTTTCATGACGGATCTGCCCCAATCTGCTGTAGCATTCCCAAAGGAATAAAGATAAAGTGTTTAAACTGAAAAACCAGGTGTATTGTTGTGGTGCCCACACTAAATTTTAGTGCTGGGAAACGTAATTTTAAAAGTGCAATGAAAGTGTATTCAATGTGCTTTGAGGAAGAG
>MTQE01000390.1:10497535-10519253 GCA_014337955.1 Aspidoscelis marmoratus
CAACTGCCTCTCCTGATTCAGATGGTACAGAGAGATAGAGCTGGGTATTACTAACACAAAGTAATGAGTGGCCATTTGCCCACACTCTTTCCACAGTTCACACCATGCGGAACGCCTGCAGCACATGGCCTTTTTCTGCTTTTAAAATGGTCCCAAACTATCTGGTTTGATATATGATATACTAGAAGTCCAGAAGCTCGAGCTATGGTAGAATACAGCAGTATATTTGCTGACATGAGTCTCTGGCCAGATGCATATTACCTTGGTCCTAAAGAATTTCAACAGTTGCCTTTTGACTACTGAGGCCAGATCAAGCATTGACTCTTACAGATACAGCCCTGAATGGCTTGGGCCCAAATATCTGAAGGAGCACCTTCTCCCATATAAACCTGTTCTTTAGATTGTAAGCCTGAGGGCAGGGAACTGTCTAAGATTAATATAATATTGTAACCCGCCCTGAGACCTTCGGGTATAGGGCGGGATAGAAATACAGATAAGTAAATAAATAAATATTAAGTTCACATGGGGGAAGCTTTCTTATTGTTCTGCCACCCTGGGAGGCTCAAGAGGCCATAGCACATGTAAGGACCTCACAACAGAAAAACGCCAGGCACCTCATTAAAACACATCACTTCGCCCAGGCCTTGGATGCTTAGCTCTAGGGAGGTGCATTAATGGTTTTTTTGCATTTGAATTTGAGTCAAATCGAATGTCGAAACATTTGATTCTAATGTTTAAAGTCCAAATGCAACAAATACCAATTCGAATCTGATACATTTGTTCAAACGTTAGATACGAATTTAAAGATACCTCAATATAGATCTGGTTATGGGCTGCATCTTGCAAGAAAGCACCTTAATCAGGGTCTCATGCCAGCTGGTGCCTTTGCTGTGTTTTGTTGCATCATAATTGTTATTGTTTGTTAATTGCCAAACACAATTATGTTGCATCATAATTAAATAAAAATTAAAAAGCAAATTTTGAATCGTATCTTCAACGTATATTTAGGTCATCTGTTGCAACTCACAATTTTAATAGCTCTGAGTACAGAATCACTACAAGAACAGAATCATATAGGGCCCAAAATCGTTATCTGCACCCTACACAACTAGTGTATTTGGGAGACAGCACCAGTGCTTTTCCATGGTTTTACCAAGTAATGGGGAGATCTGAACCTGTCCATTTCTGCCTTCTTCATTGTTTAAGAGTTTTCATACACAGCAGGTGAATAATGTAGAATGGTTGTATTTACACAAACATAAGCACAAATCAGTGTACAATGTGCTTGTAGGTATGGGTGGAACTGGCAATGAAACCCTGCCTTTGAAATTGATCATGCTCTGTTCTCTTAGCAAGTACCACTCTATAGAACATCCTGTAATTACCACATATACAAGGGGAAATGAAAAGGCATAAGTAATGTGCTTAGCCAATCAATAATATGTAGCACTGTTTTCAGAAAAATTGTGGGTAAAAATAGGCATCGGAACTTAAGCACCTTCACTTCACTTAGTTATTGAATCAGGAAGGATACACAATTGATTTATCTATTTGAAGACAATTAGGAAGTAACCATTGGCTCCTTATGTATCCTTGTTAGATCCATTTATTTCCCCACAAATGGCTGTGTGTACACATGGAGCATATTTAAGAGTGTTGGAAATGAGATTGTGATTCCTTAACATGACAAACACAAAATGAGCATTTCGGAGCGTCTCCGAAGTCTGTGCAAAATAGCTCCGGAGCATTTTTGAAGTCGAAGATCAACAGAGACTTCAAAAATGCTCCGGAGCTATTTTGCACAGATTTTGAAGACACACCGAAATGGCTCCGGAGTGACTTTGTTAGGTTCTGGGGCTCCCTCCCCCAGGGTGCCCCTCTCCCTAGCCTCCTCTAGACCCCATTGCCAGACTATCATGGAAACAGGCTCCCTATAATCTGGATTTTCAGGCTGAAGACCCTATTGTAGGCCCCATTAATGGGGTCTACATAAAATCTGGATTAAAGGCCCTGAAGTACCCATATGATCCGGATTTCCCAAGCTGTGGTGGAAACTAATGTGTCCCTAATGGGTGCTGTGGTGGAAATGGGGTCATCCAGCTCTCAGCCAAATTGGTCCATAATGGGTGATAAAATGGGCACTTACTGCCAGTGGAAAAACACCCCTAGAGAAAATCCTGCAATTGCCTCCTGACACCTCTTTTATCAGCCAAATAAGGGCAAGGATTCTGAAGGCATGTGGTTGTCCAAATGCCAGCAAGCAGCCCACAATAAATGAAATTGATCCAACCATGTCTCAGTAATGCATATCAGATCAGCGGCTTCATCCAAAATCAAACCACGGATAATTGATGTCTTATTCTGGACTGACCTAGCATTCAAGAGCAGCATCACCAGAGCAGTGGGCTGGTTGACAGGCATCCCCAATCTTTACCAGTTGACAGAAAAGAAGTAGTGATATGTTTAATACATCTAACACTCCTCCTGATGCAATATTTTCCCCTGCCTGTCACTACATCTCTAGACTGTTTTAATCTAATATGAGCCCAAGATATTGCTGAAGTTAGAGGTCCTACAGAAAATTTAATTTTCAGTAAAACTTTCAAGAGTTCATGAAGCTTATACTATAGCATTTAAACTGGACTCCCTTTAAGGGAACTCTGAATTTTGTGGGGGATGGCTGTATTATGGAGAATGAGACATTTTTAGTCACCTCCACTTTTAGAAATTTATTTGTCTGTTCAACACTCCTTTTTCAGCTGTTTAAGTTTTATACTATTTTTAACCACCTTGTAATTTTGATGTAGGATGGTACAAGAATAAGACACTACAGACTTGATCAGCTGATTATCTGAAGTGCAACTTGAAACCGTCCAAATCACAAAACAAAAAAAGACAATGAAATGGTTACACTGAGTAGCAATACAAATGTTTAAAGAGGTACTTTAAGAAGAAAAGACAATAAAATGGACTCTTTCAATAGGTTTGATTGTATTCAAAATTTATTTTTAAACAAAACAAGACAATGATTTTAAATAAACATGGTATTCATAACAAGTTGACAGTTTAAATTAGCCATTGTGAAACTTTGCTCTATTCTGTCACAGTGCCCCCACAATATTTTTGAAGGATTTCCACTTCATAAT
This sequence comes from Aspidoscelis marmoratus, assembly GCA_014337955.1. NCBI lineage: Eukaryota > Metazoa > Chordata > Lepidosauria > Squamata > Teiidae > Aspidoscelis > Aspidoscelis marmoratus. Next base: position 10,500,682 of record MTQE01000390.1, read on the forward strand.
CAATCCTGATTTCTTACACAAGAAATCAGGTTGCTCATTTAAATGAAGCATCAGTTTCCTTTAATGATAAAGGTTGCACTAATGCAAACACACGAACATGCACACACACACACACACACACTTCTAACATAAACCTTATTAGCCACACACACCAAAGTCTGAAGTTTGTCCGGCCTTTTGGCTTTTCCTTATTACACTGCTCACGTGGTAACAAGCATTGCTAGGACCAGCTACACGTGAGTTTGCAGTGCAATGGACAGCATCAACCAAACTTCACAAAGCAAAACAAACGAACAAACATAGAGCAAAATTAAGCTATATAACAGTGATAACAATGAAAATATAAAATCAACATGAGTGGCTCATAACCAGACTAGTTTGCAGTGCGCAACCGTCATCAGGAAGCCATTCTTCCCAATTCACACGTAACACGCATTACAAAGCCTCTGTTCATGGAAATAGATGCCCTTCAAAACAATATCTGTAATGTCATAAGGCAAACAAAGATAATTGTACTATGAAAAAAATTGGTATAGGGAATGTTTTGTAAGATCTGTCTACACACAAACATGCATGTGGCACATATGCATGTCACTATATTATGGGTGTGTATACAAGACAACCCAACGGGCTGATTTTATAAACTGAAAAAAGTCTTTTCCTTAAATACTTCAGATATTGCTAATATGCTCTGTCACAGAAGTGTTAGGATGCCCATTAGGAAGAAAACAACATAAATATCAATATAAAAAAGGCTTGAGTGTACTTCCCATTTTAACTTTATGATCAGTTTTAAAATAAGTCCAGTTCACCACATTAAAAGTGATCCCACGCTGAAGAGTAAGGAAGTGGGGTAAGAGACGGCATGCGTTTAACAACTTGGTTATAACCTAATTGTTTCAGGCATTACAATTCAGATACAAAAACCCAACAGAAAACTAGATTAATTGAAGAGGGGAAAGCCAAGAAGAGACTTTGACAGTTAAAGCTTACAATTTTGCATCAGTAAGAGTAAACCTATCTTGCCTGTAATTTAATATCTACTGCAGTTTAATGGTGAAGGATGAGCAGTGGAGAGAGACAAAGATCAACTATGCCCACTTGAAAAGATAATAAATGCCTGCATCATGAAATTATACATTCTTAACATGACATAGTGTATAAGAAAATAGTTCATATGTGAAATGTTTCTCAAATGCATTCCCCCCTCCCTGTAACGTTCAAACATTCATTCCTACTGAAACAAATAAAAAGCCTCCTTAAAAAGTCAAGATGAGAATGAAAGAGATTAGCTAGGCTAATCACAGCACAGTGATTAAAAATGGTTCAAGACAGAACCAATAAGAGCTGGCCAAAAGATGCCTTCGAGGCATAGCTAACCATTAATTCTTCCCATCTACCACATCAAACACTCTCCACTTTTGGCTCATTGCAGTGAGACCAAAATTATTTTATATCTATATCTATCTATACATGTACACACACGCACACGCACACACTCACACACAGAGTTACGAATTTCCAGCTTTGACTCTTTCATAAGGCCTAGTTACCCATTTATATTTGTTCTGCAGCAACTACAAGAGGTAGGCGTAGATCATCTAAAAAACCCGCTCTCCTTGTGCCCTGCCACCTGTGCTTTCAAAAGCTAACTGCACTTGCATAAAAATGTTGCTAGCCTTTGCAGTCCAATGACAAAAGGCCATTCGGGACAAATTCATAGCTATGCTCTTGCACAACTCCAAATATTTTTCAGCGAACCTGTGCAGAAGTGATTTCCAGAGGACTAGAAACTTTGACAAGAGAAACTACCGCACAGATTGGGACTGTATGAGATCAATATTATATACGCAGGCTCCTCCCTGTGCAATGCAGCTTACTTTTCTTCTTTCCCCCCTCAAAATCTGCCCTGGAGGACTAGTGGGCCCTTTAGTGCAGAATCTGGGGGCAAACAGAACATGAAATCCCAAGGTGCAAGGGGATTTCTCTTGTGCAGGTGGGCAAACTTCATTGGATGTCACCCGTTGTCTTTAGAACTTGCTGCAGAATATTCCTAAGGAAAATTATTCCTGGAACCAATTATCTTCATTTTTAAAAAAATGTAAAGACAAAGGTAGCATTTAGCCAAAACTACAGGTGTACTTCCTTCACATATGCAAGTGCCATGCAAAATAAATTAAAGAACAGATACGAAACATACAGAAAATAAAACTACTGAAGGTAGATCTTTTAAAAGCATTTATAAACATAATTTATAATACTTTTTTCCTCTTTTTTTCGCTTCTTGAAATACACAGTCACAAAGCTGTGGCTATACATCCAGGATCTCCTCTGCAGTGCCTCCACAGCGTAACCTGTAGCGCCCTGTCCTCCAGCTAATCGTAGGATCCCACAAGGCTGAGAGGAAGATATATATCGTCATGGACTCTCTGATGAACCAGGCAACTGCATAGTCGAGCTTGGAAAAGCACAGGGGACCACCCTGCAGAATACGTAAGCAGACATCAATGATGGCACCAACAACTATGTATTTAATGAACCCACCTTAATAAAAAGTAGGGATGTGCAAATTTGTATTTCCTAATTCAATTGAATTTGCAAATTTTTGCATCGAACATACAAACACTTAAATATCCAGACCTTCAAACTAAGCAAATAATGCTCTCAGCTCAATGAATACACAAATTTAAATCAAATTTTCACACTTCTGCAGTGTTTTACTGGTGAAAATAGGCTTCTTCAATGGAAAAAAGCCAAAGAAAGGTTTCCGAACAAAGGAACGTTTTGACAACAAAATGAATTTTCAGACATTCATTTTGACTGCGAAGGAAATGTGAATTTTCCGTTCATGCACATCGCTAATAAAAAGAGATACTGCTATAATGTAAAAGCTTTCGCAATTATTCTTTACGTTTTACATCATATTCTGTAGGAATATTTCAATTCACATATCACGGCCTTTTAATATATTTCAATATAAAAATATCATTATTATTTATATTTTTGTACCACTTTCCATTTTACAAAACATTAAAAACAAAGGTAAAAAACAACAGTAAAAACGCATTAAAACTGGGTGGGCCTGGGAAGAAAGAAACTGACTAAAGATTTTAATAGGTGCATGTAAGCTGTAAGTTTAGGCACCTTCCGAACATTAGAAGGGAAGGCATTCTAAAGGGAAGGTGCTAACAGCAAGAAGCCCCGACTGCAATCCATCATAAGATAGCTTTGTATTGTGGATTCTGTATTGCACAAATTTGTTGCACCTGAAGTTCATGCAGTACAGTGGTACCTTGACATACGAGTTTAATTCGTTCCGTAACCTTGCTCTTATGTCAAATCGCTCGTATCTCAAAGCAATTTTCCCATTAATCCATTCCAGCTCCCAAAACACCACCTCAGTTGTTTTTGTTATGTACTGTACTGTATTTACATACCCATATCTCAAATCTTGCTCTCATCTCAAAGCAAAATATCACTCGCTCGGCGGCTTGTATCTCAAAACACTTGTATGTCAGGGCACTTGTATGTCGAGGTACCACTGTATGTAGAATTTTAGTCAACAATATATCTAACTCAATTAATCCATGGATTAGTCCAGTTTTTGTTGGACTGTAAGTTCCATGGTCTTTTGTACCAGGGAAGCTCTTTGGATGTTGGGACAGTCAGTTAACAACTGCAGTCATTTTCATATAAAGATTTAGTTCAGGCTATCACAGCGCATTGTAACAATAGGTAAAGAGTTATCCTTCTGATAAAGAAATTCTACTTCAAATAAGGATTAGTAAGGATTAAGGAATCTCTAATCGAGAAAAACCAAAATCAACTAATGAGACAGGTATCAGACTCTTTGTTCATTGTAACATACCTGGACACCCCTGAGCTGAATGTAGTCAAATATAAACCATGCCAAACAGTGACACATAAAAAACACCATTATATCCCATCTGAACACGTGGTGAACTGCCCATCCAATAATTAAACTTGCAACAAAACACTCAGAGATTGGTTCACAGATTATTGTTGCTGGAAGCATGTTGATCCGCAACTTGGCCCACCTAAAATTAAACAAGACATTTCTTATCAACTGTATTAACAGTAAGTATTTTTGCATTTGGAGACTGAAAGTAAAAACCATACACATTTCACAAGTAGTGGGGGAGTGGAATAGGGTTGCCTAAAAATTTCAAATTATTTTATAATGTTTAGTTTTCTCATTTTAGTATCAAGAAACTCAGTTGTATTATTCAAATCATAATTGAATCAATTTTCATTATTTATAGTTAAAAGTTACAACTTTTAACTAAGGAAAAAAAGATGATTTAAATATTCAACATTTTGTATTTCTTCTGATATCGCTGCATTTGTTTGCCCTGATCACACTTATTTTTCATTTCCGTTTGTATACTTCTTTCCAAAATAAAATTTTCCCAAGACAATTTACAGCTACAATTTAAAGATACAATATAAAATAATACATCAAAACATTGTGATATGTTATAGGGTTATATGTCATACAAGATAATACATTACAAAATAAACAAAAGCATAATATAATACCTTAAGTATTCAATCTTAACGTTGCAGAAATAATGCATTCAGCCGGTCCTGACCACACACCATTTGGCAAACCTCATGTAGCTTCTGTACAACCCCCTGAGAATACTTTTGGCATTGCCACAGGTGGAAGCCCAAATATTTTTTACCACCCATCTGGCAATATGAAGGGAGGAGCCTGCCATTTAAATGCTTTGTGTTCAAGTTTTGTAGGACTTTTTAAATTATAGAAATCTGCTTATCTAATCTATTATTGCTAGGGAAAGCTTTTCCAAGTTTAACTCACTAGGCCTTAATTACCGAAGTGCTCAGGGGAAGGTGTTATATAAAAGTAATGTTTATGTCCAGAAGAAGACAATGGGGAACTATTTCTGTAGTTGCCAAGAAAACAGCACAGATGTTTCCATTTAGTCACCAGGAATCAACCCTCATTCTAAGGTAACAAATAATAACATTTAAGTAGCTTTCATGTATCATTCACTATAATTTGTTATTAAAATAGACAAAACGGAATGTTTTCTACCATTGTGGTGGAGGGAATGCATTCTAAATTCTGAATCAATCCAAACATTTAATTATAGACAACAGAAGATGCGATAATTTTTACCTGATCATTCTGGATTGAAACTGGGAAATTGAATAGGAACCAGAGTTTTGCATTGCAACTTGTGTGGCCATTGCAAACTTCCAGCCTCTGAAAATGAACATATAATACGAATGTGACCAAAATGAACAAAAACTTAGTCCAGCTTTGATTGCACATATTTCTCAGGTGCTTATTAGATAAACTTTAACAATGCTTTTTTTAAGCACAGGATAGAGTAAAACATTTATTGAATGACCATCTTACAAAAGAAAATATTTACTATAAAAAAGATTACATAAAGTAACACTGCTATTAAAAGTAAAACAAATGTTATCCGAAATCAAGTGGCTAGAAGATTTTTCTTTCTTTTCTCCCAGCAGTGTGAAGCAATTTAGGCAGAATGCTGCTTCACCAGTCTCTGATTGTTGCACTAACAGTTGTCTCAGCAGTGGTATGCTGTCTGCACACCTGCTACTGATCCCAGCAATGGGAACATCAAAATCAGGGAACTTTTGTTATCCAATGTTTCCACTTTTTTTCTTTGCAGAGTGCGGAAAATATCTGTAGAAGGCTGCCACTTTTCTGTGCTCTGCAAGATAGAGGGCTGTACACAATGGGAGGAAAGCCACAGAAAGTGCTGTGAAAGCTCTTTGCATCCTTCCATTGGTAAGGCATCTAAGGAGTGCTCATGGTGCAATGAATGCTCCCAGAATACAGGTTCATGTGCACAGAATTGTAGCCTGTGCACCATCAGAGCAATTCCATTAAAGCCCTGTGCGGATCTTGTTATAGGTGCCCAAGCATTTTTTTTAAATATCAACCTGTAACAAGAATGGCATTATGCTTTAGACTGTTCATCAACATCAGGAACATTTATCAGAGAAACCACAGCTCTCTGTGCAGAGTTCTTCCTGACAAGCCATTAGCTCACCAAGCAGAAAATTAAGGTTCTGACAGAACTCTTTGCCATATTTTTAATAGTTTGGTGTGACACCACCAGAGACTTCCACGTGAAAGCTAGGATGTACATTATAAACATAATATTTCTTGGGACAAAGCTGCCATTGAGGGAACCTGGCTATTTTCCAGGGGCCTAAGAAGTGAGGAGTGTTTTTGTGGCATTTGGACAGTTTCCAAGCTTGGTGTTTACTATAGCACTTCCTGTGCTTTTGGTCTTTGCATAATATGAGGGGTTTGTCCTGGGTTATTCGCCAAGACGGCATCCACTGTAGCTACATCCCTGCACTTTTCCACATTCAGAAAGCCTGCTCATTGCCTCTCTATATAAGCACAATAAACTTTACTTCCATTCTTAAGGCCATGATGTGCCTTTAGAGACTGAATCTCAAAACCTGATTGAGGACCAGTGACCTACTTCACTGAAAATAGACAACAAGGGATTTGAAAGGTATGATTTGTAACCTAAAGGTTTATTGGAATTAGTACAGTCTGTGGAAGCATTATAATTACTACAACAGAATGTTACAGCAGGTATAACCCTATGGAGCTTTCTCTGAACACAACTTTGAAGCTTGAATTGGTATAAAAAGCTACTGCCTGGCGGTAACCGGAAGATCAAGAATACAGTACAAGTTTAATTGCTAATGGTTCTGAAACCAATATCTTAGTGGAGCGTTGTTGTTTTTTAATGCATTTTTAGTTTCTTCTATAAACTACCTTATGGGTTGTGCTCTGAAAAAGCTAGTCTGAAAATCGTTACACAAGAAGATATAATGAAGAGAAAAAGACCAAGATCAGGCAAACAACATGGCTGATGTTCTGTTAAAAATGATCCTTTTCTTCTAAATGCCACTGATAAAGAAATAATTCTCTAGATACCACCTATCCTAAAATAAAATACACACTGGGCCAGAAGGACACTATTCCTACTGCTCTTTTGAAGATGTCATGGAATCTGTATTCCCTTCAGCAGCAAAAATGGTTAGGGTACAGTGCTCATGGTAAGCATTTGAATTAAGGAATGCACTCAACTTGAATACACACTCTGGAATTTTTTTTCTGGAAATCCATTTTCTTACCTGTCAGCTATTGCTTTGGCCATAAAATAATCCTCAGCAATATACTGAGCAAATGCAATTAGTCCACCAGCTTGGTCCAAGACATCTTTTCTCATCAAGCAAGACATTCCTGTTACACACTTAAAACCTGTTACATGAGCAGAAATGTATGTTCTTGGATGGGAAGTACCAAAATATACCTGTTAAAAGAAATATACCGTATCATAAAATGTTTAATTTTCACTCTAAGTTATATTAGCACAGTCACTTCTTTGAATTTTGAAGCATTTGTGAAGTCTTCCATTATCTTACCTACTGCACACAACTGTTTTAAGACACGGTCAGTGGTGTATTTTACTATCCATATACAATGATATGTCCACATATGCATTTTAAGTTCCCTTTTTAGATTTCCTTTCACAATTTATAAAACTAGAACACCTGGAGGAAAATTTCCACTAATCAATATAGAACACGTGTTTGGGTGTACATTATTTAACCTTTATTGATGGTGAACGGATTAAATGTTGATCTCTGACAGATGTTTAAGCAGCAAAGCAGATAATGAGAATGCAACTTTATTACCTTACTGCTATAACTAATATTAAGTACAATCAGGAACTGTTCAATGTAGTTTGAGTACATACCCTGGTTAAAAGAGAGGGAAGTTGGGGAGTGTCCCATCTCAGGTTAATGGTCTGGGGGGGACAGTGGGAGGGGGTTCAGAGAAGGGCCCAGAGGAGGAGTGTTGAGGCTGTCAGTACTTCTACTCTCCACTTTCAAGCACTGTTGTTAGTTCAGTATGTCCATTTTACATTTCGTTTTTAATGTTGTGACTCGCCCCGGAGACCTTCAGGTATAGGGTGGAATGAAAATGCAAGTAACCAAATTCTGCAGAATATGAATGTCCTTGTCAACACTTCCCACGAACTTGATGGTGCTGTTGTTAAATGTCAGTTTATAACAAGTCATCTCTCATCCATGACTCGAACACAGACGAAAGGGCTCACATAGGGTGTATTTACAGGGCCCTACGTGGATGAATTAGGAGCCCCCTGCCAAGCCATCAGGTCTGGCCCCCAAGATATCTGGTGCTGCTCCAGCCCAAGCTAGAGGGACAGAGTTGTGGAATTGTCAATAGTTCATACAGAATCTCTCACTAGGTGTCCTTTTTGCTCTGTGACTGGGGTTGGGCCAGACATAAAAGCACAGTTGCTGTTGATGTAGCATTCACCCACTGCAAGGCTGTCTCAGATGTAGTGTTGGAGGACCCCTGCATGGTGATGATGGAGGACTTAGATCTCCACACTGAGGATGCCTCCTGTAGACTGGCTCAGGAATTCATAGCCTCCATGACAACCATATTATCTTAGCATATTATGAGCCCAACATATGTTGCAAGACATACTTTCAACCTGATTTTGGCTACAAAAGGTTAAAGGTGGGTATCTGGTGGTAGGTGGACTTGTAGTGAGTCCACTGTCATGGAGGGATCATTCCTGATGAAGTCTGAGTTAGTGGGGTCTGCTCCTCACAGCAACTGTTAAGGACCCCCATTGAGATGGCCTAGCCTTGGAGACTTTTGGAATCCAACAGATTCCCCATGGCTCTGGGGGAACTTCCAGCTGATGCTCCTATTGAAGGTCTGGTCTCACATAGGAATCATAAGGTGAGTAGAGCTATTGACATGATCACTCCCAAGGACTGGCAATCCTGCAGAACTCTTAAAGCACCCTGTGTGAGGTGAAGTAGCTAGAGCGCAAGTGAAGCAAATTGTAATGTGAATCTGACTAATCACTGGTAAAAAAAAATCTTCACTTCTAACATGTGGCAGGGTAATTTTTAGTACTATGCCTCACAAGACTGAAGTATCACATGGGGTACAGGGTGACCATTCCTGTTACCATGGTAACTTCTGCTTTGCCCCACCTGCCAAGTTTCTCAGATTACAAAAGTAACTGTCCTTTAGCCTGATTTAATAAAACTACCATCTTCTCCTGTAGTTGTCTAAGTGTCCTATTAGTTTGGTCTAGGATACATGATTTAGCAGGTCTGTGCTACAACACCTTACACCATCTAACTGCTGCTTGTACAAGGTAGGGAAGATAACTTTTTGTTCTAGTTTTTTGTTGTTGTTTTTTACTTATGCTATTTTGCCTGTTTCTTATTTTCTTTGGTCTACAATCTGTCTTTGGTTCTGATTTGCAGTGTTTCACTGCCATGCTGTGCTGTTTACCTGTGTGTGTTTTGTGTCTGCATCATTGGTGGTGCTTGCTATGTAGCCAAATGTTGCAACAAAATTGGACCCTCTTGATTAAACCCAGTACCCCCAGTAGAAAAGAAGCAAGTAAACAGATGGCCACACTGGTGGCAACCATGCTCTGGAACAGTCCACCGGGTGCTATCCATATATACCTCTAAATATAAGGAACGAAATTTTGAATTTCCAAGATAGTTTAGAATCCAGCTATACTTGTTTTTAACATTTCTTTTATTGCTTTTTTAAATTGTTGCTGTTCAGCTCTTCATGGCCCCATGGACTACAGCATCCCTACCATCTCCCCTAAGTCTGTCCCAGCTCATGTTCATTACTTCCATAACATTATCTATCCATCTCATCCTCTGCCATCCCCTTCTCCTTTAACATTTTAATTAGATTTTTTTGAATATATTATTTTACACTATTTATATATCTTTTATTTTTTGTCCTGTAAGCTATCCAGAGAACCTTGGTTTATTGGGAGGAGAGAAAGATGGCCACAAAAACTGTGTTATAGCATTCATTTGGATTAAGTCCACGATATGTTCACCTTAAGAAAAATGGCAAGACATGCCAGGTCAGTGTGTCAAGTGGGACCTCCAGCTTAACAAAATGCTGGAGAAATGGGAAACCCTAAGCAACTGAATGGAAGGCCAATATCAAAAGCAAATTTCCCTTAAACATCTCCATAATTTCTTTAAGGGCTAAGTGGAATCTGTTGGATTCCGTAAGTCTCCAAGGGTAGACCATCAGATGCTTAGTGGGATTTGCAGATCAAGTTGATACAAACAAGTTTGTCACAGAAAGGCAAAGGCAAAGAAGAATTATGCGTTGACTTCATCAAGAAGACAAAATTCAGGAGATAATTTAAATAGTTTCTTTCTCTGTCGACCCAGATGGACAGACTGATATAAAATAAAGAAAGCACAGTTAATGTGTTGTCTCTTATTATTGTGTGGTACAATTTCAATGTGCTTGTTCTTAAATGTTGTAAGCTGCCCAGAGACCCTCGGGTATGGGGCGGGATATAAATATAAATAAATAAATAAAATATAACCCAGCCTTCACAATCTAGTCTGATTTCAATAGCAAAGAAAGTCTTTTCAATCTTACATATTTCTTCTTTGCAAACATTTAATTGTAAAAATCAAAATGTTGAGAATTTTAAGCATATAGAATATAAAGTTGCAAAGTAAACCCACCTGTTCGAGAGTGGCAGCAAAGCCCTGTCTATCTGCTACATAGGGCAGGCCGTGGACCAGACCAACTTTTTCTGTCATTTGATTAGCCATGTCAGTTAAAGTATCTGGTGTTACTAAAAAATAAAAAAGGAATTATGGTTAACACCCATTAACTTATGTTTATATGTTGGAGAATATTGGATATCTCCATTAAAGATCCCACAAGGTCCACTGTTTTCAAACAATGAACAAAAGAAAGAAGTCTGTCACTTACTATTGCAATGTTGGATCAAGAAAATCTAGTGTTCACCTAACTATGGTATGTGCAGTAAAGCAAAGACCATACTATATTTAACAGTGCATAAGGTTATGAAGACACTTTCAATTTGTATTTATGTCCTTCTCTTTTGCAAGAATTAAAAAGGCAAAGCATATCTAACCCCAACATACCGGCATTTTCTCACAGTCTGTAGGTCCCATGTCTCTCCCATTCCCCTGTGCCATTTTTCCTTTGCTCTTCTGTTATGTCTCTCTCTGAAATGTCACTTCACTCTTTTAATTACAGTTACTTTTTTATGCTGTGAAGTGCCACACACAATGAAGGTGTTTAAATCATCAACTTTAAAATAAAAAAAACTACATTAAGTTGTTACAGTTAATATGCACCTACCTCTAATGCCACTGTCACAGATCCATATTAGGTCATACTTGGCAACTTCATATGCTGGCATTAAATTGTTGATCTTTGGATTTATCCCAACTTTTTTGCCACCTATAGAACAAGTCGAAAATTACAGTCACAAGCTGCACAATTGCTTTAAAATTAAACTGCTCTCTGAACAGTTCAACCTTAAGATGCTCAGTCCTCTAATTAGAACTGAGCTTTTTCAATTTAATCTGTTCCAAGGGTTAAGAAGAGAGTTAATTTCTTGACTTCAGATGAATAATAATGCCTTCATAAAATGCACAAACTGGGTATGTGTGATCAACTGCAAAGCCACAGGTGTGTATAACATATTGTGTACACAGTTGTCCCTACATAGTGCAGTGGTTCAGTTCCCAGATACCGCTTGACTAAGAAAGCAACTGCATTAAGGGAACCTCATGATCATTTCTCCTAATAACTAAATGTCCATTTCCAGCAATTACTTTCACAACATAATCTCACCTAGCAATTTCTTGTGGTTGGCAATATAATCAACTGGATATTTCAGGTAGGATATGGACAGCCCTACATTTTTTTTAACTGAATCTGGCCCAGTACCTGATTGAAAACTGTAACTAATGCCAGGTCCTTACTACTAAAAGAATTAGACACTTTGTTGCCTTAACAATAGTTATCAACATATTCAAGTTGCTGTCAAAAAAAAAAATGATTACAAACATACATCAGACCTTTATTTTTTTTTCTTTTCCATTAAAAAAAATATTGTGTTCCACAATTCAAAGATGAAGAGTAGGAAGGTTCAGAATTAATCTACAAACTGAAGGATCTTGCTTGGCCATAACTGCCACACTTTTTTTTCCTTGAAGATATTTTAACTTTAGATTTTTTTTAACATAATAAAAATAACTTGAATTACATGGCTGCTGTACTTCACTGTATGTAACTGAGTACTTTACTGCAATGCATTTCTTGACCAACTATGTTTACGATTAATACTACACAGAAAGGTTTCCTTCATGTTGGTTCTGTGCCAACTGATCCAATCTATTAAAGGTAACTGCATGACAGAAGCCTTCCTCCACTTACCTATAAATAACCTTGCATCAATATTGGGATATTTGCCAAGGAGCTTCTTACACACATCAATGGCAGGATCATCATGATCTTGTACACAAAGAAGCACTTCATACTGTAAAAAAAGAATACAAGGCAAATGAAGACAATGTTTTAACATAGGATAATAAAAACAAATAAGTGGCAAGAAAGTGTTATCAAAACCTCCAGTTTAGCGAAGGATCATTTTTTTTCTCCAGTAGCAGAAGGTTTATTTTTCTTTATCGCTGCTCTGAAAAACCTGAGTTTTTCAACAAACAAAAAATTGAAATCCTCCAAGGATATACATGTCTAAAAGGATTTTTTCCCAATATACACTGCCATAATTCTCCCATGAAATCTGTTTAGAACTGATTTGATCACACATTATAAGTTATTTTAAAACGGACTTCATGCACCCTTTCTCCCTCCAACTCTGGCAAGGCAACGTTAAAATCCTCTGAAGATGGATACTGCAGCTATATCCGAAGGCTTGGGTTCTCAGAAGAAACCTGGAACATGGCATAACAGCCCCCAAAAATCCTACAAATAAAATTGAAACTGACTGTAGAAGCCTACATCCAACTATTCTATCCATTTGTTCCACCCTCAGGAACAATCCATCAGCCCCAGTCAGAGCAAAAAAGGTGTCTGGTGAGAGAGATAGTTTCCTTAGGGATTATAGTGACTCCTTAATCCCACCTCACAAGCCTAGACTGCTGATGCACCAAATATCCCAGAGAACAAAGGTGAGTAAAAGCCTGGCCTCCCAGTTCACTCACTCATAAATCATGAATGAAGACTTATTTTGGACTGACCTGGGCATTTAAGGGCTGAACTAGAATACTATTCTTAAGTAATAACAAACAGTGACAAATACTAGCATATGCTGGAAGAAGTTTGCTGCTAGCACAATTGTTAGCTAAAGGTATTTTTAAAAAAAATTAAAGTAACACAACTCAGAAAGATAATATAAAACAAAATGCAACTTTAACCCAGTTGTGGACATATAAAGCAAGATAATAAGAAATGCCCCACTGCACTGGGTCTGTGGCCCCTCTAGCCTAGCTATATGGTCTCTCAGTGGTTCCTGGCTGTACAAGGAACCGATCAGCCAGGACAGGAGCACATAACCTGCTCCATCTGCAGTCTCCCAGCAGCTGACCTTTGGAGGCATAGGGTGTTTTTCCACTGTCACTAGAAGTACCCATTAAGTACTCATTAATGGGTACTTAATGGTATTTTTGTACCCATTAATGGGTACTTAATAGGTACTTCTAGTGACAGTGGAAAAACACCCATAGTATCTCTTTCTGCCATCAGGGCTAATAGCCATTGATAGCCCTAGCTTCCATGAATTGGTTGAAACATTTTTTTAAAAAAATTATACCAACTGGTAGCCATTTGATTTTTGTCTGTTCTGATTTTTCCAGTTTAAGCTTCATGGGTTGGTCTCTGGTTCTAGCATTTTGGGAAAGGGAGAAAAACTACTCTGTCCACTCTATCCATACCATACGTAATTTTATACACTTCTATCTTGTTTCCTCTCACTTGTCTCCTTTCTAGAACAAAAATCACCAGACACTGAAATCTTTTCTCATACAGAAGTTCCTCCAACCCCTTGATCATTTCAGTCAACTTCCTCTGGACTCTCTTGAACTCTGCAATATCCTTTTCGAGATGCAGGCACTAAACCTTCACACAATATGCAAGATGGAGTCACACCACTGATTTGTGTAAGAACACTATAATATTAGAATCTCAGTTTGATCCTATTTTTTAATTATTGCTAATATGCCATTTGCCTTTTTTATAATGGACTCATTGTGCTGACACTTTCATTGAACTGTCTACCCTTACTCCAAGGTCTCTTTCCTGACCAATCATATTATAATAGTCATTATATAATTCTGTATAATACAGCTTACTCCTCAATCAAACACAGACAGGATAATTTCCTTCCACAAATAAAACCATATACATATACAAAACTGATACTCTAACAAACAATTGGCCTCAAAAGCAAGTATTGACAATTATTGCAAAGCCATTAAAATTTCAAAATAATCCATGGTGAAAAGCAAACAATAAAAAAGGACCCCAGTTCTTCATCAGAAGAAAGTAACAGATGAAAAGCAAAATGTGTTTCAACTTTCATTTAAGGTCTCCTTTGCTGGACATTACAAAGAAAAGTCTCATAACTGTCCTTAAAGAGCTGCACTGTTTTCCATTGGCTTCCAAGCCCAACTCAAGTATTTTAGTATTAACTTATAAAAGCAAATACGTGAAGGACAGCCTTCTCCCATAGAGACCGGTCTGCTTGCTAAGATCTTCCACCGCCAAATTCTGAAGAAAGGCTGAGAATCAAAACAACAACTCAGTTTTCCAGGTTCTTTGCTCTACCACGGAGCTTCATTCACAACATATCAGCTTCTTGTTTGAACAATTCAAAGTCTTTCCAGAAGCAAGTGGAAAAGAAAATCTTTACTTTGTCAGACATTTTTAGTAAGATATAATGCATTTTAAGCTCTTGATACCTAAGAACCATGGTTTTAATGTAATTTTAACTGATCTCACAGTATCTTGTAATGGTTTTGTAACACTCTTCTACTTATTTATCTAATTTTCTGTATTGTTTAACTTTCATAATATTGGAATTCTAATGATGTTTTTAAAACTGGGACTCATTTGAAAGGTTAGCTAGATAACATGTTAATTACAACAAAGGCTCTCTCATTATACTTCATTAAGAAGTAGGTTGACAACTTAACTCATAACTTACCAGAAATCTATGTTCTTAGTGAGAGAGTGACAACTTCATCACAATGATAAGATCAGCTCAGACAACATTAAGCACTCTGGTATCATAGGCTAGAAGGAGGATTAATGCAACCACTGTACCATAAAATATTTACACTCTGTTGCTATTCAGTCTCTCCAGAGACTGCACACAAATTGACTGGGAATTTGATAAAATAATCTGGAAAAATTGCTGCTGTGCTGTGGTAATTTTGGGACGGAAGTCCTCTCATTTTTGGACAGAGTTTGGGGGACCAAACTTTATTTATTTGGGGAAAATAAATATACTATATCATAACATAAAATATTAATTCAGAAAAGTTTATCTTTAAGAAAAAAAATTTAATACTTTTAACATTAATTTTTCAAAAATAAAACAAGTCCATTAAATAAAATGAAGGTAGAATACCAGCAGGGGGAGAGGGGCTTCCCAGTGTTTTGGATTGAGTGTCATATGTATGACTAGCTGCCCACTGGGCAGAAGTCCTGAGTCTGTGCTCGGTGCAATGAGCTCTAGGCTCTCAGGGAACGTGTCTCTTCCCTTGAAGCCAAGGTAGCAGACCTGGAGATGGAGAGAGAAACAGGGCTGAGGGTGAGGCCTTCAGGGATGCAGTAGGCGCATCCCACTCCATGTCAAGCAGCCCTCCAGCTGCCTCCGTTCTGTCCTGGATTTGTGACTGGCTTAAGGGTAGGAGGCAGAGAGTAGTAATAAATGCCCAATTCTCAGGGTGGAAAGAGGTAAAAAGTGGGGTCCCCCAAGGCTCAGTGTTGGGACCAATGCTTTTTAATTTATTCATCAATGATCTGGAAGAAGGGGTACATAGTAAAATAGCAAAGTTTGCTGATGATACTAAATTATTTAGGGTAGTAAAATCCGAAAGAGATTGCCAAGAGCTCTTAGCATTGGGTGAGTGGGCAACCAAGTGGCAAATGTGCTTTAATATTAACAAGTTCAAAGTAATGCACATCGGCGCCAAAAATCCAAATTATGTCTATAAACTGATGGGGTCTGAGCTTTCTGCAACACACCAGGAAAGGGATCTCAGGGTTCTGGTGGACAGTTCCATGAAGGTGTCAGCCCAGTGCGCAGCTGCAGCAAATTCAATGCTGGGAATAATTAGGAAGGGAATAGAAAAAAATCAGCAAGTGTCATTTTGCCTCTTTAAAAATCTATGGTGAGGCCACATTTGGAATACTGTGTACAATTCTGGTCACCACACCTCAAAAAGGATATTGCAGAACTGGAAAAAGTGCAGAAAAGGGCAAGCAGAATGATTAAGGGTCTGGAACATCTCCCTTACAAAACCAGATTGCAACATCTAGGCCTCTTCAGTATGGAGAGATGGCGTTTAAGACGGCACCTTACTGAAGTATATAAAAGTATGTACGATAGAGAAAAGGTAGAGAAAATTTCTTTTCTCTATCACAGAACACTAGAACCAGGGGTGCACCCTATGAAGCTGATGGGTAGGAGAGTTGGATCCAACAAGGGGAAGCATTTCTTCACCTAGAGGGTCACTGGTTTATGGAATCTACTGCTGGAAGAGGTGGTAGCAGCTACCAGCCTAGATGGCTTTATGGTAGGGTTAGACAAATTTATGGATGACAGATGTATCAATGGCTACTAGAACGAATGCCTAGGTGCATCTTTCAGGCTGGGGGATAAAGCAGGATGTTTCTAAGGCCATTTGCTGGGATTCAAGAGCAGGAAAAGGGTTTTCCTTGTCTCTCCTCGAGATGCCCATTAGCATTTGGTGGGCCACCGTGTTCGACAGGATGCTGGACTAGATGGACTATGGCCTGATCCAGCAGGGCTTCTCTTATCTTCTTATATTCTTATTCAGACACCGTTACACTGAATTATTTCACCTGTTTAAGAAATTAAGACTAATTTTTATATATTAAAACATCTTCCCTTTATACTCTTGTTTCAGCACAATACCCCAATAAGTTCTGATACATGAATTTTAATTTCATATTTTATTTAGCAAAGTTGCTTAGCATGAAACACTGCAAGAAATGGTTAATTAGAAAATCTGAATGACAAAATTTATTCTGTCATATTGTTGATGTTTATTGAGCTTCTTTAAAGGAAACAAGGCCAGCCTAAGCATTTGTGGCACCTTAGTAAAGTATATAATTGGTGCCTGAAATAAATAATTAGGCAATGAGGAACCAATTTGGATAAGAAGAGCCAAGGGTTGCTATGTTTACATGCCACTGACATCCTGTTTATGGAGCCACGTTTATTTTTGCAGTCTATGCTTAAGACAACATACATGAATGTAGTTTCAACTTCTTTGTTCTCTTCTGCCCATTTCTGGGTTTCTGGGTAATAGGTCGAGGGCAAATCATGTTCTATGGACATGTTCAGTTCTTTAATTTGTTCCCTCCCGCTCCAAACACATCCACTATTATTTCCTTTGGGTCTGTAATCAAATGCTGTACCAGCAAGTAGAAGAGCTAGAACTGCTTTTGCTATCCCAAGGTGTCATTCCCACAGCTAGGCAGTTTAAACCATCAAACACCCCTAAGATTTCATCCAGTGTTAAAAGCTTTAAATTTGCTCTATATTTTCTTTTAAATAAGCAGCAGAATACATTTCTTGCCTCTGATAATCACAGAGCAATGCTTCTAGTGCTCATTGCACTCTCAATCTTTTGGGTCCTATTCTTCAGTACAGCAGATTCACCAATCTCTAGAATAAAACTCCAAATATAAAGCCGCTAGACCAGTGGGGAGGAGAGCACTGAATCTTCTTCCTTCCACCTGTGAAAAGGGCCATGCCTCTTATAGACAGAAAATTATCTTGCATTTGGGAGTTGTATCCAAAGGCTTGCTTGACCTCTGTGCTCAAGAAACTTTATTTATTTGCACTTTTACCCCGCCCTATACCTGAAGGTCTCAGTGTGGGTAACAATGTTTTAAACCAAGTATATATAATAAAATAATAATATATATTAAAACAATAGCAGTGTCTGAAAAGCGGGAAGAGAACATGTATCCATTAACCAAAGGCCAGGGCAAAGACGTGCCCTGATTCTGTACATAGTTACATTTTTTCCAAATATTTGAGAGGAGGGATAAATCTTCCAAGCTACTTTTCTAACTTTCTGCAGGCTCTCTATCATGAAAATTAAGTATAAGGCATAAAGGTTTCCCAAGAAAAAAAGGAATCCAGAAAATAGAGCTTTCGTAAACTAAAATATCAATCAAGGATAGTGAGATACTGCCTGAATCCCACCCAGGCTCTTACTGTTACATCTGCTAAACAGTTTAAGTCATTTAGGGGAACTACAAGCAATTATATCTCATGTAAGAACCTGTCAACCAGTGCCTAAGGGTTTTTTTCCACTAGCACAAAGTACCCATTAAAGACCCATTAAGGACCCATTAGGCTCAGAGCAGGAAG
>MTQE01000390.1:10531690-10543018 GCA_014337955.1 Aspidoscelis marmoratus
CGCTGCCTTTGCCGGCACGGGAAGCCATTTCAGCAGCCGGAGATCTTGTACATAGCGTAATGAATTGCTTCTGCCCAGTTGCCTTTGCAGGCAGGGAGACAAGACAGAGAACTTGTGAATACGAATGACTATTTTTCTTTCAGACTTGGCGGGGGTTGTCTCGCTGGTTGTGGCAGCGCAGATCGCAGTGCCTCCCCATTCGCTGGCACCCTATCAGCAAGAGAGGGATGGGGAGAAAAAGATGCGGGCAAAGAAAACACGCTTCCGTGGGGATGGTAGGTGCGATTTAAACGCGCATTTTGCTGAGCCTCATGCGGACACTTATTCCGGAATTGAACGGCACCTTTTAAAGTCTGTTGGAATAGAGGGACAGTAGAGGGAAACTACAGAGGCAAATAGGTTGCTTGGGGATGAAGCCATAGAGATTCAAATCCAGGGACTCATTCTAGTCTCTTCCATATGTTGCCCAATAATTTTTAATTAAATAAACAAACTGACTTATTATACTCAACCACTGTTTCTTCTTCCAGAATAGATAACATGTTATAGCTCAAGCCCTTCTTTAAAGATCAAACAATATAAAAAGAAGCAAAGAATATTCTGACCTCCTAGGCCACAGCATCACTGAAAACATGGGAGAGGGGAAAGGACACAAAATGAATCAATAATCTTGACTGATTAGTCTCCTGACCATATCAAGTTACAAATATACCAGGATAAAACCATATAAGAATAAAATCAAGATATGCAAAAATGAAATCAGGTCTGTGTATAAATCATCATTACTACTGATCCTCATCACCCTTACAAGGCACTCCATTAAGCCTGATAAAAGATTTCCTAAGTCGAGCTGCCTTCGCCAAATACAAGGCTACCTTGTAAGTTACCTGAGTGTTCTCTCCCTGTAAAAGATAGGTCACTTTATGCTCTGTATTCCAATGAGCTATAATTTGCAGAAAGGGATCCAGACATGTTGTTCTCATTAGGGAATACAGGGGGCAAGGACACAAAAACATTACAAAAGGAATACAGAGTTCCTTTCTTACTATCCAGAAGAGAAGTGGTGGTGGTAAAGATTCATTGTCCAGGATCATTATTTTGTTTTTGTTCTTGTTTAAGGTTAGGAAGCAGAGGAAACAAACAGAAAAAAGTATTCAACTTATGGACATCCACCACGCAACCAATAGCCCAAATCCCATCCAAGATGTTTAATAATTTGAAAAAGCTCCAAAATCACATATTTCCCTGACACCGCTGTGCTAAAATTTGTAATTACACTTTAAAATAATGTGCTGCAACCTGTGTTATGCACTTCTTTATTTCATTGATATGTTTCTGGATTACTTTGAGAGCTTGGTATGTGCTTTGGTATGTTCAAATTTCACAGAAAGCATTCTGTAGGTGAAAACACAAAATGAAACACTTTAAATTATAAATTATAGTGTAAATTACATTAATATATAAAGTTTATATAATTATGTAGCCACCTATGCAAAAACATGGAAGTTGCTTAGCTAACAATTATATATTTCCCTGACTGAGCAAATAAGTAGATCTGAAGCACTATTATTTTACCTTTCCCACAAAACAGAAAACATCTTTCCCCCCAGTTGGTACACCCAATACAGAACTCCACCTGAAGGCATAAACTACACCACTAAGTATGGGGAAATACCCCTGCCCAACACACAATCTACAGATTCAAAATGAAACACTGAAACTATCACAGGGAAGGGATTAACAAGTTCCAGATAACAAAGCAGCTCATATATTTGCAACTTCACAATACTGACTATATATCACAAATCCACTTGTGCTGAAGACAACAGTAAAGGGCTCAAAAGAATTTAACTTTCTCAACTAGAACTGTTTAGCTATTTTAAGAAACTACTCAATCCCATAGTACTTAAAATGATGTTCAGCAAGTTGTAGGAGGCCATGATTTCTTTCCACTGTTCTTGGTCCAATAAAAGCATTTTTGTAACAATTTTGCCACAACAAAGGATTATTTTTCATATCAGCACCAGTTTCTATCGCTGATGGCTGAGCTGGAACAAAAAGCAATTAAAAATGGAGATGTAACACTATCAAACATGCAACCAACTTCCATTATGTTATTTCTTCAGTAGATATTTAGTGGAATTTTATAAGCCATCTGGGATGTTATATTGCTAAGGGTAAATAATATCTCTGAAAAATAACTGCTGACAGAAAGTGAATTTCCACATAAGAGATGAAATATAACTATTTACAATGACCCTTTTATCGGGGTAGCACTGTCACAATGAAGTAGGATGTGCTTGAACTGAAATTCAACAAGCACCCCTGGTTCAGGTTCAATATGAACTGGTTTTTTTGAACAGTGTGGTTCAGCTTGCATGCGAACCACGTGAACCAAACAAAACAGTTCTGCACATCTCTACAACGAAGTCCCCACAGGCTTACTCCAGTGGCAAGGGACTATACAACAGAGCCCAGCATTGCCTCTTGCCAACATTTCTGGGGCTGCCCTGGAACAGATTCATTTACCAGCATATCTGGCAAGGTCCATGTGGCTTTAACTTGATAAATTCAAAAGCTTGCCACACACCTGCCCTCTTCCTTACTTTATTTTCACATGCTTGGTAAGCAGCCAGAAGCTCCCAGGAAGCTAATGCCGCGTGGACTTGCTAGATGAGGAAATAAGGAAACAGAACACTGCTGCTGGTTTTCCTGGAATAACCTTATAATATATTATCATTGCATTTGGGTAAATCCCATGAATATACGGTAATCCCAATGCAATTAGGATTTCACTTTTTTTTCTCAGGTATGGAAGGCTACAACTTGAAGTGTGGCTTAAACAAGGAAACAGTATCTTCCTGCTGAGATTTTTGCAACTACTACAAAGAAAAAGTAAAGACATGGACTGTTTACTTCAGTATTTTACAGTGTCTTAACAGATGAGGTTAGAAACAGCTTAATATTCCAAAAGCTTAATATCTAACTGCTTTTATCCAGAGTCATGAATCTGAGAAATCAGTATATAGCTGGAGTGGCATTCTGCGTTTATGATCCATTTTTACTTAAAGACTATTTTCAGCCATTTCAATCCAGGACAAGTTAGCTAGTTATTTACAATGCATAAGGAAGAATTATCCTTATGCAAAAAGTCTTATGAAAAACATAAGATGTTGGGTGCCCTCTTTTTCCTCAAACAAAAATACTGTTTACAGTATTGCAAAAACATTCACACTAGCCTGCTTCTGTCTTTAAATAAAAATATTCCTAATATTGGCGTATTTCTCTAAAGATAGCGTTGTACACTGCACTAATCTGAAAGTTCCATTTGTATCTTTTTTAACAAAATTAAGTGGTGGAGTATGTTCAAAGCAGGTCTACCTAAAACAGAAGCATGTACCCCAAACTATGGGCAGCCACTTGACTAAGATTATATACTGTTAACCACTCTAATATCTTCTGGGTTATAAATTAAATAGAATGAATATATAAACAAAATGCACAATGAGTGAAAACAGCTTTATCGCCACTGATCATCCATTTAGCTTGGGGGTACTATTGAAGATCTTACACAATTCAGCACTGTAAAGTCTGCTAATTATCTTGTATGCAGGCATCAATGCAAAACTATGTATCTATTCCTACTTAGTATGGGCTTAGTATGTAATAGTCTTCAATTTTCCAATCACAGTTGTGTTAATTACTGAAGTGTTAATTACTGGAAATGGCAATTTATCATATAACTCACTATTTACATTAAATACAAAGAGCTCTGCATAAGGACAAGTCTTTTAAACCTTGAGATGCAGCATGCTATAAGTTTCATATAATGATTTATGATGGTGGATTTAAATTGGGCTTGCAGATTAGTGTTTATGGTGAATACAAATGCAGTCAATACTATAAAAAAAATGCACTCCATAAATCACTTCCATTAACTTCTTCTACAGGAAGTCTAGAATGGGCTTAATATACAGCAAAAAAAGAAAAAGAAAGAAATCCAAATAAACTATTTTTAAGTAAGCCGCTGCATAAAGTAGTATTTCTTGAGTATGATGTAGCCTATTTTACAATACAGTATAAAGAAAGCAGGTGTTATAATTGCTGCAAAATATCCTCCACCTAATCAAGCAACATGAGAGGGTTTGGGTGGGTTTTTGCTATGTGGAAACCAGCCCTAAGTAACATTGCAACAATCATTGCTTCCTGACTGAAACATTGTACACACATTTCTCCTGTGCAGACTTTATAGCCACACAATACACCCGAATGAAGCCACTGTCAGAATTTTTACACTAGCCACCCCTTGAAAACAAAACGCTTGGAGAAAAGTTTCCAGTATTCATACCTAAAATCAGAATCCTTACTACCACTCTTATATGCTTTCTGTTTCCTGCACTGCATAAACAGCTCCACCTAACATGTTTGCACCGGTCTGCTATCATATCAACAGGGAAGCAGCTATGTGAACACATTCTCAGTAAAACTTTAAGAATGCAGTTGCACCACAAAAGGAGCCGGCAGCACATTCACAAATACAACTGCTTTGGTTTGACAATTCCTTGCCTATTTTCTGTAACAGCAACAATGCGATATTGAAATAGGCACAAAATCTTGAAGATTATTTTCTTGTCACCATACAACAGCCTATCTTGTACAACACAAGGAAGTCTGATTAGCATCCTACTATATTTTTGAGACCAGTTTCCTAGACTTTCATTGGCACTTTAAGCATAGCAGTCATATTTGACCACGGTACATGCTCTCTTGTCAACTAGAGTAAAGCTCTCTGGTGTACTGCTGTCCTGAATGAACGATTAATGCAAAAAACCAGACTTACAAAAGAGTTTTACATTGTTAAAGCTCAGATACTAATACTAATTAAAAATACTAAGTAGTAATGCCAAAAACAATCCAGTTTTGAATTATCGGCCCTTAAAATGCATAAAGCTATCAGCACAGCCACAATAGTCACTTTTCAGTGTACAGCCTGAAACTGTCATATGGGAAAGAAAGATTTGTGATCATGAATTGCTTTCTGTACACTCTGTGAACTCAACAAAGCCAACAGCAGTAATCAATGAAAGGTAGGAAAAATCCAGATTTTTACTCAAAAAAGAATGAACAGCAAAAATCATTTATTTCTTTTCGCCTCCGATCACTTCATTCTTTCTCAAACATTCAAGCATACCTCTGTAAATGCACTCCAATTCATCATGTCCTTTAACAACCCAGATTCATGGGAGCTCCTGTGTACCATGCAGAAACATCTAGGCCTCTATTCTTAAAACTGCCTCTGGGAAGACTAATTTGTCTGTCACCCCACAAGTGGGGTCTCCACTGTTATAATCAAAACAACAAGGGAATGGCCAAAAATGGGTCTATGGTGGCTGGGATTCAAGCCTTCTTTAGATCATACCTTTCAAAAAATGCTGCCAGTAGATTTACACTTACTGACCAAGTGAATGTGTTTTAATATTTTGGCAGCAGAATCCTAAATGGGGTTTGGATAAGGTAGGAGATCCGCAAGGGGAGAGTGACACCGCCCTTAGGATATGTATGCCTGGAGAAGATTTTCTAGTAAGTGTTCATTCCATTCTGTAGGACTATTTCAAGATATTTGCTTCATATTCTATTATAAAATAACTATGTGTTATTTTAAGTACGGATCTGAACAAATATTGACTATGCACACCCTCCTTTTAAGTACCATTTTCATACTTCCTACTTTGCTGTAAAGCAATACAACAAATCATTCTCAATCTGTTTCTCCAAAACACCTGCAAATACATTTGTATAAATGTGTCCAAGGTTTGACCACACATAAAATCACTGCAGCTCTGCAATAATTCAGAGTAAGAAGCAACAATTAACTGCATTAACAAAAAATCAGGATTATGACCCAAACCTGACAAAAAGAACACACAAAGGGAGTGAAAGTCGTGGGAGTTATTTATTTAGAAAATTTATATCCCGCCTTTCACCAAATGGTCCCAGGGTGAGTTACAATGAAATTCTAAGATACTGAATAGTAAAACATAAATTTAAAATATAACCCCCTTCCTCTCATCCTCACCTGCCCTCCCTACCAGGACAGCACCCCGAGAAAGCTGTTTAAGAAGCAAAAGCCTGGGTAAAAGGATTTGTTTTCACCAGGCACTGAAAACTATACAATGAAGGCACCTGGCAGGCATCAAGAGGGAGGATATTCCAGAATCTAGGGGCCACAACAGAAAAGGCACTCCTGCAAGTCCCTATGCCTAGTACCTCTGAAAGGGAAGGAACTACAAGAAGACCCTTTCCTGAGATTTCAGTGCATGGACAGGTCTATATAGAAGACGGCGCTCCTTTAGATACCCAGGGCCCAAGCCATTTAGCACCTTATACATTAGTGTCAACACCCTGAATAGGGCTCGGTAGCAAACTGGTAACCAGTGCAGATCCTTTAAGACTGGCATGATGTGAGTCCATCCAGAGACTCCTGTCAGCAGTCAAGCTGCTGCATTCTGCACCAATTCCAACTTCAGAACAATTAGTGTCAACAGTGCAAGCAAAACATTGTATCAACAGCTCAAAGAACACAGCTATATAAAAAACAGTGTCACTAAGTTATGAGCAGTCAGGTAAAGCGCTTCATACAAGTCACTTGTGCTGCAAATTTATGCTCAGGTTCATATTTTCTACAAACTCTCATATCCAACAGCAACCAGAAGACAAAAAAATAAATAGCGCCTTACCCCACTATAAAGAAGGTGTTTAAAAACCCTTATGGACATAAATATAAAATATTATAACCTATGTGCTTTGTAACTCTTCTCCCCGCCCCCCCAGGATGCTTGGCTGCAGCCCCAGCCTTGCTTTACTGGGAGTAAGGCCCACAAGCACAGTGGGGGGCTGATATCCTAGCAGAGGGTGCTCGAGTTGGGGATCAACCAGGACACAAGTCCCACAGACTCCCAAGGCAATCAGGGGAATCAGGGGGCAGACAGAGAACGGGTGCTCCACTCCTCTGGCTGGGGAAACAGTGGCTGCACTATGGGCAGGTGTGATAGAAGAAGAGTTGGCTTTTCTACTCGACTTTTCTCACCCATTCAAGGAGACTCAAAACGGCTGACAAAGCTTTTCTATTCTACTCCCCACAACAGAACACCCTGTGAGGTAGGTGGGACTGCGAGAGCTCAGAAGAGAGCTGTGACTAGCCCAAGGTCACCCAGCTGACTTCATGGAGGAAGAAGAGTTGGGCTTTTCTATCCTGCTTTTCTCACCCATTTAAGGGAACCCCAAGGGGCTGACAAAGCTTTATGTTCTCCCCACAACAGACACCCTGTGAGGCAGGTGGGGCTGTGAGAGCTAGGAAGAGAGCTGTGACTAGCCCAGGGTCACCCAGCTGGCTTCGTGGTGGAAGAAGAAGAGTTGGCTTTTGTACACTGCTTTTCTCACCCATTTAAGGGGGACTCAGGGTGGCTGACAAAGCTTTATGTTCTTCCCCCCACAACAGACACCCTGTGAGGTAGGTGGGGCCGTGAGAGCTCAGAGAGAGAGCTGTGACTAGCCCAAAGTCACCCAGCTGGCTTCGTGGAGGAGTGCAGGATCCCAGATGAAAGTCCGGCTCCCTAACGACTAGACCTTAGGGCGCTGGTATAGATGCTATCGGTCCGGCAGGGCAGGGCCGGGCAGGGCAAGGCAGGCAGGTGTCCGGGCGGGGGGGGGAGGGAAGCGCGGGCGGGCGGGGGGGGAAGCGCGTCCCCTCTGGCCACACTCAACCAACGGGCACGGCGGCGCTGCGTCGGTCCTCCGCTCCCCTCCCCCCTCCCCCCCCCTTGCTGAGGGGAAGAGGAGCAGGAGCCGCCCGCCCGCCCGCCCGCCCGGGAGATGAGGCGAGAGGCAAGCGGCGGCCGCCGGCAAGCAGCCAGCCATGGAGGGCGGGCTGGCGAGGCCTCCTCACTTACGTGTAAACGATGGACATGAAGTGCATGAGCCACAGCACCAGGAACAGAACGAGCCCGAAGATGGCGAGTCCCTCCAGGGCCAGGTTCAGCACCGCCATCCCCGCCGGGCCGGGCCGGGCGCGCAGAGGCGAGAGGCGGGCGGAGCGGAGCGGCAGCGAGCGGGGCGGGCAGGAGAAAGCGGCGAGCCCTCCGGTCAGCGGGCGGCGAAGAGTGAAGCAGCGGGCGGCGAAGCCCCTCCCCCTGGCAGGCCGTCCTCACGGAGCCCCCTCGGTCGGAGCGAAGAACAGGCGCCCGCCCGTGCCCTTCCTCCTCCTCCTCCGTGGCCGCCGCCGCCGCCTTCCCCGCTCCTTCCCCCGCTCCCCCACTTTTCCTCCCGGGGCTGCTGCTGCTTTTTCCCCTTTATGCCGGCCAGGCCGCTCCGCCCCTCACGCGCACCCTCCCTGCCCTCAGTAGCAGCAGCAGCAGCGCTCGCTCCCTTCTCCGCTGCGGGCTTCTGGGCGCCCGCTTGCCGTCAGCGGCTGCTGTATCCGCTGCTCCTCGCCGACGCCGCCTCCACTCAGGCACTCTCGCTCTCTCCTCACACACGCGCTCCCTCCCTCCGTCCCTCCCTCGCGCGCACACGCACCCCGACTGCCGAGCCAAACGGACTCGCCTCGCGCTGACAAGCCCATTAGGCTCCACCCCACCCGGCTGTCATTGGAAGCCACATTGGCCCCTCTCTCCCCCTCTTTTTCATTCCCCGCCCCCGAGCCATTAGGCTCCGCCCCGCCTGGCTGTCATTGAAAGCCACATTGCCCCCTCTTTCCCCCCTCTCCTTTCATTCCCCCCACCCCCGAGTCTCGTTTCCCCGACGCTGACGTCCTCTCCTCACGCTTCTTGGGCTGGAAGCCCCGCCCCTTTACAGGTCTCGAGGTTGAGGAGGGGGCGGGGGAGAAGAGAGGGGGCGATGGCGGGCAGAGGCGAGTGACTCACTATGGGCGGGAAAGGAGGGCGCGGAGGGCGCTGATGACGTCACTGATTACCGAAAGGGGAGAGAGAGGTCGACGTGCTCGGCGTCACCGAAACGAGCGGCCTTCCGCTCGCCGCCGCCCCCGCCGCTTTGTCCCCGAGGGGGAGATAAAAGGAGTGGCGCCCACGGAGAGGGACGTCTCTCCTCACACCTGTCAGGGCCCGCCCTCCACCGCAGGTCCACCCACGTTCTCTGACACGCAATTCACAACCGTGGGAAGAACGGCACAGCTCTAAACCAAGGATGTGTGGTCACACCTGAGGCTTAATCCGGCTTCAGTCCACTTTCAGGGCGAGAAAATACCTCAGCAAAGCAACAACCTGGTTTCTTTCAGTGTTAAATAACTCAGAAAAAAATCCCCTTCGAGATAGATAATGTGGAAAGAAAATTACTAGTCACTTTGCTGAGGTGTTTTCTCACTCTGAAGGTGGACTGAAGCTGGATTAAACCTTAGGTGTGGCCACAGCCTCAGAAAATTTGCCCTGGGGATAGATAATGTGGACAGAAAATTACTAGTCACTTTGCTGAGGTGTTTTCTCGCTCTGAAGGTGGAGTGAAGCTGGATTAAACCTTAGGTGTGGCCACAGCCAAGACACATCCCCCCCACAACACTAATGATACATGATATGTTGCTGACAGGAGAAAAAGATTTCGATTACAAATACAAGGCCTCTGACAAGAAACAAAACAATTTATTTGTCTCATGAAAGCCCATCATGTGTTACACTTGTGCTAAGTTTAGTGATGAATAGAAGTGAAATGTTTTCTAGGGCTCTGTGCATTCTCTTCATCTGCTTCTAATTAATATCCCAAAGTACCATGGATTAATGAAATCACAGATGAACATTTTAAATGGATAGGTTGAATACTCCATGTGTCTAGGAAAATATTAAGGAAAAGTAAAACAATGTATTGAAAAGTCCCTCCCATGTGTTATATTCCTAGCCAAAGTCGCAAATGTTGCACATTATATGTAGGTTAAACTGTTACTGAGTTAATATTAGTTGCAACTTTACTGACAATCACAGATTGACATAGTAACAAAAACAGGATTATAAAGATGAATTGGAATTCTCACCATAAGGCTGTGGTCACACTTAAGCTTTAATCCAGCTTCAATCCACTTTCAGAATGACAGAATACATCAGCAAAGTGACAAGTGGTTTTCTTTCAACATTAACTCAGAAAATTCACCTTTGGGATAGATAACGTGAAAAGAAAGAAAATCAGCTACTTTGCTGATGTGTTCTCTCACTCTGAAGGTGGACTGAAGCTGGATTAAACCTTAGGTATGACCACAGCCTCAGAGATGCGCTGTATCAACTTTTGGAAATGCACTAACAATTTATAATTGCCCTTCCTTAGTCTCTTATATTTATGTGAATTTGTTGGAACCTATAATTTTTGATAATCTTTGCTTTTGTAAGTCCTTTTGTTTCTTCTGATATTCTGTATAAATGATGAGTAGGAAATATATGTGCAATACTTACACTGTTTTTTAAAAAAAGACTAAGCATAATTCAGTTTGCATTCCTACAACACAAGTTGCCAATAAGTTGCATAGTAAAATATTGATAACAGAAGGAGGGTATGTAACTAAATGAAAAGGAAGAAATAAGGGAGTAGTCATCTGTCTCTGTCTCTCTCGTTTTTGCACAAAACTGAAAGCCAAAAGAGGTGTGAAGGACAAAATAAACAGTCCGCAGCCCAGACTGCAAAGCTCATATATGCATCTCAGCAAACTCAACAGAATCATAAATTGACACCCTGCAAATTCCTGCCCAACTGGCTGCCAGTTACTACCTCAAGGGAACATCATTAATGCATCCAGAAAGATTTCCCAGGACTACTGCACACTACTCCCACATGCATACAATTAAATGCACAAGCAAAATGGAAATGAATTTAATGGAGTGCAAGAGCAAAGATACAATGAGCAAGCAGCAGTGCTAACAAATGTTAAACAATGAAAACAGCTACCAAAGGCAAAGCAAGCATGCAAGAAAAAAGCAGCCAGATAATGACTTAATTTTCAGAGGCAAGTGACACTTCTTTATCTGGACATACCCACCAGAAGAACTTATCCCCTCATGCCACATAGTCAGAAGTGAAAAACAGCAGTTCTGACCAGAGAAAGATAGTCAAGCCCAACAACTTTTTGAAGATTTAAAATTACTATCACTATCTACCACCTTTTGTTAGGCACTGAAAAAACATTTATAAACTTTTTAAAAAATAAATACATACATACATTTATGTATGTATGTATTTAAGCTTGAACATACAGTTCAAGCTTAAAATTCTTTTTTCCCCCCATGAACAGTAATTATTATTATTATTATTATTATTATTATTATTATTATTATTATT
>MTQE01000390.1:10588157-10604053 GCA_014337955.1 Aspidoscelis marmoratus
TACACCCGTTCCAAATGGAACGAGTGTAGTGCGAAAATGCCTCAGGACAGAACCTGTCCTCTTATTCCATGGCTGATGATTTTATTCAGTAGCCTTTGATATGGGACTTTATCAAAAGCATTCTGAAAGTCCAGAAAGACATCACCTTTATCCACCTTTACTCCCAAAGAATTCTATCAAGTTTGTGAGGCATGATTTACCTTTATAGAAGCCATGCTGACTTTCCTTCAACAATGCTTGCTCCTCCATACGCACACTAATTTTATCTTTAATGACAGTCTCCATTACCTTGCATGGAAGTGCCGCTAAGCTAACTGGTCTGTAATTTCCTGGATCACCCCTGGATCCCTTTTTGAAGATTAGTGTTACATTTGCTACCCTCCAGTCTTCAGGCACAGAATCCGATCTTAGGGAAAGATTATATATTTTTGCTAGAAGATCAGCAATTTCACATTTGAGTTCATTAAGAACCCTTGGATGAATGCCAGCTGGTCCTGGTGATTTGTTAACTTTTAGGCTGCATCCCCATGCAAGCCATTTGGAGTGGGATCGGAATGCATGGGGCCGGGAACGGGTCTGAGATCACTCCCAGCCCATCCCCATGCCATTCCCGGCAATGCAGGCTAGCTGCGGGTTGGGCGCAGATGGAGGCGTCCCCATGCAAACCATGCCAAACCCTGGCATGGGGGAGCAGCACCATCTCCTCTCCACTCCCTCTCTCCTTATTGGAAGCTGGACTGACGTCAGCCCACCCCTGTGCCGCATCCCCCCTCCCTTAGTGGCACTGAAAGCCAGAACTGGGCTGGCAGGCACGGAAAACAAGTTAAAATAAGGCTTACGTCATAATAATAAATTTGCAAATAATTTTAAAAGACCGAAAGCGGCTATGAGGTTTAGCGGCAGTTAGACGCTTAAGCAGTTTTGTGCACCTCCGCTTCACCAGGAACTGTGAGAACACCTGCCAAGTTTAAAAGGCAATATTTCATGATTGCCTTGGAGATCAGGAAACGGGGGTTGAAAATTTTTGGAACTGGAACAAAACTCAAGCCATTATTCTGCCTCTCTTGGCAATCAGAAAACGGGGGTGGAAATATTTCCGTGGAAAATGCACAAAAATTAACCCAGTATCCTGCCTGCCTTGGCGACCGGGATTTTAAAATATTAGCCGCTGCGATCTCCAATGCACAGGGCAGGAATGGAAAGGATACCCCACCTTCTAATGATGTGAGCGCCAGTCTTCTCCCCGGATAGCCCATGACCGTCCCCATGCGCGGTCTCGGCTCGCTATCCCAATGTGTGCTGGTAGCCCAAACCGTGCTGAGACTTGTTTTTTCAGGTACCAAATTTGGCCCTGGTCTGGCACGGTTTGGGGAGATTTGGTCTGCTTTCCACGGACCAAATCCAAAACACGTGGAGATGCCCCTTGCCGATCCCACATTCGGAACGGTACCAAACGTGAATGGGGACGCGGCCTTAATTTATTAAGACATGTAAGCACCTCTTCCTTGGTTATCTCTATCCAATTTAATACTGAAAATATAGGCACATGGCCTCTGTCTTCCACTGTGAGTACAGAAGCAAATAATTTATTCAGTATCTCTGCAATCTCCATGTCTTCTTTAATTAGTCCTTTCTGCCCATTGTCTTAGCATTTCTGATTGTCACCTTGCATTTTTATTGTCAGTGTCTATGTTCCCTCCTGTTCTCCTCATTAGGACAAGTCTTCCACTTTCTAAATGAACTTTTCTTGTTTTTAATGACTTCCTGTACTGCACTTGTAAGCCACACTAAAACACCTTATCTAATGATATACAAGGGACCCTTGCTTGCTGTGTTTTTTCTAACATCAGACTGTTTCCACACTGATCACTGTAAATCTGGACTAAGTATGTCCGTATTAGTGACATCAGAGACCCAGATAAATGAGATCCAGAACAAGACAGGACCATAATCCATGCTTAATTGAAATGTCGTAGCACAGATCCATGGCAGGGGATGGGTTTCCTTCAGGATGCAGCACCCAAAGCACTGGAAGGCCTCAAAGTTGTCATAGTCTCCACTGCATAGAACGTGAGAGGATGTGTAGGGGCTTTGTAAATAACAAGCACATTGCATATGTCACTTATAACCCCGCCAATGTACAACCTACTTCTGGTCTATGTGAGAATGCCCCTTCCTTAATCCACAATGGAATGTGTGAGAACGGATTGTAGACCTCTTTTATCATCTAAAACTAATACGGGTTAGTGGGCCTTTGGCATGCTCATATTCTGGATCTATTCTATTCCCATGCAGACAATGCAGTCTTCATGGAGCCTTAATATGGACTGGAGTGCGCACAATGCATTCTTAGCACCTCCTTATTCTGGATTAATTTGTGTATGCAGAAACAGTCTTAAATTGGCTTTGATTGCTTCTGCCTCCCTTGCTTTTTTTAATGTTCACATCATTCCCAGAATCACAGTTTACTGAATAAGAACATATCTACACCTAAGTTTTAACCCACCCTTAATCCACTTTCAGAGTGAGAAAATATATCAGCAGATGTGACTAGTCATTTTCTTTCTGCATTATCTAAACCAAATGTTCTTTTCTGACTTAGACAATGCTGAAAGAAAACAGCTTGCCACTTTGCTGATGTACTCAGTCTGAAAGCAGACAAGCAAGATTAAAACATAGGTGTAGATCAGCATTTTAATTTGTTCATTTTTAATCTGTGTCTCATATCAAGATATTGAAACAGGTTACATGGAAACTATTAAAAACACTATAAAAAGATTGGAACCAATTAAAGCAGTTCTTTATATTCATATAGATGGATTATTCTGCTTAACACTTCTTTTGAATATCTTGCCTTGAGTGTATCTCTAGACATAGCTTTAGAGCATTTCAAAAATAATCTGACCAACACGCTGTTGAAAGTAAGAAAAAGTGAAAACACATCAGATAAGAGGATTTCCTTCAGATTAAACTAAAGGGACCAAATGATAGGATATCTCCCAATCTCTATAAAGAGAATAAAGATTCAAATCTATTTATGCAAAGAGCCTTTCTCAACAGAAGAAAAGGGATTAGCTTCTCTCTTACCAACACTTTCACAAATAGTTCCAGAGAAGTTTTGCATTTCTACTTTTTGTTCTTTGAAACTTATCACCACACTGCTGTGCTACTAAGGCTGCAGCCAAATGTCAGTTACTTATTCTGCACTATATTTGGATATTTTGGAATAAAGCATGGGTGTTACGGAATATCCATCCTATGTTTGGAATATCCAAACATAGCAAAATAAGTAAGCAATGTCTGGATGCAGCATAATTCTTGAAATGATAATAATGAAATGGCCCTAAATATTTGATGATCCCGAATAGAGTCTGGAGATTTCTCAGTTTACAACAGAGCAAACATACAATAATCATTAAAGCAAAAGTGTGGAATTCAACGTACAAGAAAAAATATATTTTAAAATGTTCAGTATGCTGATATCAAGCTACATTATATTCCATAACACATACAATATCATATCCAATGCAAGTAAAAGAGAACAAACAATTGCCCTTTCTGCACTGGGCCTTATTCCAGACGATATCTCAGAATACCAAAGTGCCATATGCTGTAGCAGATCATAGTAGCTCCCTGCAGTAGTCTGCACCAGCATGCAGATGATAGGTCCCTATTCCAGGATATAATCCAGAATAAGGGCCAGTGCAGAAAGGGCCAATAATAAAACCAAAATAAATAAGCCTCGTTGCAAAAAGAAGCAGGAGTTACCTTTAGAAGACTTGGCTTTTCTACCCCACTTTTCTCACCCATCTAAAGGGATTCAAAGCAGCCGACAAACCTTGTGTTCTTCTCCCTGCAATAGAGCACCCTGTGGGGTAGGTGGGGCTGTGAGAGTTCAGAAGAGAGCTGTGACTTGCCCAAGGCCACTCAGCTGGCTTCATGGAGGAGAGCGGTATCAAACCCAGTATCCCCAGATAAAAGTCCAGCACCCTAACCACTAGAGCAAATTTTTAAAAAACAAACAAAAAAAGCCATTTAAAAACATTAGTGTGGGAGAAGTTTATTTCTATATTCCACTATTAAATATTTCCAAGAATCTTCAAAAACCTATCAGGTATAAAACCCACATTTGCTATTATAGCTTTAGTGGACATATATTTAGTCATATATTTAGAATATGGGCACTACACAAATACTCTAAATAAATAAATATTAATAGAATAGTCATGGACTATGTCTGTTCTACACGTTCTGGACCTTTTAGTGGTTTCAAAAAAAATAATATATGTATGAATTTTATTGAGTCTCAATTATCGGATGTAGCAGTGTTACTAGCTCAGTTACTAGAAGTCTGTATTTTTATTTAGATATGGGAAATGAGACGGTTATAATTCAAAAAATGCATAATAATTATTGTTCTGTATGGATGTTTAAGCACAAATAAAAAGTAATACCTGTTTTAATATAAAACTATGTCACAAATTCAGAAAATAGCTTGTTATCATTAGCTTATTATCTTTCATACATACACTGAAAGCTTTCATCTATAACCCTTTTATATGGAAAATCTGAATACAGTGAAAAACCTGATCTAAACTACAACGGTATTGTTAAATAAAATGACATTTAAAAAACACTTTTTTAATTCTAACAGTGCCATATTGTCTTTTCATGATAGTGTTTTACAAAATTGACAAAAAGATTTTTGATAGTATTTGCACATTCCCAAAATTTATGCTAACACATAAAGGCAGATGGGGTCTTCTTTGTACTTCCTTTAACTGCTGTGCATTCTAAAAACTTGTATACCAATATGACATTAAATATTCAATAGATATATTCCTAAAATATATGTAAAACTAATCTGTAAGCAATGTTCTGTAGAAGAATCCCAGGTGCCCAAATGTATATAGGGTGTTTTTCCACTTAGCACTAGAGTACCTTTTAAGGACCCATTAAAGACCCGTTAAGGACCGTTAATGGGTCCTTAATGGGTATACTAGTGCTAGTTTTTTTTCCACTAGCACTAGAGTACCCATTAAGGACCCATTAAGGGCCCTTAATGGGTCCTTTAGTGCTAAGTGGAAAAACACCCATAATGTAAGCACCAGAGGGAGGCTATTCCAAGGTGAGAGGGGGTCACCACAGAAAAGGCCCTGCCCCCTCACTCCTCTGAGAGAGAGCGGACAGCTATATGGGGCATTGGGAGAAGCATACATAACCCACAAGCTGTTAGAAACATCTAAATCAATAGGCCTGCAGAAAAGCATTCTGAGAAAATGGGACTTCCAGTTAAAAGGCAGTAAGATAAAAACAACCCTCTGAAATCAATGACAGATGCTGCCTCTAATTTTACAAATTGCCAGAAAGAGCTGCCTCAGTGGTCCTGAAGTGTGACTGTCAGGGTGGGCCTTGGCGGAACAGGTGGCTATTGATTGTTCATTCTTTCTGGCCAAAGAAGAGAGCTATGAAACTTTTTGTATCACTTTAAGGCTGCGTTCACGCCTGAGTTTTAATCCAGTTCAAGACCACTTTCCAAGTGAGAGAACATAGCAGCAAAGTGAATAATCATTTTCTATCCTCTTTTATCTAATCCAAAGATGGCTGTTCCAGGTTAGATAATGCAGAAAGAAAACAGCTTGAGACTTTGCTGGCGTATTATCTCACTCTGAAAGCGCACTGAAGCTGGATTAAAACTTCAGTGTGAACGCAATCCAAGGAAATGCTCTGGAACTGTTCAGACCCTCCAGAGCCTAGAATCTGGTTCTAATTTGGATTTGGAATAGTGTGCGACTTCACGTCCCGACCTATTATACACAGGGAAAGAGAGAGGCGCGCCCACAGCTGAGGGGAGACACAAGTCTGTGTTTGATTCCTGTTTGTATCCTGAGAGACTTTTTGAAAAGCATCACACACTCATTGTATCAGATCCTTTCCTCTTCACCTCCTAGAAAATATAAATAAATCTCCTTTAGGTATTATTCTAGTTTGGGCTCTCTAGCCAACACACAAAAGCCCTGTTTTAACACACGTCAAAAGTAAAATGGCTGATGCTGCTGGAGTTGTTGTTAGCATGATGTTGAGTGGGATTTTGAGCCAAGCTGTTTTGTCTTTTGTCTAGTTAGCCTGAAGAGGAAAACTCCCCCCTCCATTGTCCTTTGTGTCTTAATTTTGAAGGAACTTCCCCATGAAACAGAGAAAAAGTCTGTATTGCCATGCCTCAGGGGTATCTCAACAAATCTCCATTTTTCCTATGTTTTCCTCAGAAGGGAGAAAATATGGAGGAAGGAACAGGATACACAACATGAGGGGAAAGGATATCAAAAGACTATAGAAAGGGCTAATTACAGATGCTCCAAAATTATTTTTTTTAAAAAACTGGAGGTTTCCTTAAACGATGTTTGAAAGTACATAAAAAGTGAACAAGAGTCATCCCTGATTACTTCATTATAGTACTTGTTTTTGACTCGTTGTATAAATATTATAATTACTCCTTGCTACTTCTAAAAACATCAACTATTTCCAGTAATGATTAGTTACATTACTGTATGTGAAAGATCTCCAAAACAGATTTACTTGGCTATCCTGTTTCATGATGAAATCTGGGGCATTGTGTACCATATAGATGTCTAAGATTGTACTATAATTTTCTCAAGTTTTTATTTTTCTAGAAAGCTCTTTCAGCAATAAAAGAGGTGAAGAATAAAGTGAATTATTAATGAAGGGGGTTTTTTTGATGGCCCTTCTTTTCTATTGTTAATTATTTTACTTTTCTTTCAGACATCCTTTTGAATGTATCACCAAACAAAAAGTCATGTTTCCAGCCTTAAAGTACCTTGCAATTGACTATTTATACGAGGTACAGTGTCATCATTTTTAAATCATAGGAAGCACATAACTGGGTTCTAGTGGCTTTCTGTTGTGCTGATCATTGGAACAGTATTATTTTGAAAGGACAAAAAAGTTTTAATTCTCTTTTCCTTCCAAGTTATGAGCTACATGTATTATACATTTGCAATAATCTGGGGAAAGTTCCTTGACATTGACTGATGTCTGTTCCTCCAAAAGTATCATTTTTTGTATTTTATTTTATATATGCCATATGTTAATCAGTCTTAATCATAGTAGAAAAATTATGTTCTTCAGGGTTTTTTTTCCACTGACCTCCCTTAATCCAGATCTAAGATGATCTGGATCTAAGGAATGGGTTCTTCAACTAAACCGGATCTAGTAGATCTGGATTAAGGGAGGTACCTGATGCATCCCCACGGGCAGTGCAGCACCCAATAGCAATGGGTGCTAGCCTGCCCGCAGTGGAAATGCTGGAGCAAATCAAGCCCTTACCTGGGCAATTAAGCGCTCAGCCAAGGGCAGGGGAGAAAACCGCGGCATCCTGAAGCAGGGATTTGCTGTGATTTGCTATGGTTTTCATGGGGATGGGCAGGTTCGCCTTGAACCCACCCTGTCCTCCATTGCCATGGGGACTCCTTAATGCAAATTAGATTCGCGGGGCATTGGCAGCCCCATGGGGACTCAGCCCAAGTCAATTTGCAATGAGCAGACAAGCAAATGTTGTGAGTTGAGTCAATTCAATGGTATTTGGGCTGTGAAGCCCAAATAAAGTTCCTTGAGGAGAAATGGAGGAATTTGTTAAGTACAGAAAGCAGTTAGTTGGAATGTGTGCAGTTAAGCAGAAAGCTGGAAACAAAACAGATAAAAAATAAGTAGCAAAAAGTGAAAAAAAGGTTTAGTTTTGAAGCCTTGAATGCATTCTCCTTTCTAACTTGTCCTGCTATCAGCTTGCTCGGAGGCCTTACTATATCCAGTTAGTGACGTTATGATTTCTTTGTATTCCTGAATGTAATTGGTCAATAAAGAAACTGAACATGTAGGTCTAAAGCACACCCATCATAATCTGCTCATTTTGCATTATTCTATGTATGCCTGTTTTGAGATTCACAGGCTGCATTCCCATTACAAGCTTAATTTGGTTTCCCTAAACCGAAATAATAGAACCGGACGCAATTGCGAATTTGCCTGATCCCATTACTTTCAACTTAATCGTGTTCGATCCGGATTCTGAGGATTGTACGTGGCGTACATGACTCAAGGGGGGACTCAAGTGGCTACTTTCTAAAAGTTGCTTTTCGGGCCTGCCCTGCCCTGCCCTCGTCCTCCTGGCGTGAACGCACCACCCATAAGGGACCCCTTCACGGAGCCTGGCTGGGTGGCTGCCGCTTGCCTGGATGGAGGAAAAATAGCACTGGGCAGCCAGGAATTTTTCCCCTCCTCTCCCCATTGCCCAGGGCACACAGCAGCAGCGGCAACTCAAGCCCCCTTCGCCCGCTTACCGCCTCAGCCTTAAAAACATTCACGCATCTCCCAGAACCTGCAGCTGCTTTCCTTTCTTTTCCCTTTCTAAAGGTCAGAACTTTCAGAATTGTGCAAAATTGCAACATTGTTATCAGGTGTGAAGTGGGTAGATTGCTACAGTGTAGCGGCTGCTGTAAGGGGTGGATTTTTACAGTAAAATCACTATCTTTGGAAGCAAGCTACTGGGGAGGGAAACCCTAAACATGCATTCTCATCCCACTAAAACGGTACGGTTCCCACAGTAAGAAATGCAAAACATTTCAAATGCAGGAACTGGAGCGAGACCTGTTGAAATGAGTGTTAACATTTACAACGCTTTGGGGCAATTTAACACGCGGAAAACGTGTTAAGCCAGCCTGACGTGGGGACTGCGACGATCAAAACTGTTTCGAAACCGTTTTAAGCTTGTAATGGGAATTCACCCACAAAGTGCTACTCCATTTTGATGTTACTACATTCTGGGATGCCCTTGTATATTAGTTTAATAATACTGCCGTTTTGCCTTGATTTTTTTTTTTTTTTGGTCCAGTTTGATTTCCCCAACAGCAGACAATCTCAAGAGAGCTAAAATCCCATACTTCCATCAGGGTACCCTGTAAGCCATCTTGGGGCCCTTTCTGGAGCTTTGAGGTGCTGAGGGCTACATTTGAATGCCTTTCTTAATTTTTGGATCAGCTCCACAAATGTGTAAATGCTATCTTAAACTTGATGAATTTGCGTGTATTCAGATCACTTCTGTTGGAAAGTGTGACAGCCATACAAAAAAGGAGCAGGATATGTGTTTTGTCTAAAGATAGAATAACATAAATCATAACAATAAATCTGTGTATTCCACAAAAGGGATAATACAATAAAAGAAATAATAATTCCAGTTGACAGGACTAGTGAGATTAGTGGAATATGTTAGTAATACTTGGAAACAAATTCAGAAATCTCACAGTCATGTGGCATATTTTTATTTTACAGAAAATGAGTATGCAGAAAATTTCCCTTCAATCTTTATCAGTTTACGCCCCTTCCTGCGTATACCAGAATATAAAATATTCTCATGATGGTGGTTTTGCTGATGATAAATACAGGACACCCTGGACAAGAGGTATGTTGTTTTGGGCTCTCCTATTTCATTTGCATTTTAAAAGTTTAAACAAGTTGCTATTCCTGAACAATAATCGGGTTTTGCCATACTGTATTGTTAGAAAAATATTACTTAGATTCAATTAGACTGAAGATATAAATAAATACAGTTATTAAGAAAAGCAAGAAGATACAACATTCACAAACGTAGGATATGTTTGTTAAAGATTAATAGGCTGTTAGGGCCTTTTTCCACTACGGCTTAGAAGGCCTTAGAAGGCCCCATTAGGAACTTGATTAGTACCTGATTGGTACCATTTGGGAAGGCCCTGTCCCCACCTGGACCCCACCGAAGGCCCTGTCTACAACGCCCTGTCCCCAAGTTGGCAGGAGAAATCTGGATTTAATTGGTCCCTCAGGCCCTTAAATCTGGATTTCGTGTGGACCTGATTAAAGGTATCCACAATGGGGTCTTCAGGCATCTTTAAGATCCAGATCTCCAGGAGGATCCCATTGAAGATCCAGATCTTTGACTGTGCATGGAAAAAGGGGGTTACATTGGGAGCAGGACAATTAGGATTACCAATAGGCTGGTTGGTAAAAAAAAATTTATACTGTAATTTATTAGTTGATTTCCAAAGTTATGGTGTGAATAGTAACTCTAAAAATGATTAGCAAAGCAGTCTTAATGACATAGAAAGGTGGACAAATGAGCTCATTTATCAGCCTGCTTTCTAAGTTTCTGAATATCTCAGCCAGAGGTAGCTAAGCCTTTTAGAATCAAGTAATCTCAGAAGTCTTAAAAGAATATAAAACCACTTATAAATGTGATGCTTTCTCTCAAATGTGTGCTGTCTTGGTAGGGGACATCTTTAATACAAGTTTCTTATTTCATCTATTGGAATTTCTCTTTCATGAGAATAAGAATAGTATGAAAACTAATTGCATTTCTCTTCTACTCTAGTATCAGCTGATGCTACACAGATCTTGACAAATTTTTCTGCACTAGATCATTGGAAAAAAACTCTTTGCATAGAAGATTTCTTGGAAAAGTGAGTTCGTGACTATTTTGATTAATAATTCGCTTAAAAAGTTTGATAGCGTCCCTCTGTTGTTGCTGCTGTATTGGTTTAGATCATCTGAAAACTACTCGTGGAGGATAATTGGGTTCCACTTTAACCAAAATGGAACCAAATTGTTGGTACTTCAACTCAAAAGGTGGGAGAATAGCTTTTAAATTAATGGGGTAGGTCAAAAGGACTGGAAGAGCATTCTGGTCAGGAGTAGTGATTACTTAGGGAAGAAATTGAAAAGAATTACGTATGCTGCAGCCCTCCCAGGAGCCAAACAGCTGTGGAGTAAAGAGCAGTCCACACACTGATCAAGAGTGGCTGGATCACTCCTGGATGGGAGCTTCCACACCCTTTTCCAGATGTGGCACAGTGAGTAGGTGTGGCGGGGTGGCTGTGATTGTGCAACCACATGCAGCTGCTGGATTGCCATGACAACATCCAAATAAGTACCAGATGTTGGTTCTCATGTTGCCTTGCAAACTGGGCAGCCCTGAGCTGGCCATTCACACTACAAGTGCTGCTGGCCAGATAAGGGATTGTTTTAGCGCTTGTAAATAACCAGCTGGAGGATTTACAGTATTTTCTGCTCATCGTGCTCACAATTACTCTTGGCCTCCTGAGGCTTTTTCGCACAAGGGCCTCTGGAACGGGTGTAGGACGCCCTGGGACAGAGCATTCGCTCCGCTGGGCTGGCGGTTCCGTTTGGAACCACTTCAGCCCATGCGAGGGCACCCCATATGTGTTCCAGGTGTAGAACATTAGCTAGCCCACAACTAGCCAATCAGAGCAGGCGGCTTGTGCATATGCACAGTGCCGCTGGCCACATCGGCCACTTTGG
This sequence comes from Aspidoscelis marmoratus, assembly GCA_014337955.1. Taxonomy (NCBI): domain Eukaryota; kingdom Metazoa; phylum Chordata; class Lepidosauria; order Squamata; family Teiidae; genus Aspidoscelis; species Aspidoscelis marmoratus. Next base: position 10,599,516 of record MTQE01000390.1, read on the forward strand.
AACCTGGTGAGCACAAGGGAAGTGCCTCGTGCATGTGTCCGGGGGGGGGGGGCGCCCAGGGGTGTCCTGTGGGCCCTAGGGGACCTGATTTGGTCCCCTGGAGCCCACGAGAACCGGGAAAGGAACATGACAGGGCTGCCTCCCCCTGGATCGAATTCGACCCAATGGGGCAGGCCTGGGAGGGGCGTCCCGTGCCCATGTCAACCTTTCCAGGCTAGTCCACACAAGGACGGATTCCCCTTTCGCACAAAGGCAGGTAGGAATGCGTGCCCAAGCATTCCATAGCCTGCCTAGGTGTGGATGGGGAATCCGTCCTCCTCACATGTCCTAGCCTTACTGCACTACAGGCGTTCGGCTGTAGTGCGAAAAGGCCTCTGGACTCTGCACCAAACATGGCCCTGCACTTGTGTCTAAACATCTTTCTCTCCCCTTCTCACTACTCATTTTTAATCCTACTTTTATATGCTTCATTTTTATGTTTCATGGCAGCCATTTTTTAAATGGAGTCACCACTGCTTTCTTAAGATCTACCTATGCTTATTACATTGAAATATTAAGTATAACCTTTTTGCTGCTTAGAATAGTCTGCTTTGAGAGTATTTTTACTGAGTTCCACAATTTACCCATAATTAGAGAGCTTTCTGTATAATCTGAGACTAAGCAAATAGATTACTAATGTACATTTAGTTATCTTTATATCTCAAAATTGAGGGATGGTATAATACTATTTTAGCAACTAAATTTGCTTAATTAAGATGTAGGAGAAAAAAATGAAATATATGAATGAGAATATGCGGTATATTAAAATTACATTCTAGGCAAATGAACTAGAATTATTGAACTTTGTCATTTGTAATGAATTTAGAAAGTGTTTTTTTTATTTCTTCACTTTTTATATCTGTTTTAGTTCTCATAAAAGAAAACGTACTATTTAACCCTTCATAAAATAGCCAGTTAATGATTTTCACATTCACAGTCTGTCCTTTATCATCCTGCCTCTGAATGTAGTTAATCCGAGGAACTGTACTGACTTTTGGCTGACACTGTTTTTATTAAAGCAAGGATTTATTTGGAAAGCCAAGTAAATCAAGGATGTTCCTGCACATATCTTCATTATCCAGCGTTGGCCAGGTTGCTGCTGGATCAAGATAGGTCTGTCTGCATTTTCGAAGGCCTGTGCGTCCAACGTTCTGTGACCATTGACTGCAGAGAAACAGTGCAGTTGATGCCACGTCCCCCACCCCCCAAATTAGGATATCTGAGGTGGTTATCCCTCAGTGGCCTTAAGGATCACGAGAAGACACTGCTTCCCTACAATATATTTTCTGCTAATTCCTGTTGAAACAAGCAAGGAGGGGGGAAAGAGCCATAGAATGCCGCTTCAACTCTTCATTTACCCCAACATTCTTGTTTCACAGTCACTTTTTGACATGGAATATGGAATCCAGAAAGAACAGGAGAAATCCAGGGCTGCTGCTTTTTGTAAGGCATTCTTATCTAACTGCTATTTGAAGACCTCACTTTTGCCTCCTCTTCTCATTGTGTTTTTATTCCAGCACTGTCCCGCAAAGAAAAAGAACTGTACCTAGGCATTTTAGTCCTGTTTTGTGAAACATATACATTGTTGTTACTTTTACAAAAGTAAAGGTTGAGAAATTAGTGTCTTACATAATCAGTCATAGTTGTATGCCAGTATGGATAATTTCTTTTTAATGTACTGAAATGCCAGGTTTTGTCTCTCCAGGAAACCTATTTTAAGCAGCCTCTCCAGAATCCATAACGATGATATCATTCCGAGTTCAAATCCTGATTCACAACTTGATATAGAGGATGGCCTCATACCAATAAGGAGTGATAAGAACGAAGAATTTAGCTATTCCAGTTATTTACAATTAAATTATGTTCCAGTAGTGCTTAAACAGCCAGAAGAAGGTAAATGTGGTTCAGGGTAGACCTTTAGTCTTTCTGTGAATAACCCTTCTAAAAGATGAAGGTGAGATCCACAAACTGAGTGGGTACATTTCCTGCTCCATCTCAGATCAATGACATGGGCTGCTCTTGTGCTACCAATTAAAGTGCTGGCTCAGTTATTTTTCTGGAGTAAAGCTGAGGTGCGTAATGCCATGGAGAGGAACTCCAGAATGAACTAGCATTATTGAAAAGGAACTTAGCAGTTAGAAAAGAATGTAACAGATTGGATAAAAGAGTCACTGAGCAGCACTATTTCTGAGAAAAAGGCTTGGGAAGAATACATCTCTTCAGGTGTGGGAAATTCCCCATCATCTGTCATAAGAGCACCAAGAACAGGTCAAAAAAATGCAAAAAAACCCCCACAAAACCACAAAGTAACTCTTTAAGGAAGCAAAAGAAAAAACGTCAGTTACTGTGTTTTCTTTATTCAGGAGACAGATGTGTCAGAGACACAGAAATAACTAGAGCTGCTTTCCTGCACTTTGAATTTATAACACAAGAGCACCCCCTGTTGCTACTCTGAAGTGAAGCAGGAGCTATATTCTCTCTTTAGATCCCACCTCCATCTTCTGAGAATTATCAGTGCAGTATAAACAAGTATAGCAGAAGCCTGTGCTCTTATGGAGCCCCACAGCCAGTGGCATTCCTCTGTTCACAAAGAGGGATCCTTATCCTCCCCCACCCCTTGCCTTCAACACAGGGAAAGGACGCCCTGATTTTTCAGGTCTTACATTTAATCCGGATTTCAGTGGCAAAACCGGTTTTAAAAACCAGTCTTGCACACCAAAATGCAAAAGTGGCGTCCGCAAAGAGTCTCCGATTAGGTCTGCAAGGCGGAAGCCATTTAAGGTAAGTGTTCTTAATCTGGCTTGGGCTGGGGATTAAAACGGAAAAAACCCTTGCGGAAAAACCCTTAGAGGCATTCTGCTTACTATACATGTCATAAACAGATTTCTGTGGTAAGTTTCAAAACATCAACAATCATTTTTGAAATCAGATTTTCCATTTCTTAAAAGGTTTATATATTGAAGATGAACTTGTTTTTATGGACAGTTTGACACAATATACTAAAAGATTACCAACTTTACATACACTTCTAAGCCGACTAAACATTTTGCACGTAGAAGATCCTTTTTTAACCTGTAAAGGAAACAGTATCAGAGAAGAAAACATATTCAGGTACTATGCAACCAGATAATGTGCAATAGGTGATTTATATAATTGTAGTATCTGGTCTTGATTTATTTTTATGTGGATTTTTATTTTAATTATTACTGCGTAACATTTGCCCCTGCCAAACATGAACACTTCTATATGAAATTACTTTTCATTTCTTTTTTTTATTTATAGAGAATTCAGAGTGGTTAACAATGATAATTAAAAGCAACAATAAAATAAAATGGATTAATTGCTAAAAGCTGAATTTAAATTATAGGTTTTGACAATGCACCAGAAACTACCTACACTGGGTGCCTGGCATAACTTTGTGGGGAGATTGATCCAGAACCTTGGAGCCATAACTAAGAAGGCTCTCCCTTTGGGTCTCCATTGCACAAACCTGCTCTAGTTGTGGAATCAAAGGAAGATCTTAATTGCCAGATACCTCTATATGGAAAGGGGTGTTCCTTCAAATATTTGGATCATAAGCCATCCAGGGCCTTAAATGTTAACAATCTCTATATCCTTAAATGGAAGCAAGGTGTTCAATCTTTTCCAATCAGTTCAGGACAAGACTGGAGGCCTTTTTGCACTACATCTGGAACGGATGTAGTGCACGTGGCCTAAGTAACTTCAGGATGCTTTCAGCATTCACACACAGGAATGCAGGAACACGTGTAAACGCGTTCCTGCGCGCCTGTGTGCGAATGCTAAAAGCATTCAGAAGTGACTTAGCCGGGAAAGGCCAGCCAGGGGTGGGGATACGGCCCGCAAGGCTGCCTCCCATTGGGTGCGAGCCTCCCCCTGCCCCTCCCCCGCCCAATCCCGGCATCAGAAGCTTTTACTCCTGGTTCCAAAGTGGAACCGGGAGTAAAGTGGCCCCTTCTACGTGCCAGATCGCAGGCTTGGAGGGGGGGCGCCGTCCCGCTCCAGGTGGGCACCCCCGATGCCCACCCCGATGCCCACCTGGAGCAGGGGGAGGGCGCCCTCTCCCCACCCCTCCAAGCCTGCAATCTGGCAGGGAGAAGGAAAGCTTTTATTCCTGGTTCCACTTTGGAACCGGAGTAAAGGCTTCTCCTGGCCAGATCGACCCTGGTAGACAACAGAGGGGACCGACGAGTCGGTCTACCTAGGTCGCCGAGGCTGGTAGATGGCAGAGGGGACCCACCAATTTGTGGGTCCCCTGTCCCATCTACCTGGGTTGCCGAGGCTGGTAGATGGCAGAGGGGACCCATGAATTGGTGGGTCCCCTGTCCTATCTACCGGCGTCAGCGCGCCTGCAGGATCGCCAAGGCTGGTGATCAGCGTGGCTCTCGCCAGCTGTGATGCCAAGTTTCGGGCAATGCTGGCGGGGGGGGCGTGCCCACGGCTGTCAGGGAGGGAAGTGTGTGTGAACGCTTCCCTCCCCG
>MTQE01000390.1:10604100-10615550 GCA_014337955.1 Aspidoscelis marmoratus
GCCCACGGCTGTCAGGGAGGGAAGTGTGTGTGAACGCTTCCCTCCCCGAATGGCCTGGGACGCTTGGAACGCGCATGGATGGATGCAGAGCACTTTAAAGCATCTGGAAAGCACGGAAGACAGCCCGGAATGGGCTGGGACGGAAACCCGGCCGCGGCAATGCGAATGCCGCGTTCCGGGCTGTCTTCCGTGCGTTCCAAAGCCCGTGTGCGAAAAGGCCTCAGGTTTCTAAACAAAAGTATGTTTGTGTTGTTCTTAAACCATTAAAATGTCAACCTAAAAGGCAATTACGTGTTCTTTGATTTAAAAAGAGAATGCTTTGCTTTTGAAATACACGTGACCACTGAAGCAAAAAAGAAAGAAGTACATGAAGACTTCCACCAAGTTCTTTTAATGAACGATGAGGTAAGCAAGTTAGTTTAATGAATGTATTTGGAAAAATACTAAAAATTATTTCTGATTTTTAAATGCAGACCATTTAAAAAATACTGCCAAGCAGCTAAAGGTGCAGAGAACTGCATGTCCCAGTCTGTTTTTCATCATTCTTAATTTAGTAACATTTGCATGTTTATAGATTTATTGGCAGTCTTACAAAAGCGGATGAGCACAAATATGTAGTATGTAAGAATGTATTATGCAGCAAGTAATTGGTAATACTATTTTTAACATCATAAAATGTTAATGCTTATTCTTACATCTCTACTGCTAAGCATATAGGACTAGCTTATGCTACAATATCTGCTACTTGACCGGTTCCACAAGTCTCTGCTGGACTAATTAAGTAACTTCACTTTTCTGATAAAACATATAAAACAAAAAGTTATTTTTGTGTTTAACATATAATATTACTTAGTATTCCATATTAACAGCAAAGTATTAAAAATCTAGATACAGGCAGAAGAAACATTGTCCTATGTTTACTTTCAGGCACTTGTACTTCCTATTCAGTTAGAATCTTCAAAGACAACAAACCTGATGCTGAACACTGAGATTCCCACAAGTCTAACACTAAAATCTTTATTACAAATAACCCTGGAGGTTATAGACAATGAAGATGAAAGTTTTAAAATAAGCAGTCAAAGTAAGCGTACATAATTTTATTTTTAGTTCCCATTCTCAGCATATATGTCACCCAATTTAATTCCCTTTATCTGCAACTAACTTTTAATTTTTCATTTTGCAGATAAAGTTCTAATTTGACATGTTCTCCACAGAAAGGCAGTTCCTTAAATTTGTTGTTGTATCTTTCTCAGATCTTAAAATGAAAATTATACCTGAGAAAAAATCTTCCGAAGATTGCTCCTCAGAAGACATTTGTGACAGTGAGAGCCAAAGTGCACTGGAATTTAATGAGCCAGGTAACACAGACAAATTTGAGGCAGTATGGAATGTTTTCGTGAATGTCAGATTATTCCATCTGGCTCTGTTTCTTTGTCTTGAATCTCAGAAGCAAAGCTGAAAGAGAAAATTTAGTTTGGGGAATTCTGATGCTATGTATATAGAACATGAAAGATACATACAGAAGAGCCTGGGAACCAGGATAAGACATAGCTTGTTACTGCCATCTCCTCATAGCCTTGCTCCAAAATTGCTCTTCAAATTGTCCATGCACTCATTGTAAATACTCACTTTGTTTTCCCTCTTATAGATACCTGGCTGCTTTTAAAATGTTATTACACATACCTTGTATGAATAAATATTAGATCAGGATTTTTTCAGATATGAAAACTTGGTCAGAATCAGACAGAGGGAGCATTGTCTTACAGGGAGTTCGGGAGTAATCTTCAGATATGTTTCAGTGTACCAGTCTTTTACTGAGAAAATGTGCCTTGTTTCTTCCCTCCCCCAACTTTGTTTTCCTTTTGGTGTTTAGCAGCAAATTACATTTCAGTGCATCCAGGAGAACTGGAGGTACCACTTACTCCTCCAAATAAATCAAGGAAGTTGTATGCAAATTCACTTTTTTCACAGGTTCATTTGGAACCACTTTCTCCCTTTACTAAAAGGTAAGAAGTGGAATAAAGTACATGTGAATTATCCATATTTGTATTTGATTTATTAGCTTAATTAAAATGTTATTTCCCTCAGTGCACGCTAAGCTAGTATTTAATATTGTCATAAAAACTAGCTCAACATAATTTCCCCCAGAATAGTAATGTAAAGAAACCAACTTAGGAGGAAAAAATAGAAAGGGGAACATTGTAACTAATAATTCTCCTTTAACATACTTATTTTAAATGGTTAGCATTTACTGTATATAAATAATATCAAGTGATTTTTCAAAGAACATACATTCTCCATATTCATCTTTTTTTCTTCAGTGATTTGATTACACAATCCATGGCAGAATATTTAGAATCCCTTGTGTGGCAATCAGAGAAATATCATCATGCCATGAGTTCTCTCTTACTTGCAGGTAAGTAAGTAAAAATGCTGATTTGGGGTTTATATTATAGTAATTTATATTTTATATATAATATCATTATATATCAACATCACTTCCGCTCTGCATTCTATATTCTTTCCAAAATTCACCACTGGAATTCTACAGCTTCAAGCTTGATAGTAGATGGAGGATAGTCCCTGCCCACTGAGATCATCTCTATGATATTGGCAGGTGGGAACAGCCTTCTCTTCTTGCCCTCAAGATTGAAAAAGGGAGAGGAAACCTCCATTACTTATCAAAATCTCATCTGAAGATTCCTGCCTGCAGTCTTGATGGGTAGGGGATACCCTTTACCCACCCAGATCATGGGCAGGTAGTCTCTGGGTGTGATTTTGGTAGGTGTGGAATGGCAGGTAATGGGCAGAAACACTGTTACCTTAAGCGAAGAGCTAGAGTGAGAAATCACTTGTATATATGTTTCAGTCATGTTTTATTTTGGTGTTAACTGTCCATTTTAAAGCTTTTCCTGTTTGTGGCTTTCATATTTCCTATGGGATGGCAAGCCTTATTTCAAATTTCCATATATTCTTTATATTATAGTTTAATAATATTTCATAGATTTTTGAGGCAAAACCTTTTGGTTTTTATATATATTTATTACATTCTATTTCACATTGTATTAGTAGTCTACAGTTCTGTTCCCAAACAGAAGATAATCAGTTTAGAAACCATTTTGAGTCCTCACTGTTCCCACAGTTTTTATTCTTATATTTGACCAGAAGATATTTGTAGATTGCTATGATGACTTTCCTCAGCCTTTTTCAAGTCAAACAGGCTATATCAGTAGAGACGGGGAAGAGTGCTACCTTGCCAGTTACAAAAGCTGTGGTCACGCCTTCACTTCAGACCGTCTTCAGTCTATCTTAAGGTCTGACCGTTATTTGTGGACTTTCCTTCGGGGAAGTTGAAATGGGGCTGGAAAGTCCACAAATAAAACATATAAAAATGAAAAGGTGTGAGCAGTCAAGCCTGAAGATAGACTGAAGATAGACTGAAGAAGGTTTAAAATGAAGGTGTGGTCATGGCCAAGGAGCAATTGTGAGTTTACCTGGACATCTGGTGAGCACCGTCTTGGATCAACACCATCTTGGATCAGCAGCCAGACCTGGAGCCTAGCCAAATCCCCGTTCACTTTCTTTTGTGCACTTGGCTGGCTTCTGGTAGCCTCAGTTGGGTTGATTTCAGAAGGTGTTCACCAGACGTCAAAGGTAAGCATCACTCTTACAGGACACCTGACATTCCATTGTTTCCCATAGTGCAATTATTTTAAAACTGGCGTAGTAGTGATCTTAGGGATTCTGACCTCTTAAAACAGCACTATATTGGGAATGTCAGTGGTACACCTGACATTCCCAATATAGTGCCAAGACAACCACAGGTTTTCTGGAGGCAGTCTTAGATAACATGGAAAGAAAACTGCTTGTCACCTTATTGGTGTGTTCTCTGATTTGAAAGGTAGATTAAATCTTCAGTGTAGCTGGGCCTTAAGAAAGGAGATGATACGATTTCTGCCTAGAATAATCAAAAGTTTAATGCAACAAGAGAAAACAGAAATGCATATACGGTACATAAATGTCAAAGGCTGCATCCCCAAAAGACTTATTTACTTCTCTACTGTCACTCTACTGTCACTCTATTGAAGTGGACTTTAAAAGTGCCATGCAAATCAGGAATAAGCGTCCGCATGAGGCTCAGCAAAATGCGCATTTTTAACACACCTTCCGTCCCCATGGGAGCCGTGTTTTCTTTGCACACATCTTTTTCTCCCCGCCCCTGTTCTTGTTGATAGGGTGCCAGTGGGAATGCCATCAGTTCTCTGTTCATCTCCCAGATCTTCTGCCCCCCGAAATGGCTTCTCGTGCCGGCAAACATTCACTCTCACCACTTTCCCTGTTATTGCTGTCAAAATCCACTCTGTCCAGCGCACGATCGCTGATTCACTCACCATTTTCCCTGTTATTGCTGTCAAAATCCACCCCAGCAATAATCCACCCATTCCACACCTCACAGCGATTGCAACAATGTTGCAATTCTGCGTGATTCTGGCTCTTTAGTTCTGAGCTTTAGAAAGGGAAGCTCTGCTTGTGTTTCTGCTGTGTGTGTGCAGGCGGCAATCCCCGCCCCTTTTGCCACGGAGCGTCCTCAAGGTAAATGTTGCCAGGAAAAAACGCAACTTCCAAAAAGAGCTCTGAAAGTCTTATTTAAAGGGCCCTTTTTTGTTGCGGGTTTTCCTCGTTTTGTAGCTCTGGAAGTTCGTTAAAAACCCTGGCATGGGGGTGCTCAGAGGCAAAAGAAGAGTTTTAGAAGACTTTAAATTGCTTGGGGACAGGGCCAAATAGTTACATCAGGATTTGGCACAATTTAATCTCTATACATGCCTGTGATTCAACCATATATTTTTTCTAATAGGCTTTCCCAACTGATAAAAATTGCTTCTTTTTTTTTTTAAATAGAGCATCACAATTTTGTGCATAAATGCCAACAGATTACAGTTACAGAATTAAAAACACTATTGTCTGTACATGAAGACATTTGTATGATCAGCCCTTCGGAAGAAGATGTAGAGACTAATATAAAAGAAATTGGTTTAGAAACAATAAGCATAGATATAAATGGTGAAGAAAGATTTGTCTGGAGTAATCAAGAAACATTCTCAAGAGCTTCTGCATCTCAGTTAGAGGGTAAGTACTTTTGAGTTCCATTAGACTTTATTCCCAGCAAAGAATGAGAATAGTTAAGTAGCGCAATTTTCCCCTTGTAACTATTGTGAAGCAAAAGAGTATTGTACACCATATTGTTGAGTGTTGCTGCCCTGTAGCCCCCCTATCTGAACCAGCTGAGATGGTCTTGAATGTGGTCTTGGAAACCCCTGCTGCAGTGGTATCGAGGGACCGCAACATTCATACCAAGACAACACTCAGTGGACAAATTCAGGTTTTCATGGGCTCCATGACTACCATCGGCTGTCTCAGTAAGTTACTGGCCCAACACATACAGGAACCCTTGATCTAGTCTTCATCACAGAGTGAACTGGTGAGAATCCGTTGGTGATAAGCCCTTTGTCATGTACTGGTATGGTTTGCAGTTGCAGCTTCCCTATGCAGGGGTGGGAGACCCATTGAGATGATCCACCCTTATAAGCTTATGGAATTCCTCAATGCTCTGGGAGATTTTCTGATTGAAATGGATGACACTCCTGCCGAGGCTCTGGTCTCACTACAGAATCACAAGGTGAGCAGAGTCATGGGTTTGCAGTTGCAGCTTCCCTATGCAGGGGTGCCTTTGCCCTTGTCTCTGCTTGAGATGCCCATGGGAAATTGGTGGGCCACTGTGTGTGACGGAATGCTGGATTAGATGGGCTGTGGCCTGATCCAGCAGGGCTCCTCTTATGTTCTTTTTGACTCAATGCCACCCAAGTGCCCTAAAAGCAGCTGTAGAACCTGTAAAGCACATTAGTATTCTACAGAGTTATGGGCGATGAAGCAGGAAGATTGATGGGCAGATCACTGGTGGTGTAAATCCTATTGTGAGTCTGACTGAACTTGGGTTAGACCACATTATCATGCCTACCATGTGGCAGTGGTGGCATCAAAAAAGACCTATTTCTTAACTACCTTTGTGTCTTCAAGTAGCCATTCAGTGGAGCTTTTCTGAGTGCTGAATGACCTTTTGAGATCTAGCCTGAGGAGGCAAGGGTGGTTTCCACCTAGCATCTGCTGTGACAAACACAGAGGACATCTTGAGAGCAAAGTTGCTCAAATCCATAGGAAACTGAACGCCACAGTTAAAAATAGTCCTAAGAAAGCATCCAAAGAACCATCTGTCCAGTTAACAGCTTCAGTTATTGAGCCCCAAATATGTGGACAAAATACTTGCCCTTCTTGGCTGAGAAAACTTAGGCAGCAGGGCATGCCTGGGTAGGTTCAAGGAGTGGTGAACACCTCTTTGAGAGATGGGGTGATACTGCTGGCTCTTAAAGGGCAGTGGTGTATCTCCTCCTCAGATTCAGATAAGCCAAATAAGTACTGTCCAGTGGCATAGCACTCCTGTGCAAGGTACTAGAAAACGTCATGGCTGCCCATATTCAAGCATGCTTGGAGGAAGCTGGCTATGTAGGCCTACTTCAGTCTGGCTTCAGACTGAAGCCATCTTTTGTACCATAGGCTACAGAGTTTGGAAATTGGAGGCACCATATTACAATGGTTCCACTCCTGTCTCCAATAGTTCCACTTCTGTCACCTATGCTCTTTCAAATCTATATGAAGTGATTGGGAGTGGTCATCAGAAGTTTTGGAGTGAAGTGTCATCAATACACAGATAACACCCAGCTATATCTCCCTATGACATCTGAATCAGAGAGGCAGTCAGAGAGTTTCACAGGTGCTTGGTGGCAGAAATGTGCTGGATGGGGACCAATAAATTTAAACTGAATCAAAGCAGAGGTGCTGTGTGTTAAAGGGTCTCATGTCAATGAAGAATGGGCTTTCTTTGCCCTAGAAGGTAGATAATTTGGGTGTCCTCTTGAACACCTCTTTGAGAGATGGGGTGATACTGCTGGTTCTTAAGGGGCAGTGGTGTATCTCCTCCTCAGATTCAGATAAGCCAAATAAGTACTGTCCAGTGGCATAGCATTCCTGTGCAAGGTACTAGAAAAAGTCATGGCTGCCCATATTCAAGCATGCTTGGAGGAAGCTGGCTATGTAGGCCTACTTCAGTCTGGCTTCAGATGTGTGCGTCAGGCCCCTTCCTTATATATATTTAGGAGGGCAGTAAAGACGCACCTCTTTGCCCTGGCCTTTGGCTAAGTTGTTAATGTTCCCTCCCCCAGTACAGACACTATCATTTTAAACATGTTGTATATTTTATATGTACTGAATTTTTAACGTCTTTTAATGCGCATTCTGTTTTAATCTGTTGTTTTAAAGTTGTAACCCGCCCAGAGACCTTTGGGTATGGGGCGGGATATAAATGTAAATAATAAATAAATAAATAAATATAACTCTGTGCTGACACTTGAAGCTCAGGTGGAGGCAGTGGCCAGGAGCACCTATTTCCATCTTCAGCTGATTCACAATTTGTGGCCCTTTTCAGACAGAGACAGGCCCACCACAGTAACAGATGCTCTGATAATTTCCAGATTGAACTATTATAATGCCGTCTGTGCGGGGCTGCACTTGGAGATGGTTTGGAAGCTGTAGTTGATACAGAATGCAGCATCTGGATTGCTAAGTGTCACTGGTAGCTGGACACATATCATGCCAGTCCTAAAAGAGCCACAATGGCTGCCTGTTTGCAACCAACCCTAGTTCGTAGTATTAATATTAGCTTATAAGGCCCTAGACCAGGGGTAGGCAAACCACGGCTCGTGAGCCACATGCGGCTGTTTGGCCCCTTGATTGTGGCTCTTCCAGCTTAGGAGTACCCTAATTAAGTTAATAACAGTGTACCTGCCTAGATAGTTTAAGTTTTAAAACTTTGGCTCTCAAAAGTAATTTCAATTATTGTACTTGGCTCTTGATACTTGGCTCTTTTGACTAATGAGTTTGCTGACCCCTGCCCTAGACAGCTTGGGTCCCAAATATCTAAAGGAATATCTGCTCTCATATAGACTTGCTCATGCCATAAGGTCTACTGGTAGTGCAGTTAAAGAGGGGAGGGGGAAGATGTGAGGGTATTCCTGGTGATAGTCTCCAGGCTATGGAATAGTCTTCCCTCTGAGATGCATCGGGTACCCTCTTTGTATGTGAAGATGCACCTCTCGCTAAAGGAACAGCTTGCCCTCCCAAAGCAAGCACTATCACTGTTTCGGCTAACTTATCTGTTTTTATACTGATTTTACTGTCACCCACCCTGAGACCATCAGGTATAGGTCAGGATTAAAATATAAATAAATAGATTTAGCACCTTTTACAGGGCCTAATGCAGCCCTCCAAATAAAGCCTTTCTGGTTCCTGGTGACCCCCACGAATTTCAGTGGTAACAACAACAAAAAAAGAACAAAGAAAAGGTAACTTCGGACTTCTAAAAAGAACTTTTAATTGGATCCTGGCAAACAGTGGTTTGCTGTAGTTTGACTGATTATACCTCACGTTGTGCTAGTTGAAAGCTGTGCAGATGCAAACCAAAAACCCTGCTATATTTACAATTCAATGCCTGGTTTAGAGACAGTTACAATAGCATTTGATTTGAACACATAAAAACATCAGGAATTATTTTATTTTCAGGATGCCTTGAGGAGGAGAACTCCTTTGCTAACAATAGAGTGGAATGTTTTGGTGTCCCTCATTTTAGTGGAACAAAGGATTCTTGTTCAGTCCCCAAGGAGAAAGAAATACTTCTTCCCCTGCCTTTTGGGACTGCTTCAGGAAGACAACTACAGAACAGAGCTGTAAAAACTGGTACAACAATAGACAACAATGCACATACTGAAAAACACATAAGGGAAAATGAAACAAGTTCAGTGTGTTTTAGGAACCACAAAGAGAAAAAAGCTAATTGTGAAGAAGTATCTGTAGAACCAAAAATCTCATTAGGGATCAAAAAGCCTGTTTCATTTGAACTCATTAGGAAGCATATGGATGATTTTGACCTTTTAAGCAACTTCATCATGCTGAGATCTCAACATTTGATAACTGAAAGAGAAGAAGAAAGAAATGAAGATATTCAAAAAGGTAATTGAGCATCATTGTTGTTGTCATCATTTATTAATCGAGGCTTTGAATCTGCCCTGCCAACTTGAATAATGAATATGGTTCCACAAGAGTGGGTTGAGGAAGAGAATAGATTATAACAGTGTATTCACTTGCCTGGAAGCAGGCACCTCTGAACTCAGCAATTCCTCTGGAAAAATCATGCTCTTAATATTGTGTTTTAAGCAAGGCACTGATCTGGACCAGGAATTTATCCTTGTGACTAATAAAATAATTATAAGGATGGTCCTAAGAAAAGCCATTGGTAGTCAGTCTGGGTTCAGCCCCATTGTACTTGCTCTTCAGGCTCTCCTAGGTAGTCTGTGGGAATATTTGGGAGACTGGTAATCTTGACCCAACAAAACAGCATGTAAAAATTATGAGGGTCGTTCATCTCATTTGTTTAAAGAAGCAAACCAAGCTTCTGATCAAAGGGTCTTCCAGCAAGGGCTCTGCCCTTTCTTCCTCTCCAGGGCTTTTTGTGTTTTTAGTTATGGGCATCACACTTGTTTTCAGGTTTGGATAAAGAGAAGGTATAATGGTACAATTCAGTTCATGGTCACACCTTCACTTTAAACCTTCTTCACCTTCAGGTCTGACTGCTCACCATCAGGTATAGGCCAGGATTTCTATCCATTTTCATTTCTATCCATTTTATTTGTGGACTTTCCAACCTCCATTTGGACTTTCCTGAATAGAAAGTCCACAAATCTGGTAGAAATGAAAAGGTTTGAACATCCAGACCTGAAGATGGACTGAAGAAGTTTTAAAGTGAAGGTGCCACCAAAGCCTTCATGTTGTTTAACACTGATGTCAAGAAACTTCTGTCGTTGGGACCAGATAAAATAGTCACAACCACAGATGTTCCTGCTAGATCTGAAAGGGGGATTAACTGTCACAGCCAGATGTGCCAGAGACCTTAGTTTGCCAGTTTGGTCTAGTGGTTAGGGAGCCGGAGTATTATCTGGGAATACTGGGTTTGATTCTGCCCTCTCCCACAAAGCCAGATGGGTGACCTTGGGCTAGTCACAGCTCTCTTCTGAACTCTCCCAGCCCCACCTACCTCACAGGGTGTTCTGTGGTGCAGCCACTTTGCATCCCCTTAAATGGGTGAGAAAAGCGGGGTAGAAAAGCCAACTCTTCTTCTTCTTCTTCTTCTTCTTCTTCTTCTTCTTCTTCTTCTTCTTCTTCTTCTTCTTCTTCTTCTTCTCCCCCCCCCCTTTCAGTTGGATCCTTACAGAGACAGAAGGAATACTGGGAGTTAGAAAAGTGTATTCTTGGTAGATTCTAGCATTTGTTGTCTAACAAATGAGTGATATCCCTGCTGGGGTTTTCTTGGTAGAGGATCATGGAACTAGACTATAAAAGAGGACTAGCCTCCATAGTTTCAGGTTTTCTTCTCCAGCCACTGAAAACTTTGGCAGGGAATTCATACCTTCTGGCATTTAATTCAGCCCTTAATTGCTACTGGAGTGTTTGATACCTTGGGCCCCTTCGATCTCCCTCACTCATCTTTTCAGCCTTTTTGCCTTTTTGAGGAGCTCTTTAACAGGTTTCTGCAGTTCATCTTTCACTCCCCACCAGGCAAGTGGATTTGTGCAATTCTCAGTTTTTTTAGTGTGAAACTGATATTTTCTGGAGTTTTTTCTTAATTGGCTCAGCATTTGCTGTCATCCCAGGCCACAACAGACATGTGTCTGCAGCTGATTCTTTTCTTTTTAGACTACTTGACAGGGGCTCAGCATCTCATGTAGCAGGTATCTCCTCCAATAGGAGAGAGGCTTCCGATTCTTCTTCTTTAGGCTCAGAAACAGAGAAGAGTGGATGATCTGACAGACCTTCCAAAGATTTAGGCACTGATTTTGAGTTCTCCACACAGTTTAATCAAGAAGATATATTGCCATTGTTTTCTAGAGCTTCATCAGTAATTGGCCTGTCTATTAAAAAGTGCCTTCTTGGGATTTCCTTTGGTTGTCTACATCTAGAAAATCCAGAGCTACCTTCATTCCCTTTCAATTGAAGCATATCATCCTTACAGAATGGAAGGTCCCTGCAAGAAAGGCTTCAGTATTGTGCAAAATTTTTATTTGTTTGATAGACTCCCCTAAAGGACCTTTTCCTAGTTCCTCTGGTGGGCAAACCAATGGCCTTGCTGATCTCCAGATCTGTCAACCAAAAGAATTTGGGGATAAAAGAGTATGTTTCCTCACTCAGTGGACCTTTGAGGCTTTGGCTTAGGCTTGGTCTCTTAAGGATTCCACCATGACATTTGGGCCGCATCCCCACGACGTCGTTATCTCGAATTCAAAACGTTT
>MTQE01000390.1:10621836-10652142 GCA_014337955.1 Aspidoscelis marmoratus
TTTTTTTAGCTGTAATTTGCAATTGAATTAGATTTAATTTTTATTTTCACACTTGTACTTTTGTTATCCATAAGGTCTGAATGTCGAGGAGGAGAATCCAACATTACATAGTCAGGCCAGTCCTGTTACCCTTAATGCTACAGGTCCTACAGAAACGCAAACAAAGGAAAATGAAGAAGTTGTATCCCTTCAAGTTAAAGCATCAGGTATCAAATTGTTTAAGTTTCTTTTATGACTGCCACTCTTTCATGGGTGGCACCAAAGAATCTCAATGTTGCCCCATAAAAAGATTGGTCAGTTGTTCCTTGTGGCTAGTAAGAACATAGAGATCAGGGTATGATCATACTCAAATTTTTAAAACTGCCTCAGTAAGAATGAATGCACAATTCCCAGGCACATCCAAAGTAGCCTCCCAGGCACATTTAAACAAATAGACAAAGTTTACTCAAGTGCAGCCTATTTTCATTAAACAGGCAATGTATCATGACTGCAAGGGGCGCTACCCACTGACTGGCCATTGGGTGGGCTGTCTTACCTCTTTGCTTATACTGTTCCCTGCTTAACTTCTTAACTCACATTCTCTGTAAAACATTGCTTGGGGTAAACTCAAAAGGGAAGGGAGCAAGTGAAATGCTTTACAGGAATGTTTCCACTCTTGGGGCATGTTTATGATTCTAAGGCAGGCATACCTGATGCAGCTGGGGAGAGGTGGCAAGAACGTTAAATAATCTATTGCCTCTCCTAAAGAAAAAATCTTGAACTTTGAAGTGATGATGCAGGCTGTGAGAAAGGGTGAGACGGTTTCCCTTTACAATTTCCATTTACACTTTTAGAACAGCATTTTGACTATTTTCACAAACCTGGAAATCTGTTGGATTGCTGCTATCAGCACAAAGTGCATATGTGGGATTTTTCCATCTCTACAGCAACCAAACAGCTGTAGTCCCTGGGAATTTCCCTGCCTGCAATCTGATTGATCGGACATTGCTGCATTATAAAGACAAAAATCACTTATCAACCATTTTCCATTATTTTGACTATGGATGTATTGTCTTTTAACCAGAAAACCAGTTTCATGCATATCGTATTCTTGAAGTTGCAGTGGATCCAATTTTGAAAGATCTCGTGAATCTTGGTGTGTGCAACTGGACCTTTGCCACCCTTAATTTTGATGTCACTAGATTTTTTTTAAAACAGCAAGAAAAAGTGATCAGTGATACTTTTAATCAGGATGTAACTGGTAAGAAAAATACATTTAATTACTCAGAAATTTAAATGTGACAATGTATAGCTTAACACAGTGGTCGGCAAACTCATGAGTCAACAGAGCCAAATATCAACAGTACAACGACTGAAATTTCTTTTGAGGGTCAAATTTTTAAATCTTGAACTATGTAGGTATGTACATCTGAAGAAGTAGACATCTTCAGATGTACATCTTTGAGCTGTCCAGCAAGGTAGTTAGCAGCAACTGGAGACTAACAGGAGAAGGGTTGGTGGCATGAGCTTTCATAGAAATGTCTGCTTCTTCAGATGCTAGGGGGCCCAACGTCTACTTCTTCAGATGCTAGGGGGCCCGAATGGGCCCCCTAGCATCTGAAGAAGCAGACGTGCCCAATGGCCCCCCTAGCATCTTAAGTAGATGTGTCTACGAAAGCTCATGCCACCATCCCTTCTCCGGTTAGTCTTCAGGTAAGTAGCTACACTGTTATTTCCTTAATTAGGGTACTTCTAAGCTGGAAGAGCCACACTCAAGGGGCCAAAGAGCCACATTTGGCTCCCGAGCCGTGATTTGCCTACCACTGGCTTAACAGAAGGCCTGTTTTAATTGCTCAGTCATTTGCACAGTATCTATTTTGGAGGGCTCATTACCATTTATCCCAAAATGCTATCGTTCATGCTCGACGGCACAGGACCATAGCATTTGGGGATCCAGCTTGATTAACGACAAACAGCAGTGTATGTAAGTGTGAAAAGCACAAAGAACATAAATTGAACAAATGTGCAAATTGTGACCAATGAAGCGTGAATATTATGAAGAGAATAAAGCATCAGAACCAGGGGAAAGTGTCAGTTTTGCTAACAGATAATGGATAACATATTACAAGCTTGTCATTTTGGATAGCCTTTGTAAAATTAGAATAGGAAGTATACCAATAAATTAAGCAAAACAGGGGAGTGCCTGTTTAATTTGGTTTCCAACTGAGTACAGAAGAGCAATAGTACAGTAGTCCTGATGTGAAAGCAATCTTAGGGATCAGCCTTGAAAACAGTCATGTAATACTGGACTTATGTGCAGCCAGTTTTTGTGCTTTGAAAGGTGAGTTGGAAAGACAGCTCTCATAGTCCTGGATGAAAAATAATCTCAATCCAAGTTGTTTACACACACTTCAATGATACAAGCTTAACAATATAACTGCAAACCTGAGTCACCTTGAACAAATTTGGGATCAGACGGTAAGGATGTGCATGAATATACAAATGAAATTTGATTGAATCAACCTAATTTCAACATTCAGATTCGAATCACATGTTCTTACCTTTGAATTTACAGTTTTGATTTGAATTTTGAATTTCAGATCTATTTGTTCGAATTACTCAGACATTCACCATGCATACTTGAAGATTCGCACCTTTCCCGCATCCGTATGCATTTGTACGGATCTGTACAGGATGAAAACAGGTTGCATATGGGAAAACTACAGGATGCATACAGACGTGTATGGATGCATACAGACTCGGGGAAGATGCATACGGGCATCTACGAATGTTGTCGACATTCGTAAGTGCAAATTGAAATGAAAAATTCAAACAAATAGATTCAAATTTGCTTAATTTGAATCAAATTTGGTTAAATTTGAGTTTAAAAGATTTTAATTGAATTGAATTTTTGAGTATTCGATTTGAATCGAATCCCCAAAATTGCATTCGTTCACACCCCTAATAGACAGATTGCCTTTCCCGACTGATAAATACTTAATATATTCTTCTAGTACCTGGTTGCCAAATTCCCTTTGCAGCCTTAAACAGCAATAGCAGCTTCTGCACAAAAGACTGACATGGAATACCAAACAGGGAGCTCCAAAGGTTCCAGCAATCTCCCAAAATCAGCAAAGCTGTGTTGAGGATTGCACAATAAAGATTCTTAAATTCTGTTTATAATCTCTGCTTTCATGAGAATGATAAAAAATATTTCTATATTTATTAACGGTTTAGTATGTTTTAAAATAAAATCATATGATAGCTTTATTTTTGGTCTTTTGAGTAGGTACTAAAGATGCAAGGGATGTTGCAATATTCAGGCATGCTGTGGTACTGCATTTGTTGGTAACGGTTCGAGATCTTCTATTGACATGCAACTTGAACACTGCATTAGGTTTGTCTTATAAACGAAGCCAACTTAACCTTATTAGGTTATTAAGCATAAAGCATATAAAACCGCAAATAAGTTTGCTGATTAGGGATATTTAGGAGATTTCATTTATTTTATATACCATTTCTTAGCAAATATTTATGACAATTACATTCTTTGGGGTTTTTTTTTTTTACTATGTAACATTCATATTTGTAAAAGCAAAACTATTGTGAAAATCACTTTTAGTAATGGTCATATAAAATCTATTCAGATGGGCTTTTAAAAATTCTAAATTTGAAGTACAGTATTTGAATTAAAAATCTAGCTTACTGCTGTCAGCAAACTGATGTATAGCAGGCCCTACTGTAAATACTTCTGGAAGGTCCTGGAATCAGATGTGTGCCATTTAATTCAACCCTGAGATACTGGTTAACACAGAGGGAAAGTTATCAGGGAAGAGGAAAAGAGTGCTTGAGGAACTATTTCTCACTGAAGTAAAACAAATTACATGCAGAAATTAGAGAAATAGTAGCTGCAGTCATAAATTTAAAAAAGTAGCTCAAAAGCGGCTTTGAAATTCTAGCATGTGAATGCTAGATTTCATATTCCACTTCTAATTCACTTTAAAGGGCAGAAAATGACTGTATTGTGCATTGAAAGTGGAAGGGGACACTAGAATGTGGATAGTGCCACTTCTAAGCATCTGTGAGACACATTTTTTTAATTGCATGCCAATTCAGCCAGGATCTGATTACAATGGGGTTTTGTGTCCTGAAGAAGCATCATCCAAACTGTTGAAGGACAAGTTGTGGAGAATTATTTATAGGCCAATAATGTGGTAAAATATCCATCTTTGCCATAATAGCTACAGAGGTAGGAAAACATCCAATCAGAGTGTTTCCCTACAGAGGTAACACTCCAGCTAGCATTGCCAGTAATCACAAATAATTAATATCTGAGCAGCAATATTTTTTTTCTTTTTCTTTTTGAAATACATTTTTAATTCTTGGAATAGATGTTTGGAGCTGTGCTCTCTGGAATTCTAAAAAGTATTAATTCTAGGCATAGCTGGCTCATTCTACCAGTGTGCAATAACTAATAGCAATGGTGGCCAACATTTAAATGACCGGGATAATTATAAAGAGCCTAACCATAGATACCTTCCGAGTTTACATTTCCTGCTGCTTCACATAAACAGATATTTCTAACATGTTATTTTCTGTTAAGGATATTAGTTTTCTTTTGTATGCTATGCCAAATGCTTCAGTCTGTATGAAATAATGCACCACATTGATGGGGTTGCAGTTCAAATGTTTTTATAACATGCTGTTTATGTTGATCGGTATTTATTTTAAATAGAATATTTGTCCAAGACTAAAGGTAGATATAAAGACTTCTTAGACTCCAGCCTGGATAATGTTTGGAGAATGCTGAAGATTGTGCAGGTTGCCTTACAGAAGCAAGAAACTTATCCCAAGATAACAGAGCTATATTGTCAAATGTCCAAATGGGTACAGAATAATAACAATGATCAGAATAAGGTATAGTAAAGAATGGGCAATAGTAAAATTTAACTGTGGCTAAATTTTACGGATGGAATTATACAGAATATGGTGTAAATGTCAGGAAAGAGATGTTTCTTAAAAGCTGATTAGCTGGTTGAAATGCCACTTGAAGTTGGCCCACTCATCAAATTGGAAATCCCTTCCTAAACTTTCTAAAAACTAAAGGTAATAGCAGGTGTGCCCAATCTTTTCCTGGGAGACGTTTCTTTAGAAGTAGAAGAGGTTTTTGCAGCTGGAGCAACAACCTTGCTGATGACTTTCCCAATGCATTAAACTAGGAATTTGCATAATGAGAAATTAACAGCTCCTAGAACAGAAGCAAAGGAATAGGATTAGGGATGTGCACAAATATTCATAACATTTGATATTTGTACAAATTCATACGAATTTGGACATTCATATATGAATTGAATGTTACAACATTCGTACACTGACATTCGAATGAATACTAATATTTCAGAACATTCGTATGAATGTTTTGGAACATTCATGAAACAAGGAGGTGGGAAAGTGGCTGCACCAGTCACATTTGCAACGGATCCAGAGTGCATTTAATATGGTTTGAGAGCAGATTCAAAGTGGATTCACAGCGGATTTGACACTTTCAGAGCAGATAGGTTATGGCATATGTATCAGATACGTATGAATACATATCAGATGTGCATCGGATATGTGTGCTTTTGTATCGGATATTTGTATGAATTTCTATGAATAAATTTATATTGAATAGAATCCTAACATATTCGAAGGGGATCTATTAAAATGAATACTAATTTTCTTACATTCAACTCAATATGAATCAAATGCCAAAAAAACCCATTCGTGCGCATCCCTAAATAGGATAAACCTACATGGCACAGTACCTAAACAATTTTTAAGTTGTGTTTGCACTTCACACGTTTTGTGGAAATGTTACATAAATGAGACCTACTGTACATGTTTTACCAGATGAAAATAATGTAGCATTTCTAAGCGGTGTACATTTTGCCTTGTTTACTTTTCTTTCCTACTTATATGTAAAACTTCCCATATCACTGAATCCCTAATTTGGTGTTGGGGCTTCCAGAGGCTATCTATGCACGTATGTAGATAAGTGTGAATGGAACAAAAATTTAATCCAAGTCCTGTATTTCGTTTTGCATTTTCTTATTGTTTATTTATTTTGCATTCTATAATTTTAACTTGTCTTCAGTAGCTCTTAGCAAACTAACTCGTTGGTGATCATATAATCTAGCACATTCTTAGGTTATTGATATACAGACTTTTTTCCCCCCATCTCAGGCTGTAATTGTGATTAGATTGCATTTTGATGAAGAAACTTCTATTCTAATTGACACAATTAATAAAGTGCAAGGTAAATATTATTTTTCATAGTGCTTTCAGAACAAATATTTATGCTTATCTGTTGACCTACTCAAGAATAGCAATAAGTGAAGCAAGAAACTATCTAGAAACCTACAGTCTACACCGTATACACTGTTTGCATTTCTAAAAAACCCTTCTTTAAAAGAAGATAATCAAGAGACTACGAGATCCCAAAGGACATCATATATTCCAGTATCTGTACAATTACCAAAGTGACCCTCATGAAGAACAGAAAGATTTGTGAGTAAAGTACTTAGAACCTGGCAGGATGAAGATAAAAAAATAACATAATTGTTCCTCTTAATCAGCCAATTACATGAAGTCTGGGAAAAGATGGATTTACTAGTATATACTGTGCAGTGCACATACTCTTAGCAAGTACCGTGTGCCTTCAAGCAGACATCCCTCAGTAAGACAATTTATTAGATCTCCCTTTCTTCTTTGTTTTCTTATTTCAATGAATACCGAAAATAAATATTTTTAGAAAGTTTTGCATTGGGAACTATAACACAGCCACAGGTCTCCAGCATGGAATATAGAAAGACAAAATTGGACAGGAACATTTAGCCCACTGAGTCTAACCTCCTCCATACAGGTCACCAAATCAAAGCTGCTCCAACAGATGGCTGTCCAAAGAATTAAAAGATTCTCTTGCGACCTGCTGTTAATCTCTCTTTTCTCTCACAAAAGGGACTTGATTTAATCTTTCAAAAGATAGGGAAAGTATTCTTCCTGGATGCACTTCAGAAAACATCACCCATGCAGGCATACTCACACATACCCATGTGTATACTCAAATAAGCTGTACCTAAAGAATAGCCACAGGCACAGTCCCGAGAAGGGAACTGTTAGAAGAAGCAAGAAAATAGAATGGCAGTTGTTTTGATACTTGGGGCTGCCCACTGTCCAATCTTGGTAGTCTGACTTGTGTCTGCCATCTTAACAAGAGGGAGTGACTAAGGACCTTTCCAGCCGAGCATGGCCAGTATGTCTGCCCAGGACAAAGTCTTGGAGCAGCGTTTTGCTCCTTCTGAGGTCTGCTTATAATCAATCCACAAGTGAAGTATAAACAAGTATAATGAACCACAACTTATATGTGGATAACTTGTAGCCAATCCAAACATCAGGAATGTGCATGAATATTCATAGGCATTCAAAATTTGATCTAATGTGCCAAATTTCAACATTCAAACTTGAATAGAATGCCCTGAAATTCAAATGTAAACATTCAAATTGAATTTTGAATTTCAGATCTATTTGTTTGAATTATCCGGACATTCATATGTGTACGGGTTCCTACACAATGTCTGTTTGAAGATCCGCATCTTTCCTGCATCTGTACACATTTGTACAGATCCGTATGGGATGAAAACAGGTTGCATATAGGATAACTACGGGATGCATACAGACATGTACAGATGTGGGGAAGATGCAGATCTTCAAGTACACATTGTGTACGAACCTGTACACATATGAATGTACAGATAATTCAAACAAATAGATCTGAAATTCAAAATTCAATTTGAATGTTTACATTTGAATTTCGGGACATTCTATTCAACTTGAAATGTTGAAATTTGGCACATTAGATCAATGTATGTGCAGATTCAAATAAAAAATTTGAACGAATATATTCAAATTTGTTAAATTTGAATTTAGAAGATTCAAATTAAATTTTTGGGTATTCAGTTTGATTTGAATGGAATGTCAAAAAAAATGTGCATATCCCTGCCAAATATTCCCATGTGAGCATAATCCTTTAAATAAAATACATCTTTGACGTTTTATCAGACATTTGTCTGCAATTTTTATTTAACTGTATTGTTCTTATAGAGGTATATTTTTCATCAGGTTTTTTCTCGACAACTTTAGAATAGGTGTTCATATATTGTCAAATTTAATTTGTTTTTCCCATTTTTTTATGTTTAACCAAATGCACCCCTGAAAGTTTCTGATATTTTTCCAATATGACATCTTTAGCAGATTTCCAGTAGTATGGTATATGTATGAAAAACGTGTCCTTGATTTTGTAGGTTTCACCTTCAAACAATAATAAGGTGTTAGAACTAATTTAGTGCCTATTACATTCTTTCTTTCTTGTTTAATTTTTGTCCCAAGACCTTTTAACTTTCTGACAATCCCACTAAATCCGTAGCAGTGTCTTTCTGTTGGTAGACTTCCTTTGTTTTTTGAAATTACAGTTGCAATCTTTGTACTACCACAATCAAAACAACTGTTCTGATGGATAAATCTGGCTTTGGTGTGATGGTAGCACCTTGATCTGTAACATTTTTCATTTATTTCTAACTCATTAACAAGATGTGTACGTTGGAAAAGCCCCGGGTAAAAATTACAAGATCTGCACTTTACTCTTCTGACCATGGAGAGGAACCCAGTTTATGATTTAATCTGCCTCTTTAAAAGTCAGTGGCAGCCAGAATGCAACTATAGTGGGGAGGGATTAAAGCGGTGACACATCAAAACATCAGTCTTCTGCCGGACTGTAAAAAGAGCTTCCTAAGAGGCAGAAGTATTGGGCTCCACCCTGGAGGCACGGGGCGCTGTATTTTGTTGAGTTCAGGATTGACAAAGAGGTTGAAGAAGACATAAAAGGGCTGGATAACAGAAGATGCAAGAACATAGTTACCTGGGATGATGACAAACTGCTTTACAGTCAAGGAAGGAGAAGAGAACTAGATGTTGGACTCGCTGGATAGAAGAAGACGAGTTACACCTAGAGCTCGGTGCGAAGGCCAAATAAGCCAGCAGGTTTACAAAAGAGTGTGAGCAGATTTTTGCGACATGACTGCAGATCTGCCTAAAGAACTTGAACAAAAGGACCATTCCAGCCAAGCAACATTTCAGGCTGCCTTAAGAACGACAGCTTTATACGCCATTCCTGTTCTTTCTTTCTTTGTCATCCTATACATGATCCCTTTTTTCCCTTTGTTGTGTTATAAATGATCCAGGGGAACAAATGCTGTTAAGTGTTGGTGGCACTTCATGTGACACTTTACAAGCAATGCCTATTTGAGTGCTGCATTTCTACCTTCCGTCTTTTCAAACAGGGGTGCAGGTTGGAGGACAAAAAAAATCAAAACCATTTCTCTTTCACTAAATACAGAATAGAACTGGCATGGACTAGCTGACTCCTTGCAAGCACCTCTTTGCCTACTTTAGAACGATCATTTACAGTTCCAGCCAGTCTTCTAATGTCAGTTTATGTCATTTTATTTATTATAGGGCAGATTCATAATTTGACTTAACAAACTGACTATTACACAAGGTGAAGTGCTAGAGGAATATGTAATACCTTGCAGGGCAAAATGGTGCTTCCTTCCAAGGAATGGAGATCTTATGTAATTATGCTTCTATGCAACAGTTTTATACATGCACAATAATATACAATAATTTGCATGTAAAAATAAGGATAGTATCAGTCTACCAGCAATTAACAATATATTGTTCTAGTATAAACTAACAGACTCTATAGTGTCACTGGTAGTATGAAAGCTCCCAGGGTTTAAATCTTTAATGTGTGTGTCTGTTTTTAAACAGGCTTGGAAACCATGTACTTGAATTCTGAGAAAAGAGGGACTTTGCTAACGA
Organism: Aspidoscelis marmoratus; assembly: GCA_014337955.1. Lineage (NCBI taxonomy): Eukaryota > Metazoa > Chordata > Lepidosauria > Squamata > Teiidae > Aspidoscelis > Aspidoscelis marmoratus. Next base: position 10,631,731 of record MTQE01000390.1, read on the forward strand.
GTAAAACCATAATACAAAGGTAAATATAATTAGCTGTTACCAAAAGAGGGGTCAGGAGGCTCCTTATAGAACAGCATTTGTGGGATGTAACTGGAGAAAGTCATACTAAAACTTTTTTTCCAAAACAATTTCCTCCATTTTTAGTTTGGAAAGATGCTCTTGTATAATAATACATAATCAGCATATTGGACCTGATTTCCCTTGGACTTATTTTTCATTAATGGTGGAGTATAATTATTCAGAAAATTCTTCTTGGATTGGTCTTTGCCAAAGTCTTCATATTTCTTATGTAACTTTAACAACAGCTCTCCCAGAAACTGGTGGAAATGGTATGTGTATTTTGACTACACGTATTAAGTAATCTAATATCTTTTTAAATGGCTGCTTAGAGTTGTTTTCTGAAAATGAATATTTCTTAAGTGGAATCTTGTGCCCCCAAGCTTTTTATGTATCTAATCCTTGCAAGTCTTATAACCTTGTAAACCAGCATCATTTAAGGATGGGCAAAGATGAAAACTTTTAATATCATAAAGGCTTTTAAAAATAAAATATTACAGTTGAACAAAATGCAAAGTACATTCAAACATGTAATAAACATCATTAAAAGGTTATTGGTACCTACATTCATATCAAAACAAGAAAGAAGTCTGGGGCCTCAAAAATATCAGAATAACTGTTTTTAGCTCATGCTTTGGGCAAGCCTACTGTTAATATTTATTGAATAAACTACAAGATGAGTTGTGCCCCAAGCTGATTTTGAACAATCTCTCACCAAAATATCTTCCACCCTTCTCTTTTTTCACTGTTCCAAAAAAAGCGTTAGTAATATTTTTTTCTGAATCTTTAATAATTATATGTTTAGAAGACATTTCTCAAGATAATTTTGGATGTGCCCTTCTTGCTGTACAAATTCCTTATGTTTTTCTGACATCTGAGGGACTTCTCAACACTCCTGAAATCCTTCAATTGCTAGAATCTAAGTAAGTATTGAAATTACAGGTCCTTGAAGGCAATTTGCTCTGGAGAATCTCACTCTCTTTGGCATTCACTTCTCATTGCTTTGCAATTCCCTCTTAAAACGCCCATCTAGAATCAACCCCACATTATTTCCAAATTAATTAATATAATTGTATCCATATCATCACGCACGTAGCATTTCTCAGTAAAATCTGTCCATCATCCTGGATGTATGCAGCAACGGGTGTTTCTGCATATGCTGCCAAGAAACGGATCAAAGAAGATCCAATTCTCAGTGAGCCGTCCTCCGGAGGATCCATCCCAAATAGGGACGGATCCGAAGAGGCCTCCCCGCATCCGCACACATGCGGGGAGGCCGGATCGGATGGCTGGATCGCTGGGTGCTGCACAGAACCCCCAGAACCCATTCCATAGGGCATCTGGCTTCCCGTGCCACCGATGCCATCCCCGGAGCCGCAGGACTGGAGCATGCAGCTGCCAGTCATCGCGTGTTTCCAGCGGCGTGCAGTACGCAGAGGAGGGCGGAAGAAGGCAAACTAGCCTGCTTCCGCCCTCCCCAAGATGGCGGTTGCAGGGGCATCTGTCCCTTCACCTGGCCATGTGCAGAAGTGCCCTGCTTCCACGCAGATCCAGGTGTAGGGATGGATTGAAGACCTAATTTTTTAGCTCTTCATTTTAATCCATTTTTCAGTGGTGAGACCCGTTTTAGAAACAGATCTCGTGTGCCGAAATGTAGAAGCGGCCGCCTGGAAGGGTCTAAACAAGGGTCTTAAATGGGGGGTAAATGGGGGGTTAAACGGTTTCTGCAGCCAATGCGGAAACACCCAATATTTATTCAGATGGTTCAGCAGGATGACACACTTCACTGACACAACTGATTAGCAAGATACAGCACTGTGTGATGTCATCAAAAAAGGGGCCACCCTATGCGTAGGATATGGAAGGAGCACAGTTTATATAATTTGCTTGGTCCACTGATGTGTATCTGCTAACAGCAGTTAATCTATGCAGGTACAATATTACATTTATTGAGAGAAGCTCCTGTGAAGTATTACAGTTCTTTGGAAATACAGACTCTTATGTTGTGATGACTATAGATGAATGTACTGCAATCATTATGCAGGTAAATATTATGGAAAGAAGTTGCCTTTTTATACTGAAACAGCACTATTATCTCACATATCAACTTGACTATGGTTTGCACACTGGGAGCATAATTTTAAACAAACAGATAAAATGAGAATAGACTTAATTCTCAAATGTTTGCTTATGGGAGAGGAGATCAGATGGAAACAATGCTTGCTGAAATTACAATATTGTTCTGTATCCAGTAGTGTTCCAATGTGAATTGAATGACTTTGCTGAGTTCCACCTGTTCCCTCTTCACTCAGTACTTTGGGGGTACAGGTGTACTGAGTGGAGAGGGCATAGGTGGCACTCAGGGAAGTCTCATTCCTTGTCTGATCACGAACGAAACCCCAAAATGTGGTCTGGAGGTTCTCCTGGCTATACAGAGTTTTCACATGTGCAGGTAACTAGAGAACAAGGAGGAGCAGAAAAACTCTATTTGTAAATTAAAATTAGCTTCTTTTGTGTTGAAGGCCACCAACACAGTCTGTCCAAAATCAAAAATCACAGAATCCAATGGGAGTTTTGCCCAAGTCAGTAAGTACAGCCTTAGCTGAGTAATAAATGTTCAAGTTAGGCTTGAACCTGATGAATATATTAATGAAAGCAATGATACATATTTTGGGGTTTGCAATATTACAGCCACAAATGAGAATAACTGGAAATGTAACACACATGTGGAAGGAAAATTATTAGATTTCTGGCTTGTTATTAAACAGCGCTATATTCCATAAAGCTAAATGTTATGCATATCTTGATTTAAGAGTTTAAAGGTGCAGTCCTAAGGCAAGAAGGTTTGTGTGCATGTAAATGCTACCCAACTTGAGCCCATTCATGCACGATAACATAGGTAAAGATACATAAATTACTTGCACCAGCATCTTTACTGATGCAGGTCCTCTAATACTGGCAGTGGTTCCTCTTCCTGGACCAGATCAACTTAGGAATAGGCCAGGGGGGCTAATTCAACAAATTCACTAACACCACCTCCCCTGATTTGCAACAGTACTTGTTACGGGGTTTTAATAGCTGCACAAGTGCTGTGAATCTGTGAGTGTGGATAAACAGAGGGTTCTTCTGCCACAACCATTTGTGAAATTGCAACTGGAGTTGCCTCCAGATAACACTTGAAAAACCCGCATTCTACTGATTCTGGATGGAAAATGGTTCACCTAGACCCACAGGTGATACTTCACATCTTAGCACTTTCGTGACATTACAGCAATGAGTTTCTTCCATTCATGTTTTCAGCCCCTCTCTGCGTGCTCAGTGTGTAGTACATTCTGATAGGTCCATGTGTTCTTGAGTGAAGATTTCCCGTTACTTCTTGTACAGTTCACCCACACAGATGAGAAAACATGAAACAATGTGATGCTCTGTAGCAAGAGTGCTTAAAACCACTGTTTTCTAAACCCAGAGTATCAGGTGTATCATGTGCAGCTACAGTGGAAAATCATTAAATGTGTGAAGCATAAGTAATTCATAACAACATTGGGAATATTTGAAATACATTCACTGATTCCAATGTGATTTAATAGATAGTTGTAATGTGCCTTCTGAAAGTATTTTATATAAAATTAGTGGGCATTAATCAAGATATAATTTGCCAGTTAGAAGTAAAATCCATACCTAAATCCAGAACTTTAAAGCATATTCTTAGTAATTATAGTTGCACTGGATATGAATTATGGAAACTTGTTTTATACTTGTTTTGTCACAGAATATAGAAGGACTCAATTATGAAAAGTCTTCTGATAATATGGTGTTAAGGCTGGTAGTGCTATCACTCCAATACAGTTCCTGTTGGATTATATTTTACTCGAAAGAGAGGTTAACTTCTGAGTAAGTTCAAATATTTTGGTTCTGAGTTTCCTAGTTTACAAATCAAAGCTCCAATTTGGAAACAACGTTATCAACCTGTATCTTCTGTGGCAGTGATTTTGGAGACATTTTGTTGAAATTTAACAGTACTGGTAGACAATTAATGGATCTTGATGCAGTGTTGAGTCTGTTCGACAGAAGAGAATTCAAGTGGGTCTGGAAGGAAGCATTTTTGACCTGTGTTTCCCTAAAAGTACTCCAGAGGGATATCAAACAACATGGAATAAATTTGGGGGAGAACATGATGCTGGAGGGAAGAGAAGAAATCATTAAAATGGTGCTCACATATGAAACAATTGATTAAAAGGCTAGAGGCTAACTTATTTAAATATAAGAAAAAACAAACACAGCATTCTTAGTCTTTTGTGATGGACAAAATGTTCTGTTGGCTAGTGAGCAATAGTTCTGCAGTAATAGCAAATAATTAACACATCAATTTAAGAATCATCCCTGAGCGTCCTTTTCCTTTCGACTACTATTGAGCGTGGGGCTTTCCCCCCCCCCCCGCATTATCCCTTGGTAGCTGAATATTCATTTGCCGCATGGAGGCAATCTAAAAATTTGGCCTTTAAGTGTAGCTTCCTGTTGCTTATGAATCCAGGATCTTACAAAAATTCAGAATATTAAGCTATAGTTCAATTTATGAATATCCTATCTAATTCATACATTATTAACCAAGATTTAAGCTTGCCAAAGAAACAATTATAGGGCAATTAGAATTTGTTTTCTAGAAGGAGAAGAACAATCACTGAAACAAATGACTTTTGGATTATGAATACTAAGTAAAATAAATGTTACTTTATTTAGGTACAGTCTACGTGGAAAGACTCTGCACCATCTGGCCTTAATCTATGCTGCTTTAGTACAGTTTTCTCAGAAATCAGAAGATTTTGAAGTGAAGGTAGCTTGTGATAAAAATAAACCTTAACATTTATTGATAAACTCCTTCGTTATATCAGCAAAACTTTGGGCCCTTTATGCAACTTAGACAAAAGTTATGAAGTTAATTGATTTAAACATCTTAATTGATACAGGTATTTCCATGAGTAAAAGAGATTGATAGTGGTTTAATTTGCCCTTAATACTATCCCCATAGTTTATTTAAAATTAACTGGCATTGATCTGTGCTGCATTTCCTGACCCAACAAAAAAATAAACAAGATATAACTACATTCAATGTAGTGGAAAATTTAACACATATGGACTTCCTCCCACCAGAGAAGCAGCAGTGTCGCTTGCTTCTTACAGCTCATGGAGGATAAATATTTAAAATAATTATTTGACTGGAGGGTGAAAAAGATGCATATTTTGCTACTGTGAGAAGCCAGCAAATCAGCCATGTCAATGCTACAATATACTATTATCACAAAATTATGTGTTTTTTCTGTTGTATTTTCCCCATTTGTTAGTAGCACTTTCTGAATCGTCTTTAAAATTCAACAGTAATTAATTCTTTAGAAGTTATATCAGAGAGTGGATAACAGCTTATCTTTTTCATCATTACATTCAAGCACTAGGGATTGTTAATGTCCAGCATCATTTGAAAGTAAACTGGCAGACATGCCTGGCTTAATCCATTTTTATTATTTTTATATGCGGTGCTTGAATTTATTATATACCAATATTCCAGGTAGCACTTTCTCCAGGAGTTGAAGAGACAGGACTGTTGGTTCGTCAGATTGCTGACCACATTCTGATGACTTCTAAGAGAGATCCCCAGGAGTGGCTGGATAGATCCTGGCTTTCAGTCTTACCATCAGAGGTCTGTTAATATTAAAAGAATGTTGTTCCTGTTGCTATTTACAATTGTGGAAGGAACCCAGGGCCCTCTAAAGGTTGCTGAACTTCTGCTATTATAATTAACTGTAGGGTAAATCCCTAGAGCTCATAAATCCTGACAGAGACACACAAGAAATAAATTCTATAGCTTGTTCTAACTGCCAATATCTTCTGGAACTTGTCGGTAGTTTACTCAGGCAGGAAGCTTCAAATTCTTTGGTGGTTTTCCTTTTTTTTTTCATAATCAGTGGATAGCAACCTGCAGCTAATGGCTGCTCCTCAGAAGATCATGAAGACTATGAGTGATTCCACACTGACCAGTATACTGGACCAGCAAACATACTAGATGCCTCTCACGGCTCTCTAGTTAAATCTAAGGGAGACCAAGGTTTGGCATGAAAGGGAGCTCTGGAGATCATTTCCTCCCAGCCCTTCCTCAGCATGGAGGAGGAATGCAATGACCCTGGCAGGCCAGGGTCCCAGCAGGTCAAATTCCCTTCTGTTGGGCTTCCTCCCACCAGTATCTTACGCTGGCTAGAGAGTTTGGGGAGGAAGAGATCATAATACTGAAGGGCCTTATGGCTTTTCCTTCAACATTTCCTCAACCCAACAAACAGGACATCATCTTGTGTAACAGCTTCCAGCCCCTCTCAGAACTGGAGACACCAATTCCAGATTCCTCTGTTGAAGAGGATTTCCCAACAGCTAGGGACATTTTCTACTCAGCTTCATTTCATAGCAGAAAGTGTCTTCTAGCATTGTTTACTAAGAAAAAAAAAGTTTAGTTTATTAGATTTTTATACCGCTCCCTGTTGAACTTCCACGGTAATGAACAAATACCAAGCAACAACTTAAGTTCATAAAACCCTTTAATATAAATTTGGAGTAAATATATATATTGACAGTAAGAAGCTTCAGAAGTACAGAACATGCCTAAGTTCTGAGTAGCTTTGGATGGGGAAATTACTGACGCCTTTGACTTTTAGTAAAGATAGAGCTTTTTTACAGATACTGGACGGATAGATCAAAATGCAATTTTTAAGAAGCAAGAAACTTTGTTGCTCCAAAAACCCATTTTGTAGGTAATTCCCCACCCTTAGCTATTCCATTAAAAACTTGGTCTGTACCTAGAGGAGCCATACTACTGGGAAGGAAAATGGTTCTCTCCTTTCCAAATAATCCTTTGTTGTTTTCAAGTGATTTAGGAGCAACCTAGCTCAGTGATAATCAAAGAGCATCTTCAGCTATTTTGACCTCAATTAATTCTTCTTATCTATAGTTCAGAAAAGAGAAATATGTGTGTGCAAGTCTAGTAACTAGTTAGCTACCTCTCTGCAGTGAGAGCCATGCTGAGTCAAATCAAAGAATGATTTGCCAGTGTGCTGCAGGCTTCAAACACCGTACATTTCTAGGTGTGTCTGTCCTGCCAGGCACTACAACTCCTCAGTACTCTTTGAATTCAGAAACCATTGGTAAGTGGAACTTCAATTAAGAAGAGCTGGCTTTTCTACCCCAGTTTTCTCACCCATTTAAGAGGATTCAAAGTGGCTGACAAAGCTTTCTGTTCTTCTCTCCACAATAGAACACCCTGTGAGGTAGGTGGGGCTGTGAGAGCTCAGAAGAGAGCTGTGACAAGCCCAAGGTCGCCCAGCTGGTTTTGTGGAGGAGGACAGAATCGAACCTGGTATTCCCAGATAAGAGACTGGCTTCCTTAGCACTAGACCAAACTGGCTCACATCAAAACTCCATTTGCCAGTTTACTGATTTCAAGCACTACTGGTCAATACAGATGTGCCAAACTGGTTCGGTTGGATGGCAGTTTGCAGCAAACTGGGGTGTTCTCATGGTTTGCATGAGAATCAAACTACCCTGTTAAAACAAAACTGGTTTGATTTGAACTTGAACCAACAGGTTTTGTAATGAACCATCAAAACATATGAACCAAGGGGAGTACCACTCGCAACTCAACCTGAAAACATAAAATTAATTCTGATTTTCCTTTCAGGGAGAGAAACGTTTGCTCACGTTCCCATGTGTGAACCCTCTAGTGGCTCAAGTTATGTTAATGAGAAGTTCTTCACTGGAGTGGCTTCTATCAGCAACATTTGAGGAGCTTCACACACTCTTTCCTGAAGTGCCAGAGAAAGTTTTAAAGGTCTGATGGCAAAGCAGTGTATAGTTTAGGTGTTTATGCATATTTATGTATACAAACCAAAAACTCATCTTCTTGCTGTTAAAACAGTAGTGTGTCCAAAATGGTTTCTAAAATTGCATTCATTTTTCTTGAATTTTACTGTAAGCACACATGTAAACCGAATGTTCCAAAGAATATCTGGTTCCTGTACTTGCAAAAACACTTAGTGCAAAGTGTGTAGTGAATTCCAAAATATACAATTTTGTTTATTAAAAGTCACCGATCAAGTCGCTAATAAACATAGCAATAGTGTAGGCATGGCATACTGTTACTCTCTGTGCTCCCAAGCTGTTTCTACTGAGCTGTGGGTGCTGCAAAATCACTTCACTACGTAGTGCCTCAAAAGTACCATCTGCTTAAACTGCTAGGAAACATGACACAAAGCATCTGTATGTCAGCATGTGTGACAAGCCCTACATGATTTCCTTTTATTGTTGCTAGGTTGATACCAAGTGATTGTCCAATAACAAGTTCATTAAAACAAGCATTTAAAAAGGTATAAGCTGATAATTTCTTTAAGGAATCTTCCACCGTCCTACTCTTTTTTCTTTCCAAGTGAATCCTTTCTTGGTGATATTATATTGCATTTACTTGAGTGGCTACAACTGTAGTGCTATTGACCCATCACAGAACACTACCTTAAAAATGCTCAAGACATAAACATTTATTTGCTTATTGCATATAGGATGCTATGCATGGACTGCCTGTCTGTGGGCAGATCTGTTCTTTCGAAGAGATGCTGAAGGCATTTCTTTATCTTCCTCAAGTAATAAAGCAAAGACAGAAAAACTTTCCAGGTAAAAATGTCCTCAGAATTACCACTGCACTCCTGGGAACCATATTGATGACCTCTAGACTGTAACAATAGTAATTCTTGACATATGTTCAATTTCCCCTTTGTTAAAGGATGCAGTCATTATCTTAGATGCTGAATATCCAGGTTCAGCTTGATGTATTTTCTATTACCTGTATATTCTGGCATATAAGATAACTGGGCGTATAAGACAACCCCCAAATTTTCCAGTTAAAATATAGTTTGGGATATACTCGCCATATAAGAAGACGACACCCGGTGTATATGATGACCCCCAACTTTTGAGAAGATTTTCCTGGGTTAAAAAGTAGTCTTATACGCCAGAATCTACTGTACTTAACAGCTGAGTATATACATATGTGACAAAAAGAAGGATTCTCTCTAGAACTTTATGGATTTCAATCTGTTTCTTCCATTTCAGCAATTTAGTGATATCACGTCGTTGTATGCCTTAAAATCTCCAGCTGCATCAAAACCTCCAAATGAAGCTATGACACTTCAGGAAAATATTAACTCTGACCATAGGCCCAGTTTTCAGTCTTTCCTTCCTGAAGGTTTGCCTTACAGTTTTCAAAGATCTAATAACTGTATTAAATACCCAGGAGACCTAGACAAGGGATACAGCAAAAGATGTTCCCCGGATAATAGCGAAATTGAGTCACATGGAAAATACAGCTTAACAGCACCTTCGGTACTATATCAAGGAGAAACGTGTTCCTTTCGTGATAGTACAGGGGTGAAAAAGCATTTGCCATTTCTGAAAAACACAGGAACTGAAAGAACAAGTTCATTACTGCCAGCACAAAAGAGTCAAGGGCTTCCCTATATCGACTTTGATGCTACAGTGCTATACCCCCAGGGTGGCCCTGAAACGAATCTTGAAAGTGATCCACAAAACTTTACGTGCATTTTGGAAGAGACCAGACAGAAGCAAGACGCTCCACTCTTAAAGAACCCTACCAATCGGGATGTATTTGGAACGAAGAAGCAGGTTCTTGTACCATTACACAATTGTAATCCAGAAAGCAAACGTTCTTGGTATCTTGTCTCCAAAAAAGAACGACTTCCATTTCATCAGAATTCTGCTAGATCTGTGGAAGAGTTTAATGGTATTAGCAGACACAGCAATCCAGAATGTCACTTTGAGGATACCTTTTGGGGTAGCCGCTCACCTATGCAAATGATGAAATCATCTCCTCATGACTCTGGCTTTTGCAATGCAGCAGCCAGTCCAGACAGATTCTTTACTTTTGAATTTGATGTTACTGGAGAATATATGGAGAAGAAATGCCCGAATTTGTTATTGGCAAATCATAAAGAAGGATCGGTTTTACCAGGTATATGAAAATCATATATGTATAAAAAGTCATCCAGCTGCTTTCTGGCTAAGTAAAAAAGACTCCACATGGCAGCTTTCCATAAAATGTTTGTTATAAATAGTGCTGTTCAGTGGCATCATCTATATGACAGAAAAAGAAGAAGTAAGCTAGAAATAGAAGTAAGCTAGAAGAAGAGGCAGTGCTGAATGCTCCAGCTTCTTGCCTCTTCCACCAAAGGGCCGCCCCTTAAATCTCCTAAGGTCAGTTCTCTTGGCAGAGTCAGCATGGGATGGTATTTTCATGTCCCTGCCACCCCTTTACTGACCTGAGGCGTTTTCGCATTACAGCGAAGATGTCTCAGAATGCTTCGGCCCAAACGCGTTGAGAGCAGTTCCCCATCTGCACTGGCAGGTATGTGCGGACAGGGAACTGTTCTCAGCCCATTCGGGCCAAAGACCCTCCCCTGGGCTGCTCCCATTGGCTCCTCTGGAGCCAGTGGTAGGCAGCCCAGGGGCCCCCTTTCCCTCGGCTCCCGCTGTCTCCGGGAGCCAAGATTGTGGCTCCTCGAACCAGGGGGACCTGCACGCTACACCCCCCACCCCAAGGTGTGCACGCGCATTCGCAGCCTTACCTGCAGGCTGCCGTGTCGGTTCTGCCTGCAGGAGGCCCAGCGTGCTGTGCGCATGCTCGCGGGGCGGCCCTCCATTGGCCAGCCACTCTCATGGCTTCACCAGGCCATCTCGAACAGCTGGGAACGCGCCAAACGCACAGAGACGCATTCAGAGCAGCTTTTCTGCTCTGAAAATGGAACATGGGTAGAGAGCGTTGGGACACTGGTGCAGTGCGGAACGGATCCGGCTGCCCCTGAGGTGCGAATGCAGTGTCCCCGCATGTTCTCCATGCATTCAAAAACCCCTTGTGCAAAAAGGCCTCTGATCTGGAATTTTAAGACAGAAATACTGTCTACAGCACAGCTTACTGCAGCATAGCTTTTAGAAGCAGTTTCAGTCAGCTAGGAGGCAAAGCAGATTAGGCTTCACCTGAAGGCTGCCAGGTAGTAGAAGTCAAAGTGTTCCAACGCAGCTCTGAGCTGATCACAGAGGAAAGGGAGAAACTTGATGGAAGCAATCTCATCATGAGACTGAAGGATTGGTCCTGCTTCTCCCTGTTCAGCCACTGTAGCTAGCAGAGTTTGCTCAAACAAAATTTCCAAGTGTTGCCACCTGAGGGCTCTTCAGAGGGCTCAGCTCTTCATAGCCTTCAAGGTAACCGTGGGGCTTTCTCCATATGTAACAGACTCAGCTCACATAGCAAGACATAGCCTTGATTTAGCCATTGCCACACATGGGATCGCTGAGACAGGAGGGCTGACATTAAGCTTGTAATCATAGAAGCATCTTCTATACATTTAGAAGACTAGCAAAGACACACCACCCAGGCCTTTGGTTGAGGAAACAGCTTCCCCTTCCTCCTTTCAGGCACTGTTGTTTTTAGGGGTTTTTAAAATTGTTTTTAGTGTCATTACAATATAAGGTGGAATAAAAATTCAAATAAAGAAATGTTATTTTTCTGTGTTACTGGTAGAATTAAATTAGAAGAATCATGAGAAGTAACAGATAATTTGTATTTCTGCATCTTTTTCCTTTTACAGATTCAGGATTTATGACACTACCACAGCATAAAAAAAGACGCCTTACATTTGAAAAAGACCCTGAGAGAAGGGATGGTCAAACACGGCTCAAATTCTTTTAATGAAAATGCATCTAGTCCCTCAAAAGAAAAAAGAGTTTAGAAAGTAATAAACTTTTTTAAAAGCATTAAAAAATAAATTGTACTACTAATTTTATAATCATTCTTCTCTCATTTTAATGTTTTCTTAGGTAAAATGCTTTTTGTGTGCTTGGAATTTCAGAGATTGAGGGAGTTCACCAGATAAATGTGGAAAAAATAGAATAAAAATTTCTGTTGGATACAGTAATTGAATAGAAAATCTGATATTTTTTTAGGTACAGGCACTTTGATAAATCACTTGAATTAGGGGTGGGTGAAAAATGTTCTTCACCTTTGCAATTTGTACAAATTGCATTCTAATAAAATATTGGCTATATTGATCTTCCCGTGTGAAGTGAAAGCTTTTGTGCCTTTGAAGCTTTGGAGCAGATTTAGAGGTGCAGCTTGTGGCAGGGATCCAAAGTGAATGTGAAGCGAATTTGAAGCCTAGCACACATTCTAAGTGGCTCCATTTTAACGAATGTGAAGGTCTGTCCCATTCGCTTTGATGCAAAGCAAACGGGGGAAAATTCATGCACATCCCTAACCTGAAGACCCTGGTACAGAGCAGTTCACCTGTTCAATACACATGAAGCTTGGTGTTCCCTCTCCCAACACTGTGTTAAGCCACTGTTTTTCTGCCTTAGCAGTTCGTAGGCTGTTGAGCTGGTTAAACTAGTTTGGCATTCTCCAGAGCAAAGAGCCAGCAAAAAAGTAGAAGAGATTGTAACAACCATCTTTCTGCACTTTGAACAGCTGAATTGTTCCAAATTAGGATCCACATACCTATTATTTATTTCTACAGAATAGAAAATCTGTAATTTTTTCAGACTATCAATAGTTTTGACCAAGGTAATTAGAATGTCCGATCTACCAGGCTCAGGGAGGACAATGCAGATCTCATGGGGTGTTTCCACACTTACTGCTTGAAATCCGGATTAAGGAAATCTGGATTTCTGAAATCCGCCCCTGGGAAGATCTGTCTGAAATAAGGATGGATCCAAATGAGGCTTAACACATCCACGCTCACATGGGAAGCACAGATAGCGAGGAACACATCATGTGCTTGCTGTGCAGATGCCGGACCACCAATATCCAGAAGGATCAGGCCTCTCTGTGGCCCTGCTACCCAAGGTGGTGCGTGATTGGAGCACTGAGCTGTCAGTCACCGCTCGTTTCCACCATGCATGGGCGTGTCAGGGACAGACTGCCCACCAATCAGCGGCGTGCCTGAGATCCCATAGCCGCCCAACTGTGCTCAACGTGGCGACTTCCTGTCCCGCCCACATGCGTTCCCTCTCCTGTCCCTGTGCGGAAGTTTTGTCCTTTGATCCAGAATTTGCAGGCAACAGTTAGAAGAACTAATTTTTCAGGTCTTCCCGAAAACTGGTTTTGGCGGCCTCTAGACCCCACTAGAGATGGATCTTGCGTGAACCCATGTGGAAGCGCCATCCTTGAAGTGGCCCTAAGCTATCCTGTTGTGCAGAAGGTACCTTGCAGATGTGTGCCATGTGTCCTTATTGAGTGCTTAATGGGGTCTTAGCGGCCTGTGTGGAAACACCCATGAAGTCCACTCAGTCAGAAATGTCTTTCTTTGATGTTTATGTGTGGTGTTTAGAACCTTTTTAATATCTTTATGCTGCTCTTGTGCCTCAAATTATTCAACAGGTATTTTACACACAGACCACCTTTATGGGACAAGGAGTGTGAGTAAATTTTACAAAAATGTTTATAGGACTAACTTAGGCATGTTACTGACAAATTAGTGATTGTAGGCATGTTTTCTAAACCAGTACAGTAGATACCAGTAAGACTTCCTTAAATTGCAAGCTTCTCCTTCAAAGTTTCTTTTTGTTCTGTTTATTACCAAAGTACTTTTACATAATACACTAAAAAGTGGCCCAAATAATTAGGGAAAGTTTTTTGTTTAAAAACAACTAAAACTTCTAATAAAATAATACAAACAATGTAATACATAAACAAAACATTCTTTTAAAAAGTAAACTGCGTGCGTAAAAGTGCTCTGTAAATAACAAAAAAAGGCACCCAACCCACGCAAACACATTTATAGTGGTTCACAATAATGTTGCACGTATTGAAAAACTGCTCCCAAAGGAACTGCCTGATCTTTGTCATTACGTGTTGAGTTTTTGTCTGATTATGTGCTGAGTTACAGCTTAGAGATTTTCAAAAAACAGCACAACCAAAAATATAGATCAGACTTTCTGTGGGGAACATGTGGTCTGAATTCCATCTGTGTTATTTTTGAAAACTGTAGCCCAATGATTTCCACAATAGCAACTCATAAAGCCTGAGCCGTAAGTCTAACTTTCCATATGGAGCCTGCTCCAGCCAAAACTAAGCACTTTTAAGTCTCCATTAAAAAAAAAAAGTTTAGTATCTGCTTTTAACATGTTTCTCGGTAAATATAATGGAAATACAGCGGGATACTAATCACACTGATTCAAAACTATGTCCTACTAAGGCAAATATCCATAACACTGAAATTCTTTAAAAGGGCTGGATTACTAGGACTTGAATCTGTTAATAATAAAGTACCATCCCTACCCAGGTGTCTTTTCCAGGCACAATGAATGAAAACAGCAAGTTCATTTGGATATTTTTTACTCCTAAATTGTAAATACCTCAGAGTAAGTGTAGAAAGGAGAGTGAGTTATGAAAGGAAAGGCTTATAAAATACCTGATACAAATGTTAGCAAAAGATTGACTTAGTTACAAAGACAAGTCAAACAGACTAATAAATATCTAAACAAATTGTTCTGACCACACAAAACTAAGAGTTTGTTGAAAAAGAAAGGCTCCTAGGATTCCTCTCATGCTGAAAGACTTTATGGTAGGATTTCCTGCAAAACAAAAAGAAAAGGTTTCATAAAATGTTGTTCCCTCTTTCAGAAGTAAACTAGTCTTTTATTCAATAATACAACTTAGGGTGCCTCCAAACACAGACTAAACCACACAGTTCTCTCCAGACTCTACTGGGTACGCCAAATGTAATTGTGGCATTCCCAATGCAATAGTGGGATAGTGAGGCAACATCCCATGATATTGCTATTATGGGAAATATAGCAACAATGCAAGGTTTCCTATAACAGTGATGTTTACCTGGTGTCTGTCAGCTGGTTTGTTTCATTATAGTTGTGGCTACACAAAAGTCACCCAAGTGTGTGAAAAACAACAAAGGGAAGTGGGTGAGCGCTTGGCTGGCTTCCAGGTTACTACAAGTAGAATGGTAACCAAATAAGTCCACAGATGTGCAAGTATGGTAGGAGGAAAGTGTGGGATCTTCTTTAGCTCCCATGGTTGCCCCTTGCCATCTGGAGACACCCTTAAAATGTCCACTGTTATGATGGGAAACCTTGAGTGCTTTTCCACTGCGCTCCTTTAATCCGGATCTAAGAAGATCTGGATCTAAGGAATGGGTACTTCCCTTAATCTGGATCTAGTAGATCCGGATTAAGGAAAGTACCCAGTGTGTTTCCATGGGTGGTCTAGCACCCAATAGCAATGGGTGCTAGCCTCCCTGCTGTGGAAACACCGGAGCACCCATTTGCAAATCCGGATTGACCCACAAGGTGTCTGCCTGTCATCCCAGGTGTTTGGGGGGACAGGGGGTGCAATCTCTGAAGTGGCTTCAAAGTCATTTCAAAGTCACTTTGAAGTCACTTCGAAGTCTGTGCAAAACAGCTCCACTGAAGTCTGTGCTGATCTTCGGAGTGAACTTCGAAGTGAATGCTGGGATGGGCGAAACACACTTCACTATTAGTATTACTGGATCTCCCATTATAGCGCTAACTTTCCCCTTTCCAGGGGAGTAAATGAAGACCATTTGCACATTTGGGACAAATAAGGCATGGAAATGTTAACTTTTACCCTAATGAGCTCATGTGTGAAAAATATCTATGTTGCCTATGTAGTTCCAAATCAACTTCTGCTTATGTCTTATCCAACAGACAACAGTAGGAGATGCTTATGGAAGAAAGAAACTGACTTAACTATCATTAACAACACGAATTATATTATTAGAAAGATTAATCTTAGCCCAGAAAGACAACAAAAAGGAGTGAGACCTGCCACTCGTGTTTCAGTGTGATGTGTGTTGGTGCGTGGTGTGTAAGGCTAGTCTTGTGCCAGACCAAACAAAAGCTTCATACAAACAGCATTTATATAGACTGCATTACGAACAATTTGGAATAAAGCACAAATAATTCAGAATGAAAAGTGTCTGGGGCTGCGTCTAGACTTATGTGATACTGCGCCATCCCACCAAATCCGCTTCCCTTCGGTCATGGGACGGCACAGTTGGAAGCTGCGCAGTCCCGCAAAAGTGACTTCCGGTCAGTCAGGCGATACGCACCATTCTCCACAGTGGGGATTCAGTGGAGATGCTGATTGGTCAGCATCTTTTACTTCGCACCCTTCGATCAGACGCTGTGTCGCTGCTGTGGGCAGAAGAAAGCTGTGCTCCTTTAATGCAAGTCTGGACACAGCCTGGATGTGTTTTTTTGCTGAATTTTCAAAATAATGTGGATTAGGTAAGTGCTATGTGAATAAAAGTAAAATTGCTGTCTGGAGCTGTTTTCAGAATCTGTGGGAAACTGCTTTGAAGTGGTCTTCCCTTGGAGCCCACTCCAGCACCATTTTGTCACTGGAGCCCACTTCAATACCTGGTCCCATGAGATGCAGCTTTCCATGGATCCAGGTCAGCAGCCCAGGGTGGATCCTGCTTTATTGGAGCAATATGGAAGGGAGCTTCGCTTTATGCGACACACCTCTTTGCCCTGGCCTTTGGCTAAATAAGGAAACAGCATTTCCTGGCCACATTCAGGTATTGTAACAGTTTTAATATGTTCATTCATATTAATGTTGTAACCCACTCTGAGACTCTTAGGTGGGCATCACACCTGATGCCCAATGCTCCCTACCGGCGGCGCATTATGCCGCCGCTACTTTGAAATGACCTACTGTGGAAGGATCAACACTTGCTCCACACTATCAGGTAAATTCAAATGATCTCACCAGTCCGGACAGGACGGCGAGAACAGCAAACAAGAGCTCAGCCTGCAGCTCAGCCCCCATTGGCTGCCCCATCCCATTTGACGTGTGCAATGCAAGTATCGCAGCTCCCCGAGGAGGAAGCTACGAGGGGCTGCAGAAGTCTGGACACTGGACCACCGCTTCGCAGCAGGTAAGTTGCGAATTTTTACGTATATAATTGCAGATTTAATCCGCTAATCTGGAAGCTGCCCTATTCTTGTTCTGCCGGTAGACCTCATTGATAAGGACTGTAGCAGGCACCACCAAACACCACGCCGGTTATGATAAATGTTTAAGTTCCTTGAACCTTAACCTATACTCTTAAGAGAGCTGAAAGGATCGTACCCACCTTCAAAGCAATGCACAAGACCTGGGCTCCCGAAACGGATTGCTTCCAGCAGGAACACCAACCAGCAAGGCATCTTTGCAAGCGTTCTGCACGCAGTACTGCTGAAGCTCTGCGGCTGCCTGAGAGACCTAAACAACAAAGCAGAGAAGATTGCTCTTTTTGGAACTCACCTTGACATTTCTGGCAAGGGTTGTGCTGTATTTCCCAAAGCTGAAGCCAGTACTAGTCATTCATTCATTCATTCAGTTTATTTGTATATCAGCTTTCTAATAAATTACTCAAGGTAGTTTACAACAACTATGAAAAGTACTATGTATTGGGATCCCCACAGCTTGAGCATGGGGTGTTTTTCCACTGTCACTAGAAGTACCCATTAAGTACCCATTAATGGGTACAAAAATGCCATTTCGTACCCATTAATGGGTACTTAATGGGTACTTTTAGTGACAGTGGAAAAACACCCCTGATCACCACAAAAACTAAGAAGTAATGGATTTCAGACATTACCTGCACCAAGACTGACAGCTACCCTTCCTTAGAATTAATTTCAGCTTTACTATTGCTAGAAGCATGGACTGAATGGCTGTTGGTCTCCGGCTCTCAGTTGCGAGCACGATAAGTGTCCCAATGAGAAGCAGGGAAGAAGAAGCAGCAGCTGGCTTTTCTACCCCGCTTTTCTCACCCATTTAAGGGGACTCAAAGCAGCTGACAAAGTTTCTATTCTTCTCCCCACAACAGAACACCCTGTGAGGTAGGTGGGGCTGTGAGAGCTCAGAAGAGAGCTGTGAGGGTGGAATAAATAAATAAATAATTCACTGAGTTTTCAAAAGCCTTGCTGCAAAAGATGCTGCAAGTTATTATGCTGCTCATATTTTTTGCAATGGGTTTCCACTCTCTGGGATTCTATGATAGGAATCACCTCGACAGAGCTCATGCAAAAAGAAAAACCAATGATAGATGGGCCATACTTTGCAAGCTTCTGTGCTAAACGTAGAAACTTTCTTAAAACGAAAAACCAGCGAGAAAGAGAGGAAAGCAATGTGACCGCCGATTTGCAAATAATTATACTGCTTTTGCAGCTGTGCAGACTATGAATGAAATTATTTTTAACACAAAGCAAAGCCGAAGCCTTGGAAAATAGGAAGAAAAAAAGAGAATAATGTAGTGACATGATTCTAAGATTTTTAATTAAATTTTTCTGTCACAAATTCCTCCCTGCTACTTCAGTTCCCCAGAGTTTTATATACTTGGGGGCTGGGGGAACGGGGCAAGAATACAATGAATGATTGAATTCCCCTGAAGTCTCTTTTCCTGCTCACAACACAATTAATGGGAACCATCTGCATTATTTATACTGCCATCCTCTTCTCTAGGGAAATATCCTCCTGTTTCCTCAGTCTCATTAGCCACGGTGACATAAATTGAAATGACACATGCTCTCAGCCTTGGCACTTAAAAATAACTCATGTCACATCTCTGTTGCCCAAACTCTTCCTGCTGTGGCAGCATCGCATAATGAAGGCAAAGCATCACTGGTGTCAGAGAACTATGCAGAAAAATCCTGTGCTCTGCCAGAAAGTCCTGAAGAAGAACATCTGGCTATCAGCCAATGATCTGAAGACCAAGTACAATTGGGCTGGGCAGCAAGAGAAGAGCGAGCCCACCTCTGAATGGCTCAAAAGGAACTGTATTAAGGTCCTGGAGTGGCCTAGGTTGCATCCAGACAGCATCAGGGAAATGTGGGGTATTGTTGACAACCCATAATTGCCTCTTGTCATCTTTGTTGGGTGGCAGGGCAAAACTGTGAGCAAGTCTGGGCCCTTACCTGTCTGGCCGCTTGCTCATGCAATGACGTGGTGGGTACTTCTGGGTATCTTGATGGGGCAAAACACCAGGAAGTGCACAAGCATGTGCCCTGACTGTGCATGGCGGCCATTTTTGGTCCCATTTCAACTCTGTGCTTGCTTGGTGGCCGCTTCCTATAAAATGGATCACGTGAGCAAGCAACCAAACAGGTAAGCCATAGCACGATTTTGGGAAGACCCAGGTTAGGAGAGGATATTCCCAGAATAGAGGATTTCACCCCTATATCCCAGGGCTATATTATGATTGCCACGGATAAATCTGACGAAGCCTGAGTCATGACTCTGAGTTGAATCTCATTGAGATGCTGTGATAGGCTCAAAAGCCCTCCAGTGTGGCCGAACTAAAGCAGTTCTACAAATGGGAGTGGGCCAAATTCCTCCACAGTGATGTGAAAGACGGATGCCTAATCATCACAAGGATTTTGTTGTAGTTGCTGCTGTCAGAATTGGCGCAAGTATTAGATTTATAGGGACAATTACTTTTTCAAATAAGTGGTATAGGTGTGACTTAACTTTGTTTTTCCTTCCATAAATGGAATGATTATTTGAAAGTTGTATTTTGTGTTTTCTTAGGAATGATCCTCAATAAGGTGAGAGCATCACCTTACTCCCAAGTGTTAGTAAGACTGGACCCTTAAAGGTAGGTGAAATATGATGACTGCTGGAAGTCCTTCTGAGAGCCATTGTTTTAAAAAAATCGTATAGCAAAAGAACTAGGGCTGAGGTCACACTTTATGTTTAATCCAACTTCAGGCTGTTTTCTATTCTGAGGGATCACACCCCCAAACACATTTCCATTTCTTTTCTGGACTATACAGCCTCTACTTGGATTTTCCTATATGCTGATAATTCCAGCACTGAGGCTACCTCACATTGGCCACATCCCCACGGGATCATTATCGCGAATTCAGAATGTTTTGAGTTCTCCTCGGCCAGACAGCAGTTCGGCTTAACACGGTATTTCCATGTTAAACGACGTTAAACCGTTTTGAAATAAATCCTGATTTCAACAGGTCTCACTCCGGATTGTGCGTCGATACGTGTTTCCTTTTTAACTGTGTGGACAGTATCGTTTTCCGGGATGAGATTCCGTGTTAAGGCTGTCCCGCCCCCAATCGCACTGTAACCAATGGCTGGACGTATTCGAAGCACGCCATGTTTAGGATTCCCTCTCCCAATAGCTTGCTTCATTCTAAGAATCCAGCCTTGAAACAGCTACTACCTCCAAAACTACACTGTAGCGAGGTAGCTTAGTAACAATGTTGCAGTTTTCCGCAAGT
>MTQE01000390.1:10656979-10669763 GCA_014337955.1 Aspidoscelis marmoratus
AAAAAAAATTGGCCAACCCCCCCCCCCCCACACACACACTTTTTGGCATGTAGACGACTGAAAAAAGAACGGATGTGACTTCCAGGTCCCCAAATGTGATTCATCTGATTTTAAGCCTAGCAAAAAAAAAAAATGCACCCATTTAATACTGTGCATTCAAATCCCTGATCGTCGGTGGAAGCTCACTGGGTCACTAATCGGCCAATAACTATTAGTAATTAATCCAAACACACCACCAGGAAGAAATCCAAGTAGACAACAATATTCCAGTGGCACATTCACCCACCCGCATGAAACCCTGCAAATCCAGGCAGGAGATCCATGAAAGGCTCTCATTTTGTACATGAGAGCCTTCATGTCCCCCTGCCCTGCCAGGCAGCCAAAAGCCACCACCCCACTCGTTCGCAAAAAGAGACAACAAAGAAATAATCATAATAAAAATGGCCACGTGAGCCTTTTGCTAGAGATGGCAAGGTTTTCTAAGGGGGGCGGGCGATCGACTCCATTTCCCTTCCGCTACGAGCGTCTCGGTCCCGCAGACAGACAGACGGAGCCGGAGGCGCACAACAAAAGGATGGAGGTGGCTCGCCATGGGGAGGCGAACAAAGACCAGCCCGGCTGGGCTGCAGTTAGGATCTGGGGTGGGTACCCCGCTTTTTTCACCCATTTAAGGGGACTCAAAGCGGCTGACAAAGCTTCTGTTCTTCTCCCCATAACAGAACTCCCTGGGAAATGGGTGGGGCTGCGAGAGCTCAGAAGAGGGCTGTGACTCGCCCAAGCTCGCCCAGCTAGCTTCATGCAGGAGGAAGAAGAGTTGGCTTTTCTACCCTGCTTTTCTCACCCATTTAAGGGGACTCAAAGCGGCTGACAAAGCTTCTGTTCTTCTCCCCATAACAGAACTCCCTGGGAAATGGGTGGGGCTGCGAGAGCTCAGAAGAGGGCTGTGACTCGCCCAAGGTCGCCCAGCTGGCTTCACGGAGGAAGAAGAAGAGTTGGCTTTTCTACCCCGCTTTCCTCGTCCATTTAAGGGGACTCAAAGCGGCTGACAAAGCTTCTGTTCTTCTCCCCATAACAGAACTCCCTGGGAAATGGGTGGGGCTGCGAGAGCTCAGAAGAGGGCTGTGGCTCGCCCAAGGTCACCCAGCTGGCTTCACGGAGGAAGAAGAAGAGTTGGCTTTTCTACTCTGCTTTTCTCACCCATTTCGGGGGACTCAAAGGAGCCGACAAAGCTTTTCTATCCTTCTCCCCACACCAGACCCCCTGGGAAATGGGTGGGGCTGCGAGAGCTCAGAAGAGGGGCTGTGACCGGCCCAAGGCCGCCCAGCTGGTTTCGTGGAGGAGTGCGGACTCAAAGCCGGTATTCCCAGGCACGAGTCGAGCGGACACAGAGAGGATGGAGGTGGCTCTTCTCTTCCTCTCCCTCCTCCGCTTCCCGGAGCGCAGACAGGCCGGCTCCCCCCGACCGCGGCCGCTGGCCCCTTCCCGGCCCGCCTTACCCGGATCCTTTCCACCGCGGCCTCCAGCTTGAGCTGCTCCACCAGGCGCTGCATGGTGCTCAGGTTGGCACTGGAAGACATGCTGGCGGGCGGGCGCGAGGCTGCTGCTGCCGCTGCCAGTGGATGCTGTGCCGGAGCTGCGACGCCAGCGAGGCAGGGCGAGAGCGCAGGCACCACCGGCCCCCGGCGCCTGGGGCAGGAACCAACCGGGCGCAAGGGGGGGGGAGGAGGAGAGGGGGAGGCAGCGCCCAGACTCACCGCCGCCCCCGTGTGTCGCTGGCGAGCAGCTGGGATCGCGGGGAGGGGAGGCGAGACCGCTGGCAAACGCCACCGCATCCGTCCCCGAACCGCAGGGTTATTGCCGGCCCTGCATCGTGTGCCTGCAAAGGGAGCTCCGGCTCAGCTTGAGATTTCCGTCTGGATCTTTTCCCGTCCCCAACGCGTGTGTCTTGAGAAGGCGTTTCCCCCGCCTTGATTTATGGCTCTGCTTCAGAGTCGGGCTGTTCCTCCACTTACCAGTGGTTAATCCGGATTTAGAAGATCCGGATCTTTGGAAAGGGGTCCTCGCTGAAGCCTGTCCTTGAGGGTCCGGATCTTGGCAAAGACCCCATGGGTGTTTCCTCACTAGCTGTGGAAACCGGATTAAGGACCCCCCTCCCCCCTCTCATAAGTAATATCACCTTACCTTGAGATGCTTCCGCATTGGAGTCCTCTTCTGGCACCCTTTGCAGAGGCCGCTTCCGCGTTTCGGCGCGCAAGACCGGTTGTTAAAACTGGTTTTGCCGCCGAAATCCGGATCAAATCGAAGACCTGAAAAATCAGGTCTTAACATCCGTCGCTTCGCCTGGATGTGTGCAGAAGCAGGACATGGATTCCCTCCGGCCGCCATGTATAAAAGTAGCACTGTGGTACAGGATTTGGGCTAACAGCCTTCAAATACCAACACAGCTGAAAGTTTACAGTGACCTTGTGAAGATAAAGTGAGAACTAATTTCTGCTTTAAATTCCTTGAAGGAAAAATGAACTGTAAATGTAAGACTAAGCTTTAGGAATGTGTATTGTCGGTAACAGTTTTTCAAGATGAGAGTTTATTACTGTCATACAGAAACTAGAAAAAATAATATAGATAACAAGAGTGAATCTGTGAGGAGTAACTGTTTTGTCGTAAAACACTGTGTTTGTGCCATCTCAGCTACCTGTTTTTATAATCTTATGGATGAAACAGCCCCTGAAGCTTTCTATGTACAGCAACCAGAGCATGATCACCGATAATGGAAAAAAAACATTCTTTATGGAGGTAACCCTATCGGAAAGCATTATTTACCGCATTGTTTTGTAAAAAAGGTTTCTGTTGAAAAGTATGGAGCTAGGAAAATGTAGAAGTGAGCCTGCCAAACCATTTATTCATTGCAATACAAGTCTGTATCAAGAGCAAGGAGTTTGCACTTTAGCACTATGTGCTTTACATATGGAAAATATTTCCCTTTAAATAGTAATACTGGAAACCTTTCACTGATGGGTGCAGGAGCCACAAACAGAAAACATGTAGTGAGTAACATTAACATGTCTGATGTATCAGCTAGAATTTGGTGTTTCTTCACTGCATACCACACCTCTACTTCAGATTTCTGTGTAGCATCAGTGTTTATATTTCCAGAAAGGATCTTCTTGTGGAGTCACGCAGCTTGACTTTCTCCACTAAATTTTAGCAGACCCTACAGTCCGTGTTATAGAATCCTGAGGGGTCCTTTTGCTAGAAGCAATAAACTAAGAGCAAGATCACATACATACAGACACTACAGTTATCTACTCAAAGAACAACAAAAAAGCCATTTACAGATTCTTCAGGAATTTATTATAGTTGTCCAGTCCATAAACTCAGGTTTAAAATTGTTGCTTGATTCTTGATCTCCTATGCCCTTTAATTATATAAGCAAGCAAAAACAAGAGGGACATGCCAAAATGTAAATACGTGGCTTGTGGCAGGATGAACAATGAAAGAAAAGCTGCATCTCCACACAACTTTCAAACGAGTTTGGAGGCGCACTGAATTTATCTTGGCTCCACAGCACCCCGAGATAAGCTTCAAAATTTGCACAAAAATTTCAGTGTGAAAAAAAAAGCAGTCCTGAGGCTGCTTTCTGCATTCTGAGCCAGGCCCCGGTCACAATCAAATCAACCATGTTTCCATGCTGGCCTTCTGCACCCACACAGGTGTTGAGACGGACACAGCAGCCTCAGGGATGGGAGTATAGCCGTCAAATCCTTCCCTAAGGCTGCCTGAAATTAGGGTGAGATTTGCAGGAAGCCCAATCCAGCACTGAGATCTGGGCCCTGGAGATGCCACCCCAAACTTAAGAGTCAAACCAAAACTACCTGCTGGAGATTGAAAGGCACAACTGCCCAGCTGGAGCTGTGAATGCAGTGACTACTGATGAACAGGAGGAGACAGAGCAACATTGATTTTGCAGATGGAGCAAACTCACTAAGTTCCCATCATTCTCTGCCAATCCATCTTTTCCTCATATAACCTTCAAAAGCAGATTGCTAGCTCACCATCTGAGTGATTGCAGCTATCGAGTTGTAAGGCAGGCAATGAAATGTCAACCACGCTACTGCCGCTATGGATGAAGCCGTTATAGAAAGATCTCCCGCGCGTATGCATTTCATGTGCAAAATAAGCTCCAGTACAATGGACGGAGCATGAATTTACGCAAAACCATCTTTACTATGCGACACCTGGGCAGTGACGATGACAGATCCTCCAGTGTCCCTTGGGGAGCATTCCTGTAGCTGATGCCCTGCCGAAAGCTGTCTCAGCTGCCCGTATGAGCTGTTTAACTTGCCATTGAAGTTATCATTGAAAACCACCGGGGATATTTATTCCTGTGACTTGAAGAGCAAAGAAACTGAACAAAGCTACAAGGGCAGTTCTAGCGTAAGCACTAATCGCACATGTGGGATACTGCAACTACTATATACTGTTGTTAACCATTTCTCTCCCCCACTAAGGCTTTAATCTTTTATTCAATGTATAGTAAACAACTTAAATCATACATTAACACAGAGATGATGAAAATTACAATATGGAAAATACGGCAAACGGTATCTCTACAGCTCGATCAGTCCTGACGTATAAACTTTGTAGCACCTTGTTGATATATAGAGGTAGCTGCCGAGAATGGACGCGTGCCATTCTTGACTTGGGTCCCACCCAAAGCACTCTTTAAAGACAGGGTTCAGTGTTCAGCAGAGCCCTGTAAGAGCAAAAGTGGCAGGCAGCTTAGGAAAGAACCACTGGCCCCAGACAGAGCTAAAAGTAGGTGTTGGTGTATACCGTGTTCAAGGATATCTGGGCTGAGGCAACACTTACGTCTGGTGCCATCTAGCACTAAGCAAGGGCTCCACTGAACACAAAGCTTTCCCTTCAGAGTGATTTGGAAAGGGTCCAAAGCCCCCACCCCTCCTACATGTGCTCACCCAAGAGACTCCAATCCATTTAAAAAAAATACAGGAAATTAATCAACAACTACTTAATACGTAACAAAATATAGACTGAAGTTTTATAAAAGAACTGAGGTGTTAGTGGGTCAAACTGCTACCCTTTTCAAAATCTGACTGCTTGTACTTCACTGTCCCACCTATTTCAATATTCCTCTATTTCATCGACATGCTATGCTGATCTGAAGGCTACTGAGATACTTGTGTCAGGCTGATTCTTTAATTTGGTACCAAAACAGCAGAAAATATCAAGAATCATTAACGGTGCGTATATATAAAAACCATAAAATGTTACTAGTCATCCGCCTGATTGATTACTTCCTGAGTTTTCAGGCCACTGCCGAGACGCAGCGGCTGAGATTCTGAACGCTTTAGTTATGAATTTTCTTGCCACTTTTCACAGGACCGCATGGGACAATGAATGTCAATCGTCAATAAAAGTTAGTCTGCTGGGCCCTTCGTTCTTCATCCACCGCCTGTATCTTTTCCATCGTGGGTCCATGGCCATCTTTTTCTTCAGCTCTTCTTCTTGCTCTTGTTTGTAAAGCTAAGAGAGAAGGAAACTTTTAAATAGCAAGCCTTTTGAACGTTTAGCGCAGACAGATGCTGTTTTCTCCTGCACAACATTCCACCAAAACTCCTTGTTGTATTGACAAGGTAAAAAAACTAGCCTTGGAATTGCAAAATCGTACACTGAAAGCCAGATAATGTAGAGCAAGGCCAAAGATGATTTGCTGAATTACTATTTAGCTTGTTTCTACTGGCCAAAGTGGATGGGCGTTGATAGAAGCTCCAGTCTCGAATAAAGTAAGTTTGGAAAGGGTGCGCTATTAGAAATTATTGTTAGAGCCTATGAGCGAATTCACACTTTGTGGAGGCCAAGAGCATTCTAAACTTACCTTCAGTGGACAGCAGACATTGTGGACAGCGGCAGTGGCACTAGTGTACCACTGTGGCCAGGATGACCAGGCAATTCAATATGTAATCGCACATGTCAGTCAAATGCGAAAAGGCCCTATGGTTTTCGAATTAATGTACACGCTCCCAAAGGTTGAAAAAAATATCAACTTTTATGTTTGCTGAAATCACTTGAGGAGCTGATGTATAGAGAAGTAGACTATTGGTTTCGTTTTCATCTTGCCAGTAAGCATATCAAAGGCTCCACAAGACCCTGCCGCCCCCCCCCCCGCAGGTTTACATTCCAAAAGATCTAACATAAGAGAAAAATAAAAAGACTGACGGTACAGATGGATCCTTCCTGCTTCACTGATAGATTAGATGGCAAATGAGGGAGGAACCTAGTGGAACTGTTATGTAACAGGATGAATAAAGGAGACTTCTGGCCTTCTCTTCTAAGATTCAGCAACAAATAATTTTAGAAATGCTAGCAGTACTTTTTAAAAACTAGATTTGAACCATTTTTCTGATATTTCAGTTAAACTTGGTAGTTCTTTGCAGAGTTTTGCTTGCATCTATTAGGATAGGTTCCAGCGCTGTTTGCTTCCTTTGTTCAGATAACATTTTGAGAAAGCAAGGTATTTTAAAATATGCTAAGCACAAAACATCTGAAAACGTCTCTGGAGTTTAAAGCAATAACTTAGTTCATCTGAATAGTCAATTAAGTACCTGCCACACTCCTACACTGTCTGTAACTCACAACCATACACCATTATGAAGAAATTGTAATATGCAAAATTCAAACTATGAATAGAACTTTGGAGAGCACTACAAAGACATAAAAAGGTAGAAATATGAACTACAGATAAAAAATGGATGTATCTGAGCTGTGTGTCTGCCCCTTGTTTGCACTAATCCAAGTGCCTAATTCTATTGCATGAACATATGTTTTGAAATGAGAATTATATGGACGTGATTTTAAGAAACTGGTACATCCTATGTGCTTCTTTGCCAACTCTATCCTAGTACCCCTTACCTCATAGTTCTCTCTTATCCAGAGCTGTCGTTCGAGAAAACTCTCTTTCTGAGACTCTTCCAAGCTATCAAACTGAGACTGTGACATTTTCATGTATTTGCGGATGATGTACAATTTCTCTTCTATCCCATACTCTTGACCTTTGATATTGAAAGTATAAATCCACCAGCAGTACCACGCTATGTACTTGCATAAGTAAACAGGTGCAAAAAGGATTTGGAATAAGAGAATGTCATAAATCTGGGGCTTCTGATAGCCTCCCTTAATATCTATTTTATTTTTAATGATATCTTTGATTATTTCTTCTTCTTCCTTGCGAATTTCCTCCTTTGACCTCCGGTTTTTGCCCTTTTCTTTGGCTCTGTTCAGTAGCCCTTTTTTCTTAGCGATTTCAGTGGCTTGAATACGATATCTTGGCACAGTTGCTAGGTAGTTGATAGCTTCATTGTAGCTACTCCACCAGCTGAAGAACTAGAATGTCAAAAAATAAATTCAATATTAATCTTGACAAAAGACTATATGAGCAAACTTAAGCTTTCTGAGGGCCTTTTTTGCACAGCGCATGCAGCAATCCAGACCTAGATCCAGCTATGCATTGCTAAAAAGCAGTCCATAGGCTGACTAGGAGCGACTGGATCACACCTGGATGGCAGATTCTGCACCCTCTTCCAGGCACTATGCAGCAAGAGGGCATAGTTGCATGACTGCACGGTTGTTCACAGCCCTCAAATTGCCATGGCAATGCCCAGCTTCCCAGCTGATGCCAGTTTGGAGGTTGCCTTGGCGATCCATGCTGGCCATTCACAGTGCAAGTGCTGCTGGCCAGATATGGGACTAGTCTAGCACCTTAACAGCCTGGTATGGTATTAATACCCATATCAACCTGCCCGTGCCTTAAGATCTGGAGCAGAGGCCCTCCTGGTTGTCCTACCACCCTCAGCAGCAAAATGGGTGGACACTCGGGAGAGGGCCTTCTGAGTGGTGGCCCCCAGGCTATGGAATAATATCCCTCTTGAGGTGTGTCAGGCTCCCTCACTGTATACATTCAGGAAGGCAGTGAAGACACACCTCTTTGCCCTGGCCTTTGACTAAATGGAGACACCTTTTCCCACTTCCCACTTTTAGCCTTTACTAGTTATTTGCAGACACTACTGTTTTAAAATAGTTCATTGTTTTAAATGTATTGGATTTTAAATGTTGTTACCCGCCCTGAGACCTTTGCGTATAGGGTGGGATATAAATATAAATAAATAAATCCCATACAAGGCTGATAAATGCAAACAGGACCTAAGATACACTGTACTGAACTTATTCTACTTTATTTGTAAATACCCAAATTCGTATTTTTTCTCTAGCTCCTTCCCCTATAGTCCCACGCACATCATGTCTTGCTGATATCTCTTTTGCTAACAGAAATTCAGTTACACCAATTAGGCTCAGCGCCAACTCTCTATTTCTCATATTTACTACAGAAAACTGATGTTGTTCAATCCAAACAAAAATACTTCTGTTGATACAAAGAAAAAGCATTTACAAGAAACTGCCAAAAACAGATGTCATATTTTAATGTTTTTGAAATAAGAAAATCTTGGAATAAGTAAAATATAAACACAGTTACCTGAAAAACTGAAATAGCACAGATGGTGACTAGGATCACTATTCTGACATCTACCTTGGGAGCCAATCGCCTACTATAATAGTGATAGTAATGGCTATAATACTCCTCAGGATGATCCAACATATAATCATAATCCTTACGAGTTTCTTCGTCCTGTAAACAAGGATTGACAGAAGATTTGTTTAAACTTCGAGATGCCAATGAAAGTGTGTGCTTTTATGCCCATTAGGCCCACCCATAATGATTTTTTAACAAACTATTTACAAATAGAGCTTTCAGACATGATGATCTATACTGCTTATTTCCAAGGGCAAGGATAACAAAATAGTACAGTATTGTGATTTTTCTTGGCACTATACGTTATCTTTTCAGGGACAGCCTGAATCTGAGGAGTATGAACTGGCAGACACTGAAGCAACAACCCGACTGAAGGTTCTCTTTTGCCACTTAAAAAAGATGTTTCAGCTTCTTATACACCAGAAGCCAGTTTAAAAGGACAAAAGAGGAGTTTTAAATTGTGCAGTATTCTGCACTCCCAATAGGCAGAACAGCATTGTTTCAATAGGAAATCCAGCATTGTACACCGAAACCAATTGACCATGGCAGTGGTGTATTTGGAAAGCAGCAGCAGAAGAGTTGGCTATTCTACCTCGCTTTTCTCACTCATTTAGGGGGACTCAAAGCGGCTGACAAAGCCTTCTGCTCTTCTCCCCACAACAGACACCCTGTGAGGTAGGTGGGGCTGTGAGAGCTCAGAAGAGAGCTGTGCCTAGCCCAAGGTCATCCAGCTGGCTTTGTGGGGGAAGGTGGAATCAAACCCGGTATTCCCAGATAAGAGTCCGACTCCCTAACCACTAGACCCAACTGGCTCACACAACATGCTATTTATTAATAAAAACCTCATGCCTCCCATTTTTTTAAAAAATAGCAGTTATTTTACATAAATAATTAGCCCGTTAACTGAACTTTATATGAAAAATTATGCCTCTCTTAGGCTCACACATGTTCTCTGTGAATCTGTGCCTTTAGAACAGGGCCTAATGGTTTCTTTTTGACTCGTGTACATAATAATCCTAACCACAAATACAGTCTACATGGTGAAAATGCAAGTATGTATGTGTAACTTCCAATTCAACCCAAATGCCATGCTATATTTTATGAAGCAGAAAATGTTGAACCCGACACTGACCCTACTTATTGTATGAAGGCCAAAGATAGATCATGGCAGACAATGTTCATTCCACAGAAACCAATTTGCAAAGCACAGGCGCAAACAGATATCCCAAGGAAGAAACACATAGGTAATATACAACATTTATCCTTGAGACCAGTGCAATATAGTAACTTTCCTTCTAGGTTTGTTTTGAACTTCAGATGGTCCGGATGGCACAGAAAGGCCATAAACTGTTAAGTGGTTCCCACCACAAGTCTGGCCTCTCTATGAAAGCGACATCCAGATTAACAGAGGTGAGCCCCAAGAGAATTAAGAAGGGAACTCATCTGCACAATAGCCACACAGCCACCATGACCAGTTTGGCTGTGGGCAGAGCCACAATGTGCTTTCTGCACTTACTGTGTGACTATCATGGGTTAAGTTATGACAGTGATGATTGTACTATCCAGTGTCTGTGGTGGTTTACATGGATGTAGGGGATGTCCTGCTGCTTCATTTGAAGTCCATGTGGTGTGGACAAATCTTCCTTCAAGCTGGAGTCAATGAAAATCTGGATTTCAGACAAGGTGTGGGAACAGGCACACGGCAGAAGGAGGAGGAGCAGTGAGGGCAGTTTTAATTGCTTCTCATTCTTGTTCTCATGTATTTTCGTTGTAAACTGTTCTGATGTTTTACGGTTAAGGCAGAGTACAAGTGCAGATAACAAATGAAGCCATGCCTCAATTTGGGAGATAGTAGATCCATTTCACTTGGGGGGGGGTTTCAGTCACTGAGTGTAGCATAAGGAGAAAGGTAGACGATTCTCTTAAGGCCTCTTTGTGGCTTTTATTCTCCCATATAGACCTGACCATGCACTGACATCTGAAGAAGAGGGCCTTCTTGTACTTCCTTTTCTTACAGAATTATTAGTCAGAGGGACATGCAAGAGGGCCTTCCCTGTGGTGGCTCCTAGACTCTGGAACAACCCTCTTGAGGTTCGCCAGGTGCCTACGCTGCATAGTTTTTGGCACCTAGTGAAAACATATCCTTTCACCCTTGCTTTTGCCCTTTAAATAGCCTCCTCAGGGTGCTGTCCTGTTAGGGAGGGAAGGGGTTATATTTCTTTATTATGTTTTAATAATTGATATGTTGTATTCTTATTGTAATCTGCTCTGGGACCATTTGGTGAAGGGAGGGATATCAATTCCTTAAAATAAATAAATAATAAATTATGGGCAGGTACTCAGAGTTAAGAAAATCAAGTCCAACTTTTAAGCTTATACGTGTCTGATATCTGCAACGTTTCCCTGCTCTATTGCGAGAAAGAAAGAAAGAAAACCCTTCTTGCTTAAGAGCAAGAACTCTCCTGGCTTGGTGCCACCTACAACAACAACTAGAGGGTTAAGGCAACAGCCCTCTCCTGTTTCTGACCCTGGCATTTCAGGACACAGCGCCTCTATTCGTGGCCATTAAATTTGTTTCAGATGCCAATGCAACTTGGCAGACTGACCCTCTATAACGTGATCCTTCTGGGAAGTCCAGAAAAATGGACGGAAGCCATGAAGAGGAAGAAGAGTTGAGTTTCCTACCTGGCTTTTCTCACCCATTTAAGGGGACTCAAAGTGGCTGACAAAGCTTTTCTATTCTTCTCCCCAGGACAGACACCCTGTGAGGTAGGTGGGGCTGTGAGAGCTCAGCAGAGAGCTGTGACTAGTCCAAGGCCACCCAGCTGGCTTTGTGGAGGAAGAAGAGTTGGCTTTTGTCTCCCACATTTCTCACCCATCAAAGCGGCTGACAAACCTTCTATTCTTCTCCCAACAACAGACACCTTGTGAAGTAGGTGGGGCTGCGAGGGGCTCAGAAGAGAGCTGTGACTCGCCCAAGGTCACCCAGCTGGCTTCGTGGGGGAAGAAGAATTGGCATTTGTACCCCGCATTTCTCACCCATTTAAGGGGACTCCAAGCGGCTGACAAACCTTCTCCCTAACCACTAGACCAAGCCGGCTCACGAAGAGGCGAGAGAAGAGCGCAGACGGGGCTCCCAGTGGACCCGCGGGGACTACAACACCGGAGCGGAAAAGCCCTTTGATCTGATTCGGCAGGGGGCCCCCGCCCGCCCGTGAGCCCTTGCCTGCCCTCGCCTCGAAGTCGGGGGCCACCGGTAACAAGGCCCCGCTCATCCCGCGTCCCCCCGGCGACCCCTCCTCTTCGTTGCTGGGCCAAGGGAGCGAGGGAGGGAAGGGCGCGTGTCTCTCTTACCGGAGGGCTTCGGCCGGGACGGGCGGAGGGAGCGGGCGGTCTCGGCCCCTCTCTCTCACCTTGAGGGTCTCGTAGGCGGTGGCGATGAGCAGGAACTTCTCCTGGGCGTCCTCGGCCGCCCTGCCGCTCGGGTCGGGCTCCCGCTGCCGGTCGGGGTGGTAGCGCAGGGCCAGCTGCCGGTAGGCGCGGGCGATCTTCGCCTTGCTCGCATCGCGGTCCACGCCGAGCACGTCGTAGCAGACCAGCTTCCCGCAGTAAAGGCCCTCCACGAGCGCCTCCGCCGGCCGCGGGCCGAGGCAGCACTGCGCGACCCACAGTACCAGCATGCCCAGCGGGGGAAGGGGCCAGCCGACCGCCGGCCGCCCCGAGGGGCCCCCTAGCAGCCGCTGCGCCCACAACATGGCCGGAGCCGCGGGCCGCACGCTCGGCGAGGAGGCGAAGGCCGCGCCCGCGCCCTCCCCAGTGCCACGGCGACGGCGCCCGCTCCCCTCAGAGCTCCTCACGGCGCGAGGCTGAGAGGCCGCTGCGTCGCGGGGACGTGGACAAAGCACGGCGGCTGGCTGGCTGCCCGCTGATTGGATGCCTGCCTGCCTGCTGATTGGCCGGCTGGCTACCCGCCCGCTGATTGGCTGGCTGGCTGGCAGGCGACCGTCCATCCGGCACGAACCATACGTTCTCCGGCCGCCCAACGTCAGAAAGGAGGCGGGACGGGCAGCTGGGAGGGGCCAGGAGTCGGGGCAGCCGCAGCCAATCGCTGAGCCGGAAAAAGATGGGCGGGGCTTGTGAGCCGGCCCCTGAGCCGGTGTGTGTGTGGGGGGGGGGGAG
>MTQE01000390.1:10690793-10720158 GCA_014337955.1 Aspidoscelis marmoratus
TCAGGGCACTTGTATGTCAAGGTACCACTGTAGCTGTCTCAACAGTTAACAATTTCAATAGTTGGTTGATCCAGGTCACTTGTTTTGCAGTAGCTAGAATGTTCCATAAGAGAACAAAATAAAAGGTAGTGTCAATTTAAAAAAAAATCTTACAAAAAAAAGCATAAAAATGCCAGCTAACAAAATGTGAAAAAAGGAAAATTAAAACATTAAAATACAATTATTCAAGTCAAATCCAAACCCAAGTTATGATTCAGTTGTCAAATGACCATAACTAAGAAGTCCATATCTGTGTCTGTGATTTAAATGCAGGGACAGATACTTTCAATACAATAGCGTGCAGAATACAGATTAAGAATTGTAATTAGTGGTTGCTTGCTTGCTTTCATGGATGTAGAATGCAGAAACACAGGAATATGTAATTGGACAGGAGAGAGTATATTTACTTTGAAGATAAGAGTGCGTTCATGAACCTGGCTCTAAAGAGTATAATTTTCGAACTCCAAGTAACCTCTGTGTTTTAAAAATAATTTCATGTTAAGGTTTACTTTTTTGTTCCTTGCAAAAATTTAGGTTTGATTTATTCCTTTTCTTAATCATAGATCAGCTTGAACGTGTCTTCTTACGTCTTGGCCATGCTGAAACTGATGAACAGCTGCAGAACATTATATCCAAATTTCTACCCCCTGTTCTTTTGAAACTTTCCAGCACTCAAGAAGGTGTTCGAAAGAAGGTATGTTTGGGCCAAATTTGAGGTATATCAAAAATCCTTCTATGAATTCGTTTCAATGGAAAATAATGTAATACTTTTGGAACTTTATCACTTTTGTTTTGACTTTAAAAAAACATTGATTCCTTTTTGAAGCTTGCAAATGGAATTAGTTGAGAAGTGGGTTCTGATCAGGGGAATATTTAAAATTTAGTTAATTTTGGGTGTTTTTCCACCGTCATTGGAAGTACCCATTAAGTATCCATTAATGGGTACTTAATGGCATTTTTGTATCCATTAATGGGTACTTCTAGTGACAGTGGAAAAACACCTTTGTTCAGTGAGATTCAGTGTGTTTTTCTCTCTCTCTTTTTTTTAACCACACTGGCAAAAAGGAAAAAGGAAAAACATTTATTAATTTTGTAGACAAAACTGATCCTTTACATTTCTAGCTTGGAAATTCAAACAAGTGTAACCAAGTAAGATTATTTTTCCGTGTTCAGGTTATGGAACTGTTAGTTCACCTGAATAAACGCATCAAAAGTCGACCCAAAATCCAGCTGCCTGTGGAGACTTTACTAGTTCAGTACCAAGATCCTTCTGCTGTGTCCTTTGTTACAGTAAGTGCTTTCTTTTTGAAGACTAATTGATAAGCTATGTAAAGGGCAATTTCCCCCAGCTGTAAAAGCCTGCTCTAGTTAGAAACTGCATCCCATTTCCTAATAGCCATAATTTTGTCATTAACTCCCTCTTATATATTTGGAATAGGTACAAGAGATATGTTTTGAATTATGCTTATTGGGGTTTTCCTTGCATAAACTGTAACATATTTCATATTAAGTCATTGTTTTAGTCATTTTTTATTGTGACTTGCCTTGAGACCTTCGGGTTGGGTGATGGACAGCCTGGAAATATAAATAAATAGAAGCAGTCTATAGCAAACTAATTGATTAGTTATTTTGACCTCATGAAATTATATAAATGAAGTCAGATAATGGGTCTGTAAAGTTTCATCTATACTGATCGGCAGCCATTCTTCAGAATTTCTGATAGATCTCCCTAGGGATGCTTGACCTTTGACCTGGGATTTTCTGCCAGCAGATCAAGTGATCTGCTCCTGAGCTAAAGATTTTTGTTAGAGATGTGCAAAAGTAGAGTTTGAATGTTCTGAAATCATCCCATGGCATTGCTTACTCTGATTGCCTTTGCCAGGTTCCTGGAAGCGGGGTGGGGGAGTGGTTAGCTGCACTTACCTGACTGTTTTGGAGATCGTAAGGAGGAGCCAAGCATGGATAGGGGCAGAATCATCTTCAGGGACATCGTGAAATCACATATGCCTATCCATGCATTGAGACTCTCCACAGCCTCTGGAACTGATAAGCTCTCCTTCCCCCACTTCTCACAAGTCCAGTAAAGGTGCACTTCTAGGTCTTTGCATTGACTCAGGAGGCGCATAAACAGCTCATAAGATCTTGAATACCTTAATTATGCAACTATGTAGTTTAGTAGAATTCTTTATTCATTTTGTGGCTTGCTATTTATGAACATTATTTTATCCTTTAAGCTTTATTACCTATCTCATTCCATTGGCAAAAGTAGTTTAATGAAGAGTCAAAATTTTGATAAGATATTGGAGAAGTAGGTTGAACATGATAAACAGCTGCGATGTATGTGTTCGCTATTCAAAACCTGTGAGGCACCTATAGTTACAATTTCCAGTTAAATGTTTCCCAAATTGTGATACATAAGATTATTTGAATATGATATGAAGATAAGCTTTTTTAAAAATTCCAAAATAAATGAGTTTAAAAAAAGGCAAGTCTGTCTCAATATTAAGTGGAACACTGATACAGAAAAAAAACATGAAAGTGGTACATGAATGACTGAAGTTTGGGAAATGGTGCTCTAGTTATATTCCCTTGAAGACATTTTGTTTCGCCCAGGCCTTTTTAGTTTGAACAATCTGTTGTATCCACTATTTCAGGATTTTTCATGGGCAGAAAGGAAAGCTTTTATTGATTTCATAAAATAAAGAATATAGTGATGGGTCTATGCATATAACATCTTGTATTTTTGCAGAATTTTACGATAATATATGTTAAGATGGGTTATCCTCGTTTGCCTGTGGAAAAGCAGTGTGAGCTGGCTCCTACTCTCCTTACTGCGATGGAAGGAAAGCCTCAGCCCCAGCAAGACAGGTATAATGATAAGTAGAGCAGTAACTGTTGATGTAATCTTTTGTTCTCTGTTGTTCCCTGTTCTAGATTTAGAGAATATATATTTGTGCAAGCAGATAAAAGCCAGAATAAAAATAAAAGCTTCAATAGACTTTTGGTGCTCTTTGAGTTTAGTGCTTGTGGAACTGGATTTGGCTTCATTCTCAGACACCTTGGCCATTATGGGAGTAGGCTGGGCCTAGTCTGATCAAGCAGGTCATTTCTGATGGTTTTAAATGAAGATGGTTAATAAGGAAAGGTTCACAGTTTGCGTTATCATAAAAATGCAACTGGCTTCTTGTTTTATTTATGAAATATCTGCAGTAAATATAATTGTTTTTCAGCCTAATGCACCTTTTAATACCAACCCTTTTTCACATGAAATATCCCGTTGAACCTCTGAAAGCAGCTTCTCCATTTAATCTTGCTGAAAAACCAAAGACTGTACAGCTGCTCTTGGATTTTATGTTGGATGTTCTCCTTATGCCTTATGGGTAAGTAACAGTGCAACACAGCAATTGTAATTTTTATTCCCAGACTAGTTTTTAGTACCTTTATTGCTAAAATCATTATAGCAGTATTCTCTTGATAGATCACATGCTGATATCCTTTGACAAAGGTTTTGAAAATTAAAATTCTGCTTTAACTTCCTTACATCAGTAGT
The DNA here is from genome assembly GCA_014337955.1 of Aspidoscelis marmoratus. Lineage (NCBI taxonomy): Eukaryota > Metazoa > Chordata > Lepidosauria > Squamata > Teiidae > Aspidoscelis > Aspidoscelis marmoratus. Next base: position 10,694,383 of record MTQE01000390.1, read on the forward strand.
AATCTGACTGACAAGTCCGCCATTCTGGTCACCATCTCAGAAAGGTTTGCCTTTATCTTCTGTTTGAGGGTGCCCAGAAGCAATTGGTGAGCTGCTGTGTGAGACAGGATGCTGAAATAGATGAGCTATGGCTCTTACATTCCGCAACCTGAAATAAAGAACTATTTTATTTTCTAAACTCTTGGAACTAGTCAACAAAAGTCCATATTTCTCCTAAGTCTCTATTGGGAAGAATGCACCTTTGGGTTGCATCTTCTTTGGTTGACTCTAAATTGCTCCCACAGACTGAGGATCCTGTCATTCCTGATGCTGGAATAGAGCATACTGCTGTTTGGACTGAAATGCCCATTTAGTTCTCCAGCCTTGACTTAGGGAATCTTAAATTTCCCTGATACAATTTTATTTCTTCAACCCCTTCTTTCTCCAGATACGTAATGAACGAATCCCAGAGTCGCCAGACTGTGCCAGCAGGGCAGAGCACTTCTTCGTCAAGTAGCTCTGGAGGTTCTGGTATCCCGCAGCCTCCTCCAGGGATGAGTTTTTATGCAGCCAAACGGGTAATTGGAGATAGCCCATGGACACCTGAACAGCTAGAACAGGTAAATCTACCCTTTCAGAGGGGTCGCGACGAGTCTTCCGTTGCCCTTCCCTCCCACCTCCCAGCTGCTCTGCCCCTGTGGTTGGGGGTCTCCACAACATGAGGAACTCCATTAAGGGGTCGCGGCATTAGGAAGGTTGAGAACCGCTGTTCTAGTAGGATCAATGGCTACTAGAATGGATGCCTAAATACATCTTTCAGGCTGTGGGGACAAGCAAGATATTTCTAAGGCCATTTGCTGGGATTTGAGAGCAGGAGAAGGTTTGCCCTTGTCTCTGCTTGAGATGCCCATGGGCAGTTGGTGGGCCAATGTGTGCGACAGGATGCTGGGCTAGATGGGCTGTGGCCTGATCCAGCAGGGCTCTTATGTTCATTTTGCTGGGACTGGAAATATTTAAGGGACTCCATGTGTTTCTTTGGCTTGCCTGAGTGCAGCATAGGACCTTCGGTGTCTATTACACTTTGTTGTTCTGTGGTGATAATAGTAACAAGCTTACTTGTGAATTTTAAACAGTGTTTCTGAGCAACCTGATTTTTCTCTTCCCCACCCCCACATTGCCGAGCAGTGTAAATTAGGCATTGTGAAGTTCATTGAAGCTGAACAGGTGCCTGAACTTGAAGCTGTCATACACCTGGTTATTGCATCCAGTGATACGCGCCATAGTGTAGCCACTGCAGCAGACCTTGAACTCAAAAGCAAGCAAAGGTAATAATTTAGTGGAAAGGGAAATGAAATATAAATCTTTTACTGTTCTCTTTTTTTTCCTCCTTGATTATTATGGTAGTGGATGCTAATGATTGCAAGAATTTGTTAAATTATCTGTATTGTCATGTTGTGGACGACTCCCGTGTAGGATTTATTCCAGAACTGCATTTTCTTATAATCTAGTATCTAAACAAGAATTTAATAAAGCCGCAGTCAGAATGTTCGGGTGCAGCAGGGGATGGAACTTTCAGAAATACTGCTTATATATGATGATATAGTTGTCTTCAATTACGTATAATATGGGCCATGCATAGGATAGTTTTGGTTACATGAGAGTCAAAGTACAGCTTATCTGTTCCCGATCAGATCATGATCAGTTCCCACTTTTAGCACCATTTAGTGCTAGCTATAATCACTTCCCAACACTTTTTAAAGTTTTATGTTTTGATGGCCTTCTATATTTCAAAAGCTCAGATCAGTGGTATCTTCAGGGTCACGGCAAACTAGATCTAATTGTTTGTTATTTATCATTGTATCTTGCCTTTAAGAATAAATACAGTATAGAATTGCAATAAAATACAAAGCTGAGAGAACTTAAAGGTCAGAACAAAGATGACTTTCGGTTAACACCCAGTGAATATATAGACACGTGTGTCTAAGTTTCCTTTGGGTTAATGTAAAAGTGGCTTATGATAAAATCTTACTTTTCTTCTGTTGAAATTCATCCAAGATGGGGCTAATCAGGCATACCTTAATAGATGTTAATGACAGAGAAATAATTACACATGATCCGGACTCCCAGGCCTGCTTATTTATATTTTACATTCAACTAGCAATTAAAGCATTATAATCTGACCTCAAAATAATAGGAGAAGACTCCTAGATGTTGAATTGAAGAATCTAGCCTAACTCTACCCTATCCAAGCAAGGCCCTTCTGTATGATGGGATGTGTCAGAATTGGAAGGGAACTCTGTGTGTGGCCCACTGTGGTGTCTACTTCAGCTTCTTGCCTTGCTCTGCCTCAACAATTCCCAGGCAGAGAGACAAGGAAGAAGTGTCCAGTGAAAGATTTATGGGACACAGATGCCTCCCAAGGTCAGGCAAGAGTGGGAGAGGAAGGTGACAACAGAACTTTGCAGATATCACAAGGGTGAATTTGAAACATGGACATGGAATCTCCAGTGGATAGCAGCGGCACAACTGGAGTGTCTGTAGTCCCAATGCATTTTTACTCTGTGTAGTTCATTATTAATGGTATGTAGACTAATAATGTAAAATAAAATACTTCACTTGTTTCAGGCCGCAGGGTGTAAAAATGGTGTGCAGTGAATACATCTTGTACACAGTTTGTGCTCACTTTGTACAACTTCTGTGTTGATTGCTCAACCACAAATAAATGTTTAGGTCATGTAATTTTTTTTTTACATTGCTAAATTGATGGCGTGAAGGTAATGGGCGTGCTGAGAGAGAAAGGAACATGAATAGAACCCTGGACCATCTTTTTTTTAGCAAAGTAACAGTCGGAAGAAACAATTTTTTGATTAGTGAAATGGAAAAATAATTTCATAATCTTACATATATTATTTTTAACATTCTGTAGCTTAATTGACTGGAATAATCCAACCATTATCAACAAATTATATAAAGTATACCTTGGGGATATACCACTAAAGACTAAGGAGGTAAGAGTTGGTTTCCTGAAACTGTTTACTTTTTGCTTATATGACCTTGATTTTGTTTAGAATGAGAAGTTTGTTGTACTTGTTTTATTTTCTGTAATATTGAGTTAGGCCCAATTGCACCTGTCCACTATTCACACATTTCCTTCTCTTTTGCTAAATAGTGAATGAGAAAGATTTTCAGTTTTTTTTCTAAAGACCTTTTTTGCTAATTATTTTTGTTCAAAACTGATTACCAAAATGTTTTACCATAAAGACATTCTAGTAGCCTTTGATAAGAACTTGAATAGAATATTAGTCTGGTTAAGGTTATAATCCCTGATGTCAAGAAATACATCCTACCTCATGTAAGGTACAATCTGTTTTTGGTATCTGAGGCCCCAAAGTGAACAAATAAAGGCCCTTTCTGCACTGGATCTTTTCCCTGATTATATACCATAATAAGGATGTGCCACCCAGGGCCTGCCATAGTCTACACCAAGATGTGGGTGGCAGGTCCCTACTGTAGGATATAATCACAAACACAAGCTCCAGAGTGTTGGGATCCCTTATTCAAACCAATCTGGGTTACTGAGTCAGTTCAGTGGCAGACTACCTCTAGAAAAAATGTTGTTAATGACATTGGTATGGTCTCTACAACTAATCAAGAAAGCTATCTATTAAAATAAAATGTGTAACACATGAATCTATTGGTTTTGTAGTCATTTTCACATTCTTACGACCCTTCTTTTAATCTTACATGTTTGCCTCCAACAGGGAGCTGTTCTGAAGCCAGAATTAAAACGTGATCCGGTCAGTACAAGGGTTAAATTAAAGATTGTTCCGCATCTTCTGCGTTCCAGGCAAGCTGCAGAAACATTTCCTGCAAATATTCAGGTATTAAACTTTTCAGCCTTACGGATGTCAATTATAGAGGTGCCTATAGCAGTTCTAATATATCATTGAATGGGACAATGTTGGACAGATGTGGAACAGGTGCATAAGATGCTACCTAGTCGTTTGGGAAAGCTTTTTGCCAGGTACAAGATTTTTTGTTTTGTATACTTTGATTACGGTACCCAGTGTGTCTAAACGTGTCCAAATGCAATGTGAATAAGAAACCTAATGCAGTACCAAAAGAAGTATAGCAGTCATGCTACTCTCTTCCTTTGGTGTAGCTTACCTTCCTTAAAAGCATAACGGTAGTGACCCTCTAGAGTGTGTGTGTTGGTTTGTTTGATAGTTATTAATGTGATAATGATTTATGTTTCTGTTAGGTGGTCTATGATGGACTTTTCGGTGCAAATACCAATGCAAAACTGCGAACCTTATCTCTTCAATTTGTGCATCACATTTGTGTAATGTAAGTATTATTATGTTGTGTTTACAAACTTAATCTTAGTTTGCAAGGTTCAGCGAAGTAAGTGATGGGATGGAGTATAAATCCACACCTGGAGAGACGAAGGGCCCATTGCTTTGGTCCTTTTAAATAACAAATTGCAAATTACTAACTCTATTTCTTATTTTACACTTTTGGTTGTAATGGGCTCCAAAACTGGCTTAGAAACAAACAGTAGGATAGGAAGAGCTATAAAGCCAGTTTGTAATAAAACAACAAATCTCACCAGGATGTTATAAAATGTGAATGTAGGAGAAGCATCGTAATTAAAACATTACAAAAGATTGCCCAAAGAGCCAAATTTTGTCTACCTGTCAAATTATGGCAATAGATGGACACTCATGGAACACCACAATTTTTAAATTGATTTTTCAAGTAAACTATTGCTGAAACAATGTCTTTTTAAAATGCATTTAAACCGAATTTTGTTATGTATTGAATTTCAGTTGCCCAGACAGTAAGATAAAACCACTTGGCCCAATGCTTCTGAATGGATTAACAAAGCTGATTAATGAATATAAAGAGGTGAGTTCCAAATATCCTTCTGAAAATATTCGTATAAACCTAAACAAAAAATTTTTTTTATGACTTTCAAGATGCCAATGTATATTTTTTTTCTCTATTCTCAATTTCTTTTCACACTTACTTTTGCTCAAAGAGAAAGTTAAAAGTTTCAGCATAGTTGTTGGGCTCGTTTCACTTTTTAAATGGGTTATAAAGATACTTTTGATTTTCAACCTTGGTTAAGAGAGGATCTTCTATTACGTGTGTAACAGAACCACCAATATAGCCTAGTTTAGTGAGCCTAGCTAATGCCATTTTGTGTTTGACCTGACTCTGTTTTAAGTTAACAGCTATTGCTGAACGCTTTTCTTTGGGAAAAGATTAGCTTTAGGCGTGGCCAGGGGAGTTTTCCTTTAACCAGCTTAAGGAAAGTTATTACTTTTTCGTCATCTGAATCCAGTTTCATGTGTGGATAGACTCCAGTTAGCATTACTGGTGAACCTGCTTCATATCAAAATTGGCAGGGTCATCCCGTATGGGAGGGGGCCAGATCACTGCTGTGTTACACCTGAGTCTTGACTAATCCTATTGGTTACTTTGTACCATCTGACTAGTTTAGTTTAGGTTAAGTAACCACCTTTTGGTAACCCAAAGTATGGTACTTGTTTCCATCAAGATCCAGAAAGCCATGCTGTTGTGTTGCACTAGGTTTATATTGCCTTGACGATGTTCTTAAGAACTTTGGGATGTAAGTTTGAATCCCTGTTGTTTGCCTGGAGACATTCTGTCTTTTTTTAATTAATGCTTTTATGCCTGTACTGATACTCTGCTGAACCAATTGCTCAGTACTTTGTTACCAATTTTCATTTTTTTAATAAACCATAAAAAAGTTCAATTTTTGTCATCATTTTGCTGTGGCTTTCAGTAGCCTCAAGGGAACGGGAAGAAGAAGGTAAAATGGCACCCCTTTTGTGCAGAAAAGCAGCATGAAAGGGCCAAGACCACTACAATTTGTTTCTCTCGTGATTCACTGCTTAACTTTTTTTTTTTATGATTCAAGGATCCTAAGCTGTTGTCAATGGCTTACTCAGCTGTTGGAAAACTTTCCAGGTAATGAAACTTAAGCTCATGAGTTGCTGACTGAAGTAAATTGTTACTCAAAATTACCTTAATGTAGCGCATGGTGTTTTTAACATGAAAAATGATGGACAAATGTGCTTTTGTGTTCTGTTTTGAGAAAGAAAGTATTCAGAAACTTGCATGCTTAGTGGTTTCTGTATATATAAATTAAATTATTTTGGTAGTCCCTTGATTTTTTGCTGTCTCTAATTGGTGAGTAATCTTCTAGTAGTGAAGCAGGCAGCTTTAGATTTAGAATCTGATAATGGTACCAGTGTGATCTATAGAGAAATTCATTACAATTAATTAATTGTAAAATTAACAATTAATTAAAATTGCATCTTTTGCTTCATTTTTTTTGGGGAAAACCTTCTGAAAGATTGCTATTCTGTTTCAGCCGAATTCCACAGCTGTTCACCAAGGACTTGGCACTAGTCCAACAATTCTTCGAAGCTCTTTCCAAGGTTCTGATTACAATTACTTATGGGCTAAGGACGTCATTTGTTAAGGATAGGGATTCCAACATTTATGGGACTTTGGACAGAAAAGGAATTCCATATGGCAGTCATAAAATGGCTCTTCCAGGATATGGGAAGCAGAAAAGTGAATAAGTAGTAGAGCATCTTGTCCCTCACTGTGGATTAGCACTGAGAAGGGAGAGTGTCCATTTAGATCTGTATTTAAACTTCATTTAGAAAACCAGTGAGTGCGAATGAATTATTTTCAGTAAAATTATCTGATTTTCTGCAATGGGAGCATATATCTCAAAACGCCTTCTCCCATATTTAGCCACCCGTGCCTTAACATCTGGAGGGGAGGCCCTCCTGGTTGTCTCACCACCTTCAGTAATAAAACCCGTGAGGCGGCCTTCTCAGTGATGACCCCCAGGCTAATGAACATTCTCCTTTTTGAAGTGTGTCAGGTCCCTTTTTTGTATATATTTATGGGGGCAGTGAAGACGCATCTCTTTGTGCTGGCCTTTGGTTTAATAGGACTATACTGTCTCTTCCCACTTTGCAGACACTGTTATTGTTTTAATATATAATGTTGCTGTTTTAATATGGCTGATTTTAAATGTTGTTACCTGCCCTGAGACCTTCGGGTATAAGGTGGGATACAAATGTAAACATAAACATAAATACAAATAAATAAATCCTCCATTACTACATCTGGGCTTTCTGGCACTTTAATGGGGAAGAGGCATATCTGTGTCCTCCGATAGCATGTTGGGAATCCCAGGGCTAGAATTTGTTCCTTGTTTATGATATTTGTGCTTATGTCTAAAGTATGTGTATTTTTCAGGAAGATCCTGATACCAGACTTGCTATTCAAGAGGCCTTGTCCATGATGGTTGGGGCATATACCAGTTTAGAAGGGGCACCACGCACTCTTATGGAGGCACTTGTGGCTTCTAACCTGATTAAGGTATGCCACTCGAGTGAAAAAGATTGATGCAATAGTAAGCAAAAACAATAGGATTTTAAGATTTTTTTAAGTCAGTAACATTGCTTTTACATAATAATTTATTTAGATTTGAATATGCAAAGAAATGTGAGAAATAAATCCAGAGCATATATATAATTCATGTAGTTCTCCAGAGATGTTGATAAGATCTGGTATAGTTACAAGACCATAATTTAGTTCAAAATATAGAAGATTCTGCACAGAAAGACGTCCTTGCTTATTTCAATATTTTGCTTATTTTTTTGTGTCTTTCACAAAACACTACAGCCAGAAAAATGGGGTCTTGTAGAGTAGAATGACCTAAATAATTAAACTAAGCAAAATTTGTAGATGGTTTAATTAATGCGGTTATCCCTCTTCTAACTTCTAAGGTCTCATATCCGCAAAATAATGCATTGCAAAACTATATTATGCAGATAATTGCTAACCTTGGTGAAATGGAAACTGTAGATCTCCATTCCACTAGTGTAAGCCAGTGGCACTGTGGAGGGATGGCCCAGTCTACCTGTGTTTCAAAGACTTCTTGGAGTGGTAATCCTGTCTACCATTACCAGTCAGAGACACCACAAGGAACAAATCACTTTATTAAAAGTGTTCAGGATTAAACAATGGCAATCATGTTTTCTCAGTTACATAAAGCAAAGCCTTGCTTAAAAACACATCATACGGAGAAGCTCCATTTTCTCAACTTATGCAAAGCAGTGTTCTATGAGGATGACTCTGCTTGCTTCGCACATCGATTGGTTAAAATCTTAGTGGGAGAAAAGACGAAAAGTGCTGGAAAAAACGATCTCTTTATATATCGTGAATGTAGGTTAACTCTGCTCCATCAATGCAACTGTAAATGGTATGTTTTTCTTTTGGCTGTCTTTCTGTTCAGTTGCACGTTCTGAATTTAATTTGCATAAGTGTCCATAATTTAAACAAAATTCACTTTTTCATTTTATTTCTAGCCTCAAGTTCAAGTGCGTCAAGTGGCTGTAAAATTTGCTAGCACAGTGTTTCCTTCAGATCACATTCCTTCAAGATATTTGCTGCTGTTAGCTGCGGGAGACCCGTAAGTTTAATTTAGTCTGATTTTAAACGGTGCCTCTAGGGCCATTTGCTGGGTTTTGAGAGAGCAGGAGAAGTTTTGCCCTTGTCTCTGCTTGAGATGCCCATGGGCAATTGGTGGGCCACTGTGTGGGGCAGGATGCTGGACTAGATGAGCTGTGGCCTGATTCAGCAGGGCTCCTCTTACGTTCTTATTTACTATTGTGTAGGCTATGATAAAGATAATGCTAACGTTAGTATAGAGGAAGATGTGGGTGAAAGAAGAGAGAAGAAATTAGTTCTTCTACTTTTATTGTTATAAACTCTGGTACCACTGGAGTCATAGTTGAACAAACTCACTGCAGCTTGCAATATAAAATAATTTCTATCATAGGTGCTGCAGCCAAAGATAGTCCATACATAGTACTGCTTGTTTTTGCAGCTTGTCATCAGTTAAAGTCAACTGGAAAGAGTTTATCAATATTCAGTTGTCAAAGCAAAACTGTTAAATATAACAATAGTCAATTGCTGTTTAAATCATGGTTCATACAATGTAGATTGCAACTTCACCTACAGTAAGAGTAGATAGGCATTTGAAAGACACTAGGGGTGTTTTTCCACTGTCAAAAAGTACCCATTTTTGCACCCATTTAGGACCCATTTGGGTGTGAGCCGGATGATCCAATTTCTACCATGGCACCCATTTGGGACCCGATTGTTTCTACTGCCATGGGGGAAATCCGGATCTAATGGGTACATTTTGGCCTTTAATCTGGATTTTCTGTGGACCCCATTAATGGGGTCTACAATGGGGTCTTCTGCCAGAAAATCCAGATTAAATGGGATCCAAAGGAGGCTAGGGGGAGAGGATGTACCCATTGGGGCCCCCCTAAACCTAGGCTCCGAAGTCACTTCGAAGCCACTTCAAATTGACTTCGGAGTCACTTCGGAGTAATTTCGAAGTCTGTGCAAAATAGCTCCAGAGTACCTCTGAAGTTTGTGCTGATCTTCGGAGTGAACTTCGGAGTGACTTCGAAGTGACTCGGAAGTCATTTCAAAGTTCACTCCAAAGGCACTCCAGAGCTATTTTGCACAGACTTTGAAGTGGCTTTGAAGTGAATTCGAAGACTGAACCTCCCTGCCCCCCAAAACACCTGGGGTAATGGACCGACCCCTTGTGGGTCAATCCGGATTCCCCACATGGGTGCAAAGCTGTTTCCACAGCAGGGGTGTTAGCTGTGATGGAGCAGGTTGCATAAATTAGGAATTGCTAGTTAACACAAATGATGGGTGTACCAGAGGTGGGAATAGTGATCAGTTTTATGTGTGTGCATGCAATCATCTCTTCTTCCCCATCAACTCTTTAAAGGCGGGAAGAAGTCCATGGAGAGGCCCAGCGTGCGCTGAGAACATTTCCTGGTAAAAATGAAAAAGAAAGTGGTGATAAACAGATGCCTTCCTTCCCAGAAATGGTCCAGTACATTCAAGAGAAGGTACCGAATCTCTAACGCTCTTAACTATTGGAATAAAGTCTGCACTGATGTGAGTCTTTCTAGTGCATTGTCTGTCTTTGTGGGATAAGATATAAAGGGTATCCAATTTTGTTTTTGCTAAGATCTATCGCTGTTCTTATCTCATTAGAATACCTTGGATATAATAAGTATTTATAACAAACTTAGAAGTGTAACGTACCTGGTTGCATTGATTGCAACCTTAGAGGATGGCGATTCATGTATTTTAATTGTGTGAGAATTCTAGCCCATTTTTGTGCTTATGCCTTGTGAAAAAGCTTCCTGGAGCTCTTGTCTGATACTGATTTTTCCTCTTTAGGCCTCTCACAGAATGAAAACTCCTGCTAAATATATGACTGGTACAACAGTCATGCCTTTCAATCCTGCTACATTTGGCGAGGTATGTTCAGGGAAGTCATACCTGAGCAGATCTTCATGATATCAAAATAATTTGCTGTAACAAAATCCTGCATCTATTGTGACAGATCTAGTCTTGCATATATAGTTTCTTAAGCTGCCTCTGCTGAATGAAGTCAATTGGAATGCTTTTATGGCATGTCCTACTCCCTTTGGAAGAGGAGGCATGGATAACTTCATCTTCCTACTTTACACTGACTTCTAAAAACTTAATGGTTTATTTGGCATTATTAATATTGAAATTTCATTTATTTTCTCCTGTTTAATTTGGATTTTTAATTTTTTTAAAGAGCTTGGTGCCCCAGAGACCTTGTGACTGATGTTGGAGATCTCCTGCTGCCTAAGGGAATCAGTTTTAGCTCTGATGTGATAGCCTCTGTCATATTTCCAGCCAAACTCCAGCATTTTTATAACCAGGCCCCTTAAAAATGTTTAGAGGCAGACAGACCCCTGGTGGGCCTAGAATTGTATCGGTCTGTACATTGATGTCATTGTGTAGCTCAGTGTAACAATGGCTCCTGTTGGCTCCAAGGGTTAGCCAAGAAGTAAGGAAAGCTAAACTAAATCAGCTCCTCTTGCATACCTTACCTCTACTCTCTTTGGTGTTAGGCTGTATTTGCTAGATATTCTACCTAGCAGATTCAGCCCTGTGTAAGAAAGATACGGCTGGTTTTCTTGATTTGGGAATATATCTGTGCTCACTTCTTCTATGGGTTTGCAACAGTTTCCAGTGGCAAACCACATACTTAATAAGGAAATGAATAATGTGTGAGAGAGTTACGAAGCAGCCTCAAAATGCTAGGTAGTATATTGAATTAAAAAAACCTAAACCTAAACCTAAAGGATTTCTTATCTGCTTTTCTACTTTTTTATCTCTCCCCAAACCCTCACGGCTTAGATAGTCTTGTATCTTCGGATGTGTCTTGCTCACAGTGCTGGTGTGGTGCCAACCTCTCAAAGCCTCGCGGAAATGCAGGATCATGCTCCAGCAATTGGTCGTTATATACGAAACCTCTTGACAGGACATGTTATCACGTCATCATCTTCAAAGGGAAATGAAAGTAATCCTGTACAGATCTACATAAGTCTTCTGCAGCAGCTGCTCTCTGGTGTTGGAGGTGAGAAGCTGTAATTTGCAGAGCTGAAGGGAAAAGCTGTTCTTTTGCTTTTTAATTTACTAGAAGTGTCTTCTGAATGCGAATAGCCATCATCGCTAGTATCTTTTTAATGCCAGCGACTGTCATCATCATTACTTAACACTTCGGGTGATGAATTCCATGGTGTGGAATATCAGCTGCTGTCAATCACCTTGCCAAGTATGATGAAATTCATTTTCAGATTCATAGAAGTGTTTTTGAGGATTCAGAACAAAATTAATTTAAGATTCTGTTTCTGTTGGCCGCATAAGCAGTGACCCCCTGTATTTCCACTATTTGCCATGTCTTCTGTTGCCTCCAGCGTTCTACGCTTTCCCCATCCCCCTTCTTACATCACTTCCTCTCATCACAGCGACACCGGAAGTGGCATCACTTCCTGTATCGCGGGATTTTGGCAGCTGTACCACTCTTTGTTCCATCTTTCCTGGTTTCGGGTTCTCTGTGGGTGAGTTCTCCATGATGTGGCTTTCCATCCTGTTAGATGCTTGTGGAGTTGCATTCCGATTTATACTTTCATTTAAGAGCGCTAAAATAGATTCAGGGTTCCCCCCACTTCACAAAAAATGTAATGCTACTTTTTGCCTATTTGGTGGTTGCAACAGGAGTTTATTCCTGAATAGTTCATCTCAGCCTTAAGTTAACCTTGAGATTTGCTTAACTGCAGAGGTAGATAATCTGCATTGACTATTGCCTTTCTTTCTCTTTTTGTCTGACTGGAATGAGGTGTGTGTCAGAAAATCGTAGTACCTTGCCTGGCTTAGTTTATACAGGTTGTTTCTTACTTCACTTCAAAAGGCTTGGAGCATTAGGCAATATCAGAAGCGATTTGTAAGTGCATGCAAAACATCATTGCATTTGTAGCTTGGTGAACAAAATTACTTAAATGTTTGGAGCATCCTGATGTTTTAAATAGCTATGCAAGCAAGATTGCACACTTGATCATTCTGTTAGCAAAGATATGATATGGCTAGAAAAAATACCTTAAGACTTTTTAAAGCTTCTGATTGGTTCTTGTTTTAGTATGGCAAGTATCCTTAAGTTTAACTATCTAAATCTCTCTTAAGACCTCAAGATTGCTAATGCAGTGGCAGATGTCTTTCATTTGGATGCCAAACAATGCATTGTTTCAATTTTAACTCATAAGATATTCCCAAGGTTGGTTTTTTAAAATAAAATCACAGTCTTGCCATAGCTTTACATTTTCGTTTGGAATATTATCGGCATGCTTGCTTGCAGGCAAGAGGAGATTCATATTTGCAGAATGGAAGTATGTTTCTAACAAATATCTGTACGAAATTGCAAACAAAATCCATGCAGTTCAGCAGAATTTTTCATTAATATTTTATAGGTTTACCAGTCATGTATTGTTTGCTGGAGGTTGTTTCGGTCTATCCTGAGAAACTTGCTGCAAGATTTGTGGACAAAATGGATTGGATAAAGGTATGTTATGACAAAATGAAAGAGAGTAATTTTTTTTCAGTCAACATTGCATTTCACAGTAGGTAGAGCAAACGGTTTGATTCCTTTTTTTCTTTAGAGATGGTTTTGGGAGGGCGTTTTTCCCGTCTTGGCTCTATGGCTTAACAGTGTTAACAGGTAGCCAGTGTTGTCCTTTATGTTGTAAAACATAAAGGAATTTGTCAGTGCAGAAATTCCTTAAGGTTCTGATTTACAAGATGGGATAATTCAGTAGCAGAGTGTCTCCTTTGCCTTCGGAAATCCCAGATTTGGTTCTCAGGATCTCCCCAGAAGAAGGTGCTGCCAGACCTTAACCTTGTGTGAGAACCACTGCCCATCCATCTTTGGCTGTCACACATGTGCAGCTTTGTTTACTTGCCTTCCTCTTGGACCCTGTTTTCTCATGGAAGCCTCCATAATCTATTAAATCAAGTTCCTAGTACACCCATGGTAGCCTTGGCAGGAAGGGAGAGACAGTGGGAACCTGAATGTGCCTTGCTCTTTGAAATAGCCTGATCCTGCCCTTGGTCTTCTTCTTTCATCTCTATAAATGGAAGAACCTGCTTTTTCAGCATTTCTATGTGTGTCTTGTGTTTTGCATGGTCTCAGGCTCTGGGCTGCTGGTGGGTGATTCTGACACCATGTCAAGAAAAGTCAAGCTAGACTAGAGGGTGGTTTTACCTTTACTTAAACTACCATCACTTCCACAAGTTACAGAATGTAAAGCTAAATACCGTATATGCTAACTGTGTAAAACTGTAAATTATTTCAAATTAGGATAAAGAAACACCCAGACAAAGAGCTGAGCTTTTGCTTGTCAGTGGAATAACTCGTCCCTGGGAGCCTGTCTACTGTTTCTGAAAAGATTCCTTATGCCACCCCCTGTACCACAGTTGCATATACTTTAGTGCAGTGCTTCCCAAACTTCACTCATTAAATTGTCACCTTCACGTTTTTTACCATATCTGCATTTCACCCAATCCGTTAAATATTACTTAATATTTACATTTATAGGAAGTCTTGAATCCTATTTTCTGCAAACCAATTTGCTGCACAAAGGCCCTTATATTTGGGCAGGGGACACAGAAGATCTCTTACCAGCAAAGGAGAAAACATGGTGGGTCTTTAAGGCCTCATTGCAACAATGGTTTGCAAGGGGCATGGGGGACCAGAGGGGGTACAAGGCAACTCTTGGATCAAGGTGTGTGAAGCAGTGGAGGGCGCACAAAAAGGACCTTTCTTTAGGGGTGTAGTAGCTTTGTGGCCTTTAAGGTGGGCAAGTAAGTAAAGTCTCTTTGTTTCTGTCCTTTTGGGGCCTCCATGGAGGTCTGGTGTAGCAGCAGAGGTGTTGCAAATGAAAATCCGCAAAGGCCGGAAAACTAACAAAAAGGCTGCAGACACCTTCCAGACGAGCCTACATTCCTAAAGGGAAGAGCCTTCTTGCACGCCCTCTGTTACTTCACAGCCCAACCACAAAAAGTACCACATACCATGTCACCCCTTCTTGTGACACAGTACAGGAGTCCTTAAAGAGCGGCTGTGCTTCTGCACCCCCTCGCATCCACTACTCAGCGTGACTATAGTCATTAATTAAATTAAAATTTAAAAGTTGCATCTATACAAAAGCTTTCGATAATCATTTAATGAATTGCAACAGGGAGAAGGTTAGAAATTACTGGGGACCCTGGTTTGTTTACCTGTTCAGTAAAGGTATTTATGGCTATCCCACTCTACATTTTTCTCATTTAATTACCATTACATAGAGGTACTCATGAAACATTCAAGCCAGCCAAGTTTCCCTGCACGATGAAGTACCTATCAAACCTTTTCCTATATAGCCAGGGAAAGTGATGTGCATATTTACTCCAGATTTACTCCAGGTCTCCTGCTCTTGGCCTATTTTGCAGCTGGGAGAGGGTGGAGCTACACAAAGATGTCGTTGTTCCTTTCCAAGCCTTTCCATGATTAAACAAAGTGGGTTTTTTAGTCATTTATTGGCCCAGCAGGGGATGAGAGAAAGTTAAGAGTTCCATCTAGCACGCTTAGTCCTCCTGGAGAAAGGCATGGCTACCTGAATGCTTTTCAAAGCATTCAAGTCAGCAGTTTGCACACCCTTTGAGTTGTAGGTTTGGGGAACGTTCCATTCAGAAAAAGCTTAATTTGATTGTCAGGTTGTCAGGACAGCACTTTCGTTTTCCTGAAAAGCTAGTACGGTTTTATAGCTATTGCAGCACTTGAATGTCCTTTAACTTTTTTTTCTCTCCAGACCCTTATGAATACTAATAAGGAAGAAATGCGAGAGTTGGCTGCTCTCTTTTATTCAGTAGTATTGTCAACCGTTTCAGATAATGAATTTCAAACTTCGGTTCAGCAGCTGATAAAAACAGCAAAAGACAATCATGTAAGCATTTGTTGTACTTTGTTATTTGAAAGAATTTCCCAGGGACACTGAAATGCAATATAGGGGGAAAAAATCCTGTTATGAGATCTGGAGGAGGTATTTTGACCGTGTGGTAGTAGTATCAGTGCAATAAGACCCCGTTTAACATGGGGGTTCCCCGACGGATGGAGCAGACTCGCTGTGGGTTATCGCCATTGCCTGTAGCTGACCACGACCGCCAGGGGGAGCCTTGCAGAATTCTCCCTCAACCAAGTGTCATCTGCAGGGCGCCTCTCAGTTCTTCCGTGGTCATGCAGCTGGCCACACCTTGAGTGCTTCATCCATGGCGATGTCCAGTTATTTTTTGTCTGACGAACTTCATTCGGACTTTAGGGGTATGAGTCAAGCATCCCCTACTTCTTCCTTGGTCCGAGTAGCGGAAAGCAGCCCCCGTGGACCAGTTGCCCCTGCAGAAAACCTCCGCAGTTGTTGGCACCCCTCACATAAAAGTCTCTTGTTTCCCTCCCATCTTCCCTCCTTCCTTCCCCCCTCCCCCTGGCCTCAGCAGCGCATCCTCGCTGGGTCCTCCTCTTCCTCCTTCCCCTGGGGGCCGTGAGAGGCTGGAGAGCGAGGATCCTGCAGACAGAGCCAGGAGCAGAAGGTGGTGGTTGCAACATCTGGCTGCTCAGCAGGGCTGGTACCTGACAGGGCTCCAGAAATGAGATATGCCAACTGCCAGAGAGTCACCGGGAGGAGGAGGAAGAGGAGGGACGAAGGAGAAATGCCAGGAAATCTGCTCCAATCAGCGCCTGCCCTGACCGCCACAAGGACTTAAAGAGATGCAGCTGGGCAGGAGAAGCAAAAAGGCAGAAAGGCTGTCACAGTCCAGTGTAATTGTTGGCTCTAGTGTAAAATTGAGTAGTTGCAAGTTATGTGATTCATTATAGCATTGCTGTTTCTTTTTTATTTGGGTTGCAGACCAACTTGCATATAATAAATATTTAGTTTGGATGTGGTTCCATGGGAAGGAGGTCACAAATGGTTTAAGGGCAATCCAGACATCTCTCAGCCTTTCTTATTAGTAACTTTAGGATTGCACTATTAGCCATAATTAGATTGATTAGAACTTTCTCCTTTCAGTTTTTAGGACTCCCACTTGTAGTAATAAGGTTACTGTTCGTCTGCTAAAAGCAGAGAGTATTAAACAGATCAGTTTTAATCTGAATATATTTCACAGAAAAATGATAGGTAAAACAGTTACAATTTTTGAAAAGCAGTCATTGAATTGTTCCGTTATCATTTTAGTTAAAAGTCATAGCACTACTTCTGATTGAATGAGGAACTACCATTGGAATTTATTTGCCAATTAATTGATTTTCCTTTGGAAATTTTAAGTTTGAAATAGTTCTGTTATCATCATTATTTTTTTACCAACAGAACCTGGAAATGCAACATGGATCCTTGTTGGCTCTAGGATTCACGGTTGGGCGGTATTTGTCAAAGAGAAAAGCAAGAATTGGAGAGTTGCATGAATTAGGAGATCCAAATACCATTGTAGCTCCGGAACAAGAGCAGCTGATAAAGTCAACAACAGAAACTATAGGTTTGGCCACACCTTTGGGTCCCATTTCCAACTTTGAAGAAGACATTTCTGTCAGACTAATACCTTGCCACCTTCGCAGCTCATTCTGAGGGCTTTTTTTTCGCAAAACCTTTCTAATTCTGTAATAGTTTTAAATATTGTTTTTGTTTGTTACTTTGCATTTTCAAAATAGGAAAGTATTATTTCTGTATGTTGTTACTTCAGGCTGTTGTTATCTTAGCAGCCATGATGTGGTGATACAGATTATAAGTGATAGAGATGAGCTAGAGATGAGCTAGAGATGAACCTGCCTAACTGGATGCTGGTTGAACTGGTCCTCTGTGGACCTTGGATTTTGTAAAGGTCACTACAGAATCCTGCTTAAGGTTTGAAGTTCAGTGTGAGGAAGGACCAAGCCTTCATGTTTTTGCAAAGAACTGGTTCATCCAGTTCAGCATCCCGTTGCTTTCCCCCTCATGAAGACCTCCAAAGCTGAAAAATGTATGCTGGAGCTCCTTACCAGACCAGGTCAAGCCATTGCTCCGAGCCACTGGCTGAGTGGTCCTCTAAAAATCTGCTTGGCTGCAGACACTCACACTTGCCTCTCAGAATGTCAAATACACAGATATGTCTGGTTCCACTTCCAAGGCCTTCCAGAAAGTGTAACTCACACATATGCAAGCTTGGCCTTCTGGAAGGACTTTTAGTCTTCCATGTGCGGTCTCTGCCCTTGAGTTGAGCAGAGCTTCACCAGACTATATGGATGGTGGCAGTGGCTTACCTCAGTCCACCAGCCCAGCCGGTAAGGCTAGCATGGGTTTTACAGCATAGGAGGTAGGCGTGAAGAGAGAAGGGAAGGGGCATAGGCCTGAGCAGAAGCGGCTTGTTGAAACCAGGCTGGACTATTGGTTCTGCTTATTTTGGAAATTAGTTCTCTTGCTGCATAGTTGACATTCATTGCAAACTGAACTGGGATAGTTCAATCTGACACCTCTCTAATACGAACAAGTGGTTGGGTTTTGGTGATTATAACATGACATAGTTGGTGCTATAATGGTTTGCACATTAATGAAGATAAATTCTTAAATTTGTAAAAGAATGAGCAGTTCAGGATAAACACTTAAGATTATATCTCTACAGAGATATCTTTTTGATGTACATTGTTTTACTACAACAACATTTTTACCAAGTGCAAAATATTAATAGTCTTTCTACCTTCTGTAGCTTCAAAACTCTTGAACCAGGGTCTTATAAATGGTGAATAAATGGTTCCTTTTTTATTCATAGGTTCCTTTTTGGATAGTACATCAACACTTTTGGCAATAGCTGCTTGTACAGCATTGGGGGAAATTGGCAGGAATGCCCCTCTTCCCATCCCTAATGAAGGCACTGGATTTACAAAACTTCATCTCGTTGAAAGTTTGTTAGCTCGAATTCCTTCTGGCAAGGAATCTAATAAGGTAATGTTTTACAACAGCGCTGAAGTTCATTTTTTAAGATACAGTAGCCTTGCCTGCTTTTTGTTTAATTCTTGTGAGGCAGATATATTGTTTCAATATATTCTGGATGGAATATATTCTGTTGTTTTAATATATGTCTGATTTTAAATGTTGTTACCTGCCCTGAGACCTTCGGGTATAGGGCAGGATAGAACTGCAAATAATAAATAAAATAAACATCATAATGATGGAAGTTTATAAACCTAGTTTTTCTTTTTTCATGTTAATACAGTATTGTGTTTTTAATTTTAGGACTGAACACACCTGGCCCCTGATTTCTACTAAGCTTGTAATAATATAGTGGCTGTGTTCAGATATAACGGACGAGGTGCCTTAGAGACAATGTGTGACCCTTGGGTTCTGTGTGGAGGGCAGTAGGCTGTACTTGTGGGTTATCTGCAGCTCCCTGATGCCAGACGCCCCTCCTGATAAAAGCTCTTGCTCGCTTCCTCTATCCCCAGTCTACCTCTTGACTAATCAAGCTTTTCTAACACAGAATGCTCATGAGAGCAGAGGAGGGGCAAACTGGTGTGTGAAACATCACATCTAGAAGCCATCTCTGAGCTGCTTCAGAGATAATTTTTTTTGGGGGTGGGGGGAAGGCTGATCACAGCCAGTGTCCATAGTAGAACGTGCCTAAGTCAATTATGCTATTGCAGAGTTTGTCACCTTGTAGCTAATGATGCATACGGAATCTACTTCTGAGATTAGACTTTCATTTATTTATATCAAATGCGCACATTTTTAAAAGGTCCCTTTGGTTTTTTCCTCCCCCCAGATGAAAGATCGAGCTATTCAAACACTAGGCTACTTTCCAGTTGGGGATGGCAACTTCCCCCACCAGAAGTTACTCTTGCAAGGATTAATGGATTCTGTGGAGGTAATGCTGAAATACTATGTTTAAAAACCTGAGGAGTATATGTTAAAATGTAGCAATTCTGTAATTTCTCAGAAAAATCAGTGAAAGATAAAACAAACCTTTTTATTTGTAAATTGCAAATGTGAACTTTGGTTCAATGTAGCCACAATTTAATCTGGGCACTACGGTTATTTATGACAAGGTGGGCTCCTTATGGGGATTATTTCCTAACAAGTGTGCTTTTATGTCAGCAATCTAAAGATTATATGGGCAAATCAATCTCTAATTTTCTTTTATCTTTTTTTTAATTCTTGAGTTTGTTATTCTGCATATTTACAAAACATCATTTCTTACAAAACACACATTTTACAGTTTCTCCCCCCCAAGTGGAATTAATACAATTCAATTTTAATTCAACCCAGACTCATAAGAAGTTTCTTAACATCATCTATCAGCTTTTTATTTCCGTCTTGTCTTGTGGTATATAGATATAACCTTTCCCATCAATCTCTAATTTTCTGTCGCCGTGTTTAACCTTTCCCATCAAAGCATTTCCTTGTGCCAGCTTAGTTGGATGATGTGATGAATTCTGATTTTATATAGTATGTTTTATTTTCTATTTGTCTTAACTTAGTGTGCAAAATTAAGTTCTCTTCAAGCGGTATGTGTGATGTCAAATAGCTTAAGTTTGCATTTTATTTCTTCAACTTACACATTTTATTGAATAAATTTTATGGTACAAGTTGCAAATATCGGACATTAAGATACTTGTAAAGTAATTCTACTAACACCTGTATTTTATAATATCACATTCTTCTAAAAGTCCAAAACATATCACTTGTTACAGGTAAGAGGGATCAGTAGCAAGTTAGGTGATGTACACGTCATTCCTGTCTCACCTGCTGACATCCTGTTCCTTAACTTCTCTGTCATAAATTCCCATCCTTTTGTAGTGCTGATAACTGTTAAAAATAACACGTAAAGACTCATGATTAGCCTTGATTGCCTTACAGCATTGGTGCTACCTGTGGTTAACTTTGGTACTTAGCTCTAGTGAAGACTCTGGAGAGGGGATGTGCACGAATATTCAGAATGTTAGTTAGTTGTACGAATTCGAATGAATTCAGGCATTCGGATTTCCAAATTTGAACGAATATGAATATTTTGAGTTATTTGTACGAATAATTTGGACATTCGTATCTGTACATGCACATCCATATGGGATAAAACGGGATGCGTACGGGATGTGTATGGATGTGTGTGAGATGCGCATATACCCATAGAGATACAAATGTCTGAATTATTTGAACAAATACATACAAATGTATTCATATACATTTGAATGTCTGGACATTCGTTTTTCCTTATTTGTATAAATTTGTATATTTGAATATTGGATTTGTTATGAATCAAATGTTGAAATTGCATTCATGCACACCACTACTCTGGAGGCATGAGACCATGCAATTCCATGTCTTTTGCTTTTCTAAGCAACTTGATGAGAGCGGTCCACCATGTTTCAGCAGTGTCTTCAGAACCAAAAGTGACCATGGCCACATGAGCTCATGACCTTAATTATCCTTATTTTGAGAGGCCCTAGTAGTTTTTTCTTCTGATTTGTTCAGCAACCTTATTTTTAACCAGCTGCTTAGTCACCTTATAGAACAACACACTGTGTCTAGGCTGCTAGAGAGTGGGAAAGGATTGTTTGTGTCTCCTCCATCTCTCTGTTTCCCAGGGTCTATCAGAGAGGAGGGATTTTTTTCCTCCCATTCCTTGTAACAGTTTGCAGTCTGTTTTTGTGTTTTTGCAAGGCTGCTATAGACCCATTGACCTCTCAGAGTGCTTGACCTCACTGACCCCTTCTGCTGCCTGCTTTTCCTTGATTTGATTGGCTTGTGAAAGAGAATCCAAGACTATCCTGTCCTCTCATGCTCTGTGGCTTTGGTAATACTGAAAAGGAACATTGTTACTTATATTACTTCTGTAGGGTGCAGGAAGATTCACGGAAGTGTTTTGCTGGTCTCCTTCAACCCCAACGACCAATAGGCAGTGTAACGGTATAAATTACTTCATGCCACCTGCTTGCCCCAGTTCTGCATGCGAAAACACTGTGATTGTGAGCATGAAATCTACAGCCAATCAAAAGAGAAACTCACAGCTATAGATACAAATTAAGGTGTAAAGAAGAGGAGAGGCATGATTATTTATGCATCCTCTAGAGAGGACTTGCCCTCAGAATCACAGAAGGGACATAACCAAGCTCCCTACTCCTGGCTCGGGACCCAAAAGAGGAAGAAAAGTCATGAGCTGGAAAAAATATGTTGTATAATGTTTGTTGAAGATGGATGGACTTAACCATGTTGCAGTCCTGCAGATACTGCAAATAGAAGCACAGATTCAAAAGTGGCTGATGTAGCAATGGATTGGGTTGAGTGTACCGTAATGTTAGTTGGAGGTTGCAGGTTAAATACCTTATGGGCTAACCTAATGCAAGTGTTAAGCCAAAACATTTTCAGTCCCAGACTTTTAGGATAGCAGACAAGGCCAAAGACTGGCAGATGTCTTCAGTATGTTCAGGTAGATCTTAATTGCTCTATACATGTCCAGTTGTTGCCACAAGTGCTGCAACTTGTGTTTCAGTTGAGGACACAAGAGGGGAAGTAAAATCTTATTCTGGTAAAAATGAGAATCTACTTTTGGCTAAATGAGAGGATCCGATCTTAACACAACAGAGTCAAGAGTGAAATAGCAGCAGGAATTCTCAAGTCTCAGGTATTCAGTGCAGCAAGATGACTGCGATGAGGAGAAAGACTATTTTGTATGATAGAAGCAGGTCTCCCAGAATCGACAAGAGTAGCAAAATGCAGCCCTTTATCCAAACCCCTCTGAGGAAGCTTAAGAACATTGTTGACCGTGCTGGACTATCCCCCAGATTATGGAAGTCTCCCCCTTGAGGTGCATCAGGCACCTTCCCTTCAAAGGTTCAGGAAATCTATGAAGACATACCAGGATATATTTACTTTGGCTGAGGAAACAGCTTCCTTTCTCTTCTTTCATGCACTGTTTTGTTTTTAATGTGTCTATTTTATATTTTCTTTTATTGCTGTAACCCACCCTGAGACCTTTGGTTGTAGAGCGGTATAAAAACACAAATGATTGATTGAGTAATAAATAATTATCCAGAGAAGGCCTTCCAGACACAGTTGTATATGCAACAGTAGACTCTGTCTTATCCGCTAAAATGGTCTTTGTGATAAAGGAAGAAAACCCCAATTCCCTCAGCCATACCCACTGAGCTTCCAACCTATTAGTTCTAGTCACTGATGATCCAGATACAGAAACTTGCCTTGAGGTAGAAGGTCATTCCTTACGGGAAAAATGAAGGAGAGATCTACCACCTGGGAGTGGTGAAGAAGAAACTAGGCTCACAGTGGCTAGAAGGAGATGATTATCACCATCTCTGCAGCCTCCCTGTTGAATCTCTGCAGACTCTGGCAGATGAAGTGATAAGAAGGAAATATGTAAAGCAGATCTGATGGCCACTAGGTTGACAGAACATTGACTTCGTATGCTTGAGGGTCTCTGAAATATGAGTGTAAGAGCTGATGTGAAAATTCTCTGCTGACCCACAGAAATCTGCAACTGGAATTTCCCATTTGTCCACTAGTTGTGAGAGAACTTCCTGGTTGGGCTTTCAGTCTGAATTTGGAAGGAGGTTGCCTTCTGAGGGCATCCGTGTGGGACATTCAGCTCCTCCTGGATGTGGATAGTTGAAAGGAAGAGTAAAATCCATCTGCCCAGGGGTAAAAAGTTTCTAATAACAAGAACTAAACAGAGGGGGATTTAGAGTTGCCTTGATAAATTAAATAGGCCCTAGTAGTAGTATTGCCTATGTTAACCAAAATGTGACACCCCGATAGAAGGTCCATGAATGCCTTAAAGTGCAGAAAAACTGCCTTAACTGCTTCTGACAAAAAACAGTGAATCCCTAACTTCCCGTGGAAGAAAAACCAGTAGATACAGACTAGAATTAATAAGGTGGGGAAATTCTTGAAGGAAAAGCTGGAGCAGGCAAAAGTGGAACTAGCGTCAGGCTGAGATGTTATTTAAAAGTAAGGTTATTTTGCCCAAAGGGAACGCCAGCTGTCAAGTGTCATATCTGCTCTGAGATCTGTGAGAAGAGGTTGAGGAAGCCAAGTCACTGACCCTCTTGTGAAAAGGAAAAATAACAGCCAAATTAGTATTAATTAGGTCCCCTAAAAAATTCTTGGTAAGAAACCAAAGAGCTCTCTTCCATGTTAACCAGAACCCCCCAGTACTGAATATTTTGAGGACACTGTCTACAACCCTATGGATTAAATTCCTCAAGGATGATTTCACATAGGGGAGCATAACCATTCTGTGATACTGAGGGTTCCTTCCAAGAAATCAGGCAAACAGTTCTCCCCTTCTTATAGCACAATTTTGGCATCACGTAGTCATATTCTTTTACCCACACTCAGTAGAAAGGTTTTCCAGCCAATTTCCTGGGTTTGTTAAATTGATTTGAACTTCTCATTTTTATAGTGGTACTAGCCAAAGCCTATCTTATAAGAAAAAGTATGTGTTCCAGTTTTCTTTATTGGATTAGACACAGCAAGCAAGCCCTTTTGATTTTAACTATAGAATGACAAAGCCTTTGAAGGAGTTTTTAAAATTTCATCTCGCTAGTGAACAGCATGTACCTCCCTTTGTTCTCAGTAACAACCTCAATATTTGTCTTGCCTATGGAAAATTGAAAGCTTACAATGAACGAGCTTGATGTTTGATGTTTTCTTGTCATGTGTGTCTCAGGCCAAGCAAATTGAACTGCAGTTCACAGTGGGTGAAGCTATAACGAGTGCTGCCGTAGGAACCAGTTCAGTAGCTGCTCGTGATGTGTGGATGGTAGCTGAAGAAGAATACACACCCCCTGCTGGTATGTTTCGATATGGTAGACACCTAAAACCATGAGTCTTAGATCAATATCTCATTTTCCTGTTCCAGAAATCAAACCCTGAGCACACAATGGCAAACCAGTCTCTGACCTTCAGAAAGCCTCTCTTGGTAGCTGATATTCTCTTCTCTTCTTCTGGGTTTCTGTTATTCTTTGCCTGGATTATTCTAAGAGAGTATGTTGAAGCTCTAGGATGTACATTAATATGCTGTGTGTTATTCTAGTGCAGCAGTTCTCAACCTTCCTAAAACCGTGACCCCTTAATGCAGTTCCTCATGATGTGGAGACCCCCAACCACAGGGGCAGGGCAACTGGGAAAGGGGAGGGAGGGGCAGCGGGAGACTCATTGTGACCCCTCTGAAAGGGTAATTCGACCCCCAAAGGGGTCCCGACCCACCGGCTGAGAACCACTGTTCTAGTGTTAACCTATTAACATGAACATGTAATGTCTATCTACCTGGTCATTTAATACATCCTTGCGTCTTACAGGATTCATCCTGTGAGTTCCAGATGTTCAGTAACGCTTTTAGGATTCTCCTAACCTTTGTTCCCATCCCATCAAAGATGTTCATATATGTACATTGAGAAGGAGAAAATGGATTCACCTGCCTCGCATTGTAGGCTATTGCGTCATTAAGTTTTCTATATCCTGTATAGGATTTGATAAGTGAAATTCTGAGTTGCATGGTGATGGTGTAAGTTAAGGGAACAAAAGGACTTCCAATATCTGACAGTACCTTCACTCACTCTGTTTTGGTATTATTAGAGTATTCAAATTGTACCATTTCTCCTAACTTTCATGATCAGGGAGATATATTAATTTAGGTGAATCTTTGGTAAGGCTGGAATTCTGTATGGGTAACTTGAAATCAATAACTACTAGCCAAGCTGTTTTTGAGGGGTTTTTTTTGGTTAATAGTCTTTTATCTGTCTTCCTATTTTATTTTGATTATACTAGATGTTAAAGTTAATGATGTGGTTCCCTGGGTCTTGGATGTAATTTTGAATAAACACATTCTCAGTCCCAACCCTCACATCAGGCAAGCATCCTGCATCTGGCTTCTGTCACTGGTGAAAAAGTTGAGTAACCACAAAGAGATTAAGGTAGGAAGAAATAAAATTAAATATATTTTTGTAGTTTTCATCTTATTAATTTTCACTGCTACCTATGTATTTTCTTCTTGTTTTTTCTGTTTGGTCTGTGTTTCCTTAGTTTACTCATTTTTTCTAGAAGAGCATGGTTAGCATGGACAAACATGTGAGCCAGTTTGGTCTAGTGTTTAGGGAGCCGGACTCTTATCTGGGAATACCGGGTTCAATTCCGCCCTCCCCTATGAAACCAGCTGGGGGACCTTGGGCTAGTCATAGCTCTCTTCTGAGCTCTCATAGCCCCATCCGCCCCACGGGTGTTCTGTTGTGGGGAGAAGAATGGAAAGCTTTGTCAGCTGCTTTGA